>CM054145.1:51281855-51307782 GCA_028751875.1 Rapana venosa
GCCTAGTCCTCCTTCTACTTACCCAGCTTCATTATAGCAGAGAGTCAAGTCACTTCCTCACTGCCCACATTTACAGCCTGTTTGGCTAAACACTGCAGAGTGTCAAAGCCCCACTCTCTTCAAAAGACTGTGAAGGGTCTCACCGCCAAAGCCTCTCTTATAACTTACCAGGGCCTGCCTTTGTATCTAATTCACATACCTTGCCTGTCATAAATGTTGTTTGTCTGACTTCAAGTGCCGTGGTAAGGGGCGCACACACAACGAAGGTGCTAATACCCCCCTCCCCCCCCCCCCCCCCCCCCCCCCCCCCCCCTCCCCCCACCACCACACCACCCCTCACCACCACCACCTCCTCCTTCTTACAAGCGTTAATACACTATATGCAGCTTGAAACAACAGGCAGTTTACTGTGGGTCGTGCATTGTTTCGGTTTGTAAGTGCTGTGTTTTGGAAGATTAATTTAATCGTGATAGCGTGTTAAGTTTACGTGGGCTTGGATTTAAACCTAGTGCGGCGCACTTCTTCAGTGGAGAATAAGAGTGTGGTGAAATTCTTCTCCTTCGACTTGGGCAACCGCTGTTTATCTGTTATTATGAGCGAAAATGCGTGAGGCTGCCGTTAAACGCCTGGCAAGCAAGTCATCCGTCCCACTTCGGCTAGGGGAAGAGAATTAATTTCAAGTCTTTCTGGAAATAACAACAGAAAGGCAGGAGAATGGACCAAGAAGGCAGAACATAGACAAGAAGGAGATGGCAATGGTGGACCTTAGAACTGTAGCCAAGAAACGAGAGAGAGAAAAAAAAAAGAATAAACAAGCAATGCATTTGTTTGTTTTCGATCAGAAAGCCATCCTTGGGGGAGGAAGGGGAGGGGGGGGGGGGGGGGGGGGGGGAACAAAGAATAGTTTGAAATTACACAAGACATAAGATCTTTATTTTTTTTGCTAATTTCGATGCACTTTAAACGTCGACATTCATTTTTGTGAGTGAAAGTTGAATTCATTGCAGAACACACACACACACACACACACACACACACACACACACACACACACACACACACACACACACACACACACACACACACACACACACGAGAGAGAGAGAGAGGAGAGGAGAGAGAGAGAAGAGGAGGGGGGAGAGGAGAGAGAGAGAGAGAGAGAGAGAGAGAGAGAACAGACAGACAGACAGACAGACAGAGAGAGACAGAGAGAGAGAGAAAACCAGCCAACCAACCAGACAGAAACACACAGGCACACAGACACACACATAGAGACCCCACCAACCAACCAACCATCCAATGACCCAGCCAGCCAGCCAGCCAGAAAACCCTCTGAACCCCAAACCTCTCCACTAGCCTATGCCCACTAGGCCTAATCTCTCTCTTCTATTCTCCTTATCATTGAAGAAGACAACAAACTTCCCTGCCAGCCAGTTGAGTTCTACAACTGCTATATACTATACTATACTATGCCGGTTAGGTCACAAAGCAGCCCCTAAAGTCTCGAGAAGAAAGACCTTGAAGAGGACAGGCCACTTTGTTTTGTGAGCCAATAGGTCAAGTTGTCGGGGCTTCTAAAGCACTGGAGGGTCTCGCCCTTTTGAAGTTCAAGATGCCAGCTGCCCACTCCGCCGAAGTGGATTCAGCCCTGCAGAGCAGAAGACAGTGGCAGCTAGCTAGCTAGCTATTCATAGATTTCCTTTCCTTAAAGTGACTGGCCCCAGACTTCTGAAGAGCTTTTGGCTGCTTCTTAAGGTCAAAGATTTGGCGCGTGTTGATCTTGATCTTGATCTTGATAGTCTAGGGGGGAGAGAGGATTGTGGGGTGGCTTGTTCCGCCTTTCTCACGCCTTTTTCAGTTCCTTTCTGTTCCTGTCCCTAGACTGTGTCGGCGGTTGATCAAGTGTGATGATTAAGTTGCCGTCTGCATTCCTTTTGCTTCAGTTTTGTTGAAAGTGACGTCACAGCGTCTTAAGTCTCTCTGGGGTCTTGAAAGTAGGTTGATGTAATAAGTAAGGAGATATAGACATACAGAGAGAGAGAGAGAGAGAGAGGAAGAGAGAGAGGAGGGAGAGAGAGAGAGGAGAGAGAGAGAGAGGAGAGAGAGAGGTCATACCCAGACTTTTATTCCTAAAGACCAAAGCCCCTTAGTAAGGGGGATAAACATATTTAACAACTTACTAGCATTCCCCAGCTAGAGCACTACAGACCATTTGTTGCTCAAGATTCTTCTAAAGGAGGGAGAAAGAGAGAGAGAGAGAGAGAGAGAGAGAGAGAGAGAGAGAGAGAGAGAGGAGAGAGAGAGAGAGAGAGAGAGAGAGGAGTAAATACCGGATCAATGAGCATACCATTGTGCAATGTACATTCCACCTTTGATATGCTAACTACTGTTACAATCTTTGAGTCGAGGTAAGAACGTTCTGGTGTGTGTGTATGTGTGTATGTGCGTGCGTGTGTGTGCGCGTGTAGGTGTGTAAGTGGATGTATGTGTGTCTGTGTGCGTTTGCGCGCGTGCGTGTGTGTGCGCGTTGCGTGTATTTGTGTGTGTGTGTGTGTGTGTGTGTGTGTGTGCGCGCGCGCGCGCGTGTAAGTGTGTATGTCAGTATGTCTGTATGAAATGTTAAATGCATGTATGTATGAATGTATACAAATGAAATGTATGTATGCATGTATGTATGTATGTATGTATGTATGTATGTATGTATGTATTATATGTATGCATGCATGTATGCATGCATACCTGTCTGTCTGTCTGTCTGTATGCATGTATATATGCATGCATGCATGTATGTATGGCATGGCTATATATTTTTTTCCCACGCAGTCGGAATGCGGCTACCTTCCTGGCGGGCAAAAACGGTCGCGCAGGCAAAATTTCGCCATTTCTGACCCTGGGAGCTCTAGCCGACGAACGAAAAAAAAAATCCTTCAACCTTCACATAAAATGATTCAGACAGACAAAGAAAACGGTGTCTGTAAGTAGCCAAAAAAAAAAAGTACTACCTTCAAGTCTACAGTTCTCAGAGAAACACATTTACCAACTTCACAAGACTTCACAAGCCTTCAACACTCTCTTACAGCAATGCTTCCTTCCTCTATCTATAGATCCTCCATGAAGGTTTTCAGGAATAATCGAAAGGGACAGCTAGGCTAGGCTACCATCCGTCCATCCATCCTGCAAGGGAAAGGTCGTGACTTGTCCATCCTTTTAACGCCAGAACACCTACATCTACCGCCAGAACACCTACATCTACCGCCAGAACACCTACACCTACCGTATCATCTATCTATCTCTCTCCAGACAAGACAGGCCCTCTCTGCGCTTGTATTGCAGGTACTCGTGAACACACACATACGTCTTGGGAACACCAGAGAGACAGTCCAGACGGCTGTTGCCTTTGAAGTGAAGCATGGAGAACCTTTCTACTAAGTCTACTGTACTGCCTTCACTTCACAGGTTCTCGCTTTACTACTGGCTGCTGACTGTTTACTGTTAGTTAGACCTGTAGTGGTCTTTGAAGAAGTGTAGGGAAAGCAGGTAGGCAAAAGCTATGGGACGCTTTTCCTGTTAAAAGTTTAGAATGAGATAGTTTCAAGTAGAGAAAAGAGTGATTTTTTTTTTAAAAAATGTTTTTATTTTTTTTAAAAAGAGTGATTTTTAAAAAAATGTGTAAAACTGATATAAGTTATATTTTGGGTTATTATATTTTAAGTTCAATTGTTATTTTTAATTTGAGGGGGGGGGTCCGTGACTAGTGCTCCGAGGTTCACCAATGGGGAGATTTTGCGACTGCGACCAATTTTACTCTACCATTAAGGCAGCGGCATTCTGACTTCAGGGGTGGTTGTTTACTGATTGTTGATATCATTCATTGGCAGGCAGTGCTTTTTATCATTAAAAAAACCCACCCAACAACAGACCATCAGTCCATCACCAGCTATTCAAAATCTCCTACTATCTTGGCTGAAGAATCAACTTCGAAGTCAGACCTCCACATCACGTTAATGTGGGTGTTCTCTTGATGGGGCGAATGTGGGAACAGCTTCAAACTGTGGCGAACTTGGCATGGACGTGGAGGACCAGCGCCGTAACAAAACGAGCTGTCGGCATCCGCCGTCAAAACAATTCTCATGCTAGACAGGTCCTTGTTACAGTTAGTTTTATATTGATTAGCAGTTAATTCCGCTTTCTCTTCTTCTTCTCTTGTTCGCTTTTTGCACCGTCAGATGTGTCTGGGAAAAAAACCAACAGCATGTCCTTTCTAGCTCCTCTTGTGGGCCGGACAGCTTGGAATATACCACGCTCGATTACAGCTAATATTTTACATCAGTGAAATAGTTTAACCTCGTCATCATCTCCTATCTGGAGCCTCCTCTCTGCACTAGTCCTGTGAGGGCAGGGAATTTGACTCTAAGACATAGAGCGATGTTTTAGCTTTTTATGATCAAACTATTTGCAAGAAGAAGGGTGGCAGCATGGTTAAGACGTTCGCCTGCCAACAAGTAAGCCGTAAAGTTCTGGGTTCGATTCCCAACCTTGCCCTCCCATACGCAATAATCTCACCATTGAGGAATCTGTAGCTCTAGAATAGGAAAGCAAAAAAACAAAAACAAAAAAAACCCACCCCCAAAACCCCCCAACAAACCCGCAACTATTTGCAGACTTGGACTTTAAGCTATGGAGCTCTTTTGCGCACACCTTGTAGCTTTTAATGGTCAAACTATGCACAGCTTTTCACATCAAGCTACATAGCACTTTTGCGCAGAATCACAGCTTTTAATGATCAGAGTATTTGCAGCTTCTGGCTTTAAGCTATACAGCACTTTTGCGCACACTTTTAACTTTTAATGATCGAGCTATTTGCAGCTTTTGATTTTTAACCAACATACCATTTTATGCATAAACTATTGATTTTATTAATGAGGAAACAGTCGTGGAGTAAAACAGGCGCAGGCAACCACTCACAACTTCTCATTCATTCTGAACGCCATTTATCTAAGATTCAATTAAAAAAACACACCAAAACAACCAACTATTGATTTTAATGGTAAAAATAACTATGGATTTTGACATAGCCAGCAAACCATAGTCGAGGGTCCAGCTTCTGGCCTATCACATCTTTGAAGAGGACTGTGGTGGTGTGGTATAGGGCTAGTGGTGCTAGTGTAGGGGTCTTTTACTGTCCATGGGGCAGGCAGGCAGATAAGGCACCAAACCACCCTTCAGCACTTGTTGTGGCCATGCCAAAAACTGTGAAAATGGCACATCCAATGGCTAGTTAACAAGCAGGGACAGGGGGCTTAACCCTTGATGTTAAAGGTGTGTGTGTGTGGGGGGGGGGGGGAGGGGTTGGGGATGGGGGGATGGGGGTGTTGTTGTGTTGTGCTGTGTTGTGTTGTGTGTGTGTTTGTTGTGTGTGAGTGGGAGGTGGGAGGTGGGGGGGGGGGGGGATGGGGATGGATGTGGTGTAGTGTTGTGTTGTGATTTGTTGTGTGTGCTTGTATTGTGGTGTGGTGTGGTGTGTGGTGTGTGTGTGTTGTGTGTGTGTTGTGGTGGTGGTGGTGGTGGCGGTGGTGGTGTGTGGTGTGTGTGTGTGTGTTGTTTTTTTTTAATCCATTGTTGAATTTTACAGCGCTTATTTTTTTAGCAACAAATAAAGCGCTTTTTTCTTTTGTCTTTTCTTTATTATCGAGTCAATGGATTAGCAGTCTGTGCTAATTTTCTACATCCTTCCCCGTCGTAGCAGTTTGAATTTTGTCATCGTTCCAACGCAGCATGCTGCTTTCGGTAAAAGCGGATGGTTTTAAGATGTTTCGCATGTTGTATTTTGTGTGTTGTTTGTGTTTGTGTGTGTTGTGTGTGTGTGCTGTGTGTTGTGTGTGTGTTGTATCAGATGGGTGTTTCTATGTGTGTGTGTGTGTGTGTGTGTGTGTGTGTGTGTGTGTGTGTGTGTTCTCTCATATTGCAGCTACACCCTTACCTCCTCTACATTACTACCCCATCTGTTCGGTTGTCTTCTCTCTCAACACTCAGTACATTACATAATTATTATAATCATGGTTATGATGATGAGATTTTCCCGCCAAATACAGTAAAAATCAATCCAAAACAAATCCGTCCCTGAAATCAGAATGCGGCTACCTTCATCATAGTGGGCAACAACAGTCGCGTACGCACAATCTCGCCATTGCTAAACATTGCAGCTTTAGTCGAGGAGGAATACACACACACGCATACACACACGCACGCACGCACGCACGCACGCACGCACGCACGCACACACACACACACATCCTTCGAATGAGACTATAAACCGAGGCCCCGTGTGCGAACGCACGCAGAACATCTTGCGCACACGTTAAATCCTGTTCCGCTTTTCGTAAGAGTAGGCCATTGTGTGCCGGTGGGAACGGATGACAAAATTTACAAAACCGCATACACAGGGGACTGGATGTAAAAAAGCACATAAGTGCTTATTCCATTATCCTCGATATAAAAGAATAAACAATAAATAAAATAAACACACACACGCACACACACACGCGCGCGCGCGCACACACACACACACACGCGACGCACGCACGCAGAGCACGCACGCAGGCACGCACGCACGCACGCACCACCACGCACGCACGCACGCACGCACACACACAACACCACCACACACACACACACACACGGCAACCAAAAGAAAAGAAACCAAAAAGAAACCTAAACAAAGAAACCAACAACAACAAAACCCCAACCCAAATCCCCTCAAACCTTTCATGATCTGTAAAAAGAAATATAATAATAAAATACAGATGAAAATAACAGGATACATTAACATGACCGTTTCTTACACACACACACATACACACATGTCACACATTCCTTCTTTTATGAAAAAAAAAAAGAAGTTAGCAAACAGAGGAAGAATGTAAGAACTATCCCCGTTTTCGAAAAAGAAAAAAATATTCTAGAGGCTTTAAACTTCAAGTAGTTGTTGCACCAATGATGTCATAATAACTATGTTTAGTACACTATCAATTACAAGCTTGGCATAGCCATCCATAGCTATGCTTACACCGTGTTTGAGCGAATGTCAAAGTTTACACTAAATGCACAAATAAAAAGTAAAGAATGCACAGCATTTTGAATTGAATGTGAAGAACATGAAAACAAAAAAAGGAAAGAAGAAAGATCGAGCGAGGGGCTAAAAAGAGAAAGAAATGGAGAAAGACGGTAAAGAGAGGGGTGGGGGTGGGGGGGGTTACAAAGAAAGAAAGAAACAAGGAAGAAAAAAAAACGAAAGGAAGAAACCTGTAAGAAAGAGAAAACTGCCCTGCCGACCCCCCCCCCCCCCCTCCCCCGCCCCCCAACCCCTCCCCCCCCCCCCCCACAAATCACAACATAACAACAACAACAAAACAACAAAAAGCTCCAAACCAAAACAATACAACAAAGAATGAAAAAAGAAAGGAAGAAAGAATAAATAAATGAATGAAAGGAAAGGAAAGAAAGAGCAAACAACACCCACAATAACCATCCAGCTAAACAATTAACAACCAAACCCATTGAAACCACTAGCCTACTACCACAACCCCTTAAAATAGTTATATCAGAGTAAAAGGAAAACAAATGCAGCAATAAAAAGAAAACCCACAGTGCAAAAAAAGAAAAAAAGAAAAGAAATAAAGGGAGGCAAATTTAACGAAAAAAAAAGAAAAGCAATTTATGAAGATATGAAGAACCTGAATCCCCAATTTCTCTTTAAAAAAAAAAAATCTTGGTTCGGCTGGGGGTCGAACCCAGGACCTCTCGCGTGTGAGGCGAGCGTGATGACCACTACACTACCGAACCAGTTGAAGACTTCAGCTTAGTTTACAGTCACAATAGTCATGTTAGCAGTAAGCTTCAGGGAATCAGTGGCCATAACTTTGCACAGTTACTGATCTAGCAGATTGCTCGTATGTGCTCTGTTCGCGTGCGTGTGTGCGTTGGTGCGTGCGCGCGCGCGCGGCGCGTGCGTTGGTGCGTGCGTGGCGCGCGCGCGGTGTGTGTGGGGGGGGGGGGGGGGGGGGCTCTCGCGCGTGCGTGCATGTGCATGCGTGCTGCGTACGTGCATGTGTGTGAATACATGGTGTACGCGCGCGCGAGTGTGTGTCTCTATTTATTTGTTATCTATTTATTCATTCGTTTACTTCTAGGATAAAAGGAATAAGCACTCATGTAGGGGAGGGAAGGGGGGAGGGTAGTTTTTTTTTTTTTTTCAACATCTAGTCTACGTGTGCTTGTGTTTTGTAAATTTTGCCATTCCTCAACGATGGCCTACTCTTCCGATAGGCCGTACGGGTTTTAACGTGAGTGCAAGATGTTGTGTGTGTGTGCGCGCGCGCGCGTGTATGCGTGCGTCTATGCATGCGTGCGAGTGTCTATGCGTGCGTGCGTGTATTGTGTGTGTGTGTGTGTGTGTGTGTGTGCGCGCGCGCGCGGTGAGTGTGTGTGTTCACGCCACTCCTTTGTACATAAACGTATAACCTATTCCTTTCTTTTCTTTCTTTTGTTGTTGTTGTTGGTGATATGAAGAAATGAGTACTGAGAGCTATTTTCCCTGCTAAAACAATTTAAGGCAATGTTCTTTACACTCACTGATTTATGCAAATAAACTTAACTGACAATTTGGTTGATATTCAAAATTGTTTGTTTGTGTGTTTGTTTTTCTTTTAAAGAAATCAATGGTGAATTAATCAGGCGATCAGAAAAAAAAGTCGTCAGTAATTAAAACAAAAGTCACCTCGAAGACGGAATGCCTCTACCTTAACGGTGGTTAAATATGGTCACATACGCAACATCTATCATTGTTTACCTTGGGAGCTCTAGCTAGGCAAGGAACAAAACTAAATAATTGAAGGATAGGTAGAAATACTTATAATAATGATAGAGAAGAGGAATGAGCAGAGAAAGTAGTTCTCACCTTTTATGCAGATGAGCACTTTAACGCTGAATTAAAAAATGGAAAATAAAATAATGGAATGCAAAATGAATAAAAGGCAAACAAGAATTAGGCACATCAATCAAACGAAGAAAGAAAGAAAAAAGGAAAGAAATCACTACTTATGAAAAACAACAAACATAAAGAAAAGACTATGAAAAGGATTAAGAATAAAGAAATCCAAGTGGAAATCAGATTTTTAAGAGGTCCGAGGTTCATCACAGGTGAAATTTAGCGTTATGCGGCCGTTTGTCGTTGTGTTAGCCACCATCAGGGTAGCTGCATTCCGACTTCAGGGATGGTGTGGAAACACAACACCTGTGTGAATGCGCTTTTGTCAGATTTGTTTGTTGTCGTCCATTTCTACCTGCAGGAAAAGGCCTACTCTTGCAGAAGCCCTAAACCAAAACTATACAACAAAGAAAGAGAGAAGAAAGAGAGAAGAAAGAAAGAAAGAAGGAAAGAAAGAAGGAAAGAAAGAAAGAAAGAAGGAAAGAAAGAAGGAAAGGAAGGAGTAAACAACAGCAACAATAAATATCGAACCAGCCAAACAACTGACAACCAAACCCACCTAAACCACAACTACCACAACCCTAAAGTAGATATGATAGAACAAAAGTAACACATCTGTAGCAATAAAAGGAAATAGAACACCCCCCAAAAAAAAACAACAACAAAAAACAACAAAAACAACAACAACAAACAAACCAACAAAAACAAACAAACCAACAACAACAAAAAACCCGGAGGCAAATTTCATGACAGAAAATTCAATGTGCAATTTTCTGTAGATATGAAGAACTTGAATCTTCTAACAGCTAGAAAAGAAAAAAAAATCTTGGTTCGGCTGGGGGTCGAACCCAGGACCTCTCGCGTGTGAGGCGAGCGTGATAGCCACTACACTACCGAACCAGTTGATAACTTCTTCTTAATTTACAGTCACAACCAGCATGTTAGAAGTAAGTTTTGTACCATGGATGTTTATCAAATACCCTCCAAGCTTTATAGAAACTTTGGACAATATATCTCTGCAGACTTCTTTGTACGCTGTGTGTGTGTGTGTGTGTGTGTGTGTGTGTGTGTGTGTGTGTGTGTGTGTGTGTGACAGAGAGAGAGAGAGAGAGAGAGAGAGAGAGAGTATGTGTGTGTAAGTGTGTGTGCAAGTGCTGTGAGTGTGTGTGTATGTGTGTGTGTGTGAGGGAGAGAGATAGAGAATGTGTATGTGTGTGAAATTTTAAGTGCTATGCATCATTGCGTGCTCATGTGTGTGTGTGTGTGTGTGTGTGTGTGTGTGTGTGCGCGGCGCGCGCCTCTTGTGGGTGCGTGCGTGCGTGCGTGCGTTCTTGTGTGTGTGTGTGTGTGTATGTGCAAGTGTGAAGGCGCGTGTGTACATGTGCGTTCAATTTCATTTAACATCTTTTTATCTGTTAATGCAGACCTCACATGTTCCTGCATGGGCTCTGGCATGTGTGTAATTATTTATGATCTATTTATGTATTCTTTTATTTCTAGACAATAAAATAAGCGCCCATGTGCAATGTTCTTTGACACCTAGCTTGGTTGTAGTATCAGGTGATAAGAAAATTTGTCAGTACTTCAAACAAAAGTCATCCTGAAGTTGGAATGCAGCTACCGTAATGGTAGGTTAAAAAAGGTTACAAACGCAAAATCTCACCATTGGTTACCCATAGAGATCTCACCATTGGTTACCCATAGAGCTCTAGACAAAGAATGAAAAAAGGAAATTGAAGGATAGATAGAAATATCTATCATAATGATAGAGAACAGGTCTAGGCAGAGAAAAGAAGTCCATCTTTTTATACAGAAGATTTAACGCTGAATTGAAAATAGAAAAAAAAGAATCAATTGTAAAAATGAATAAAACTCAACAACAAAGATTTAGGCACATATATCAAACAAAGAAAGACAGAAGGAAAGAAATAATGACTTATGACAAACAACAAACATAAAGAAAAGTCTGTGAAAAGGATTAAGAATAAAGAAATCCACGTGGAAATCACTTTTTTTTTACCTTCCTGGGCAAGAGCTCCGAGGTTGATCACAGGTAAAATTTATCGTTAAGCGGCCGTTTTTCGTTTTGTTAGCCACCATCAGGGTAGCTGCATTCCGACTTCAGGGATGGTGTGGAAACACAACACCTGTGTGAATGCGCTTTTGTCAGATTTTTTGTTGTTGTCCATATCTACCGGCAGGAAAAGGCCTACTCTTGCAGAAGCCCTAAACCAAAACTATACAACAAAGAAAGAGACAAGAAAGAAAGAAAGAAGTAAAGAAAGAAAGAAAGAAGGAAAGGAAGGAGTATACAACAGCAACAATAAATAAGCAACCAGCCAAACAACTGACAACCAAACCCACCTAAACCACAACTACCACAACCCCTAAAGAAGTTATCATAGAACAAAAGTAAAACATCTGTAGCAATAATAGGAAAAAGAACACCCCCAAAAACAACAACAAACAACAACAACAAAACAACAACAAACAAACAACCAATAAACAAACCAACAAGAACAAAAAACACAGAGGCAAATTTCATGACAGAAAATTCAATGTGCAATTTTCTCTAGATATGAAGAACTTGAATCTTCTGACAGCTAGAAAAGAAAAAAAAAATCTTGGTTCGGCTGGGGGTCGAACCCAGGACCTCTCGCGTGTGAGGCGAGCGTGATAGCCACTACACTACCGAACCAGTTGATAACTTCTTAATTTACAGTCACAACAAGCAAGTTAGAAGTAAGTTTTGCACCATGGATGTTTATCAAATACACCCCAAGCTTTATAGAAACTTTGGACAATATATCTCTGCAGACTTCTTTGTACGCTGTGTTCGTGTGTGGGTGTGTGTGCACACGAGCGCTTGTGTGTGTGTGTGTGTGTGTGTGTGTGTGTGTGAGTGTGAAGGCGCTGTGTACGTGTGCGTTCATATTTCATTTAACATCTCTCCATCTGTTAATGCATACCTCGCATGTGCCTGCATGGGATCTGGTGTGTTTGTAATTATTTATTATTTCTAAACAATCGAATAAGCGCCCAGGTACAATTTTCTTGTGTGTGTGTGTGTGTGTGTGTGTGTGTGTCTGTGTGTGTGTGTGTGTGTGTAGAGAGAGAGAGAGTATGTGCGTGTAAGTGTGTGTGTGTAAGTGCATGTGAGTGTGTGTGTGTGTGTGTGTGCAAGAGAGAGATAGAGAGAGAATGTGTATCATGTGTGTGAAATTGTAAGCAGGTATGCATCATTGTATGCTCGTGTGTGTGTGTGTGTGTGTGTGTGTGCGCGCGTGCGCGCGCATGCGCTTGGGCTTGTGGGTGCATGTGTGTGTAAGTTTGAAGGCGCTTGTGTATGTGTGGGTTCAATTTCATTTCACATCTCTTCATCTGTTAATGCATACCTTACATGTGCCTGCATGGGCTCTGGAGTGTGTGTAATTATTTATTATCTATTCATGTATTCTTGTATTTCTAGACAATAGAATAAGCGCCCATGTGCAATTTTCTTTGACATCTAGCTTGCATGTAGTTTTGTACATTGTGTCATTCCATCAGCACAGTGGCCTATGGTAGGTTAAAAAAGGTTACAAACGCAAAATCTCATCATCATTGGTTACCCATAGAGCTCTAGACAAAGAATGAAAAACGGAAACAAAATAACCAACCAGCCAAACATCTGACAACCAAACCTACCTAAACCACAACTACCACAACTCCTAAAGTAGTTATGATAGAACAAAAGGAAAACATCTGTAGCAATAAAAGGAAATAGAACACCCCCCAAAAAACAAAACAACAAGAAGAAACAAACCAACAACAACAAATAAACCAACAACAACAAAAAAACCCGGAGGCAAATTTCAAGACAGAAAATTCAATGTGCAATTTTCTCTAGATATGAAGAACTTTAATCTTCTAACAGCTGGAAAAGAAACAAAAATTTTGGTTCGGCTGGGGGTCGAACCCAGGACCTCTCGCGTGTGAGGCGAGCGTGATGACCACTACACTACCGAACCAGTTGGTAACTACTTCTTAATTTACAGTCACAATAAGCACGTTAGAAGTAAGTTTTGTTCCATGGACATTTATCAAATACACTCCAAGTTTTATATAAACTTTGGACAATATATCTCTGCAGACTCCTTTGTATGGTGTGTGTGTGTGTGTGCGTGTGTGTGTGTGTGTGTGTGTGTGTGTTAGTTAGTTCTTCAGTTTAACGTCCTTCCACCAAAAGGTGATATCAGAGGATTAAGTGTGTGTGGTGTGTGTGTTGTGCGCGCGCGCGCGCGTGCGTGCGTGCATGTGTGTGTGTGTGTTAGAGTGTGTGTGTGTGTGTGTGTTGTGTGTGTGCGGTGTGTGTGTGTGTGTTAGTTCTTCAGTTTAACGTCCTTCCACTAAATAGTGATATCAGACATGTGTGTGTGTGTTGTGTGTGTGTGTGTGTGAGAGAGTACGTGTGTGTAAATGTGTGTGTAAGTGCGTGTGTGTGTGTGTGTATGTGTGTGTGTATGTGTGTGCGTGTGTGATGGAGAGAGATAGAGAGAGAATGGGTATGTGTGTGAAATTGTAAGCCCGTATCCATCAGTGCATGTTCATGTGGTGTGTGTGGTGTGTGTGTGTGTGTGTGTGTGTGTGTGTGTGTGTGTGTGCTCGCGTGCGCTGTGTGTGTGTGCAAGTGTGAAGGCGCATGTGTACCTGTGCTTCAATTTCATTTCACATCTCTTCATTTGTTAATGCATACCTGACATGTGCCTGCATGGGCTCTGGCGTGTGTGTAATTATTTATTATTTGTTTATGTATTCTTTTATTTCAAGACAATAGAATAATCGCCCATGTGCAATTTTTTTTTGACATCTAGCGTGCATGTAGTTTTGTACATTTTGTCATTGCACCAGCACAGTGGCCTACTGTTCTGAGAGGGGGAACAGGTTTTAATGTGTGAGCAAGCTGTTCTGCACACGCCCTTGTACATAAACATATCTCAGTTGATTTATTCCTTTCTTTTGACTTTTTTAAAGAAATAAGTAGTGAGAGCTGTAATTATGCTACTAAAACAATTTCATGCAGTTTTTATTTTATTTTACACTCACTGATTTATGAAAAGTAAACTTAACTGCCAATATGGTTGATATTAAAAATTGTTCGCTTATTTCATTGTTTCCTTTTAAAGAAATGAGTGATAAATTTATCAGGTGATAAGAAAATTTGTCAGTACTTAAAACAAAAGTCATCCTGAAGTCGGAATGCAGCGACCTGAATGGTATGTTACAAAAGGTTACAAACGCAAAATCTCACCATTGGTTACCCAGAGAGCTCTAGACAAAGAATGAAAAAAGGAAATTGAAGGATAGATAGAAATACCTAGAACATTTAACGCTGAATTGAAAATGGAAAAGAAAAGAATCACTTGTAAACATGAATAAAACTCAACAAAAACAATTTAGGCATATAAATCAAACAAAGAAAGACAGAAGGAAAGAAATAATGACTTATGACAAACAACAAACATAAAGAAAAGTCTATGAAAAGGATTAAGAATAAAGAAATCCAAGTGGAAATCAGATTTTTTTTTTACATTCCTGGGCAAGAGGTCCGAGGTTGATCACAGATGAAATTTAGCGTTATGCGGCCGTTTTTCGTTTTGTTAGCCACCATCAGGGTAACTGCATTCCGACTTCAGGGATGGTGTGGAAACACAACACCTGTGTGAATGCGCTTTTGTCAGATTTTTTTGTTGTCGTCCATTTCTACCTGCAGGAAAAGGCCTACTCTTGCAGAAGCCCTAAACCAAATCTATACAACAAAGAAAGAGAGAAGAAAGAAAGAAAGATGGAAAGAAAGAAAGAAAAAAGGAAAGGAAGGAGTAAACAAATGCAACAATAAATAAGCAACCAGCCAAACAACGGACAAACAAACTACCTAAACCACAACTACCACAACCCCTAAAGTAGTTATGATAGAACAAAAAAACCCATCTGTAGCAATAAAAGGAAATAGAACAACCATCCCCCAAAAAACAACAACAACCAACACATCAAGAACAACAAACAAACCATCAACAACAAATAAACCAACAACAACAAAAAACCCGGATGCAAGTTTCACGATAGAAAATTCAATGTGCAATTTTCTCTAGATATGAAGAACTTTAATCTTCTAACAGCTAGAAAAGAAACAAAAAATCTTGGTTCGGCTGGGGGTCGAACCCAGGACCTCTCGCGTGTGAGGCGAGCGTGATAGCCACTACACTACCGAACCAGTTGATAACTTCTTAATTTACAGTCACAACAAGCAGTTAGAAGTAGGTTTTGTACCATGGATGTTTATCAAATACACTCCAAACTTTATAGAAACTTTGGACAATATATCTCTGCGGACTCCTTTGTACGCTGCGTGTGTGTGTGTGTGTGTGTGTGTGTGTGTGTGTTGTGTGTGTGTGTGAGAGAGAGAGAGAGAGAGAGAGAGAGAGTATGTGCGTGTAAGTGTGTGTGTAAGTGCATGTGTGTATGTGTGTGTGTGTGTGTGCGTGTGTGAGGGACGGAGATGGAGAGAGAATGTGTATGTGCGTGAAATTGTAAGCGCGTATGCATCAGTGCATGCTCATGTCTGTGTGTGTGTGTTGTGTGTTGTGCGCGCGCGTGTGTGCACGGGATTGCGGGCGGTTGTGGGTGCGTGTGTGTGTGTGTGTGTGTGTGTGTGTGTGCAAATGTGAAGGCGCATGTGTACGTGTGCGTTCAATTTCATTTAACATCTCTTCATCTGTTAATGCATACCTCACATGTGCCTGCATGGGCTCTGGAGTGTGTGTAATTATTTATTATCTATTTATGTGTTCTTTTATTTCTAGACAATAGAATAAGCGCCCATGTGCAATGTTCTTTGACATCTAGCTTGGTTGTAGTATCAGGTGATAAGAAAAGTTGTCAGTACTTCAAACAAAAGTCATCCTGAAGTCGGAATGCAGCGACCTTAATGGTATGTTACAAAAGGTTACAAACGCAAAATCTCACCATTGGTTACCCATAGAGATCTCACCATTGGTTACCCATAGAGCTCTAGACAAAGAATGAAAAAAGGAAATTGAAGGATAGATAGAATTACCTATCATAATGACAGAGAACAGGTATAGGCAGAGAAAAGAAGTCCATCTTTTTATACAGAAGATTTAACGCTGAATTGAAAATAGAAAAAAAAGAATCAATTGTAAAAATGAATAAAACTCAACAACAAAGATTTAGGCACATAAATCAAACAAAGAAAGACAGAAGGAAAGAAATAATGACTTATGACAAGCAACAAACATAAAGAAAAGTCTATGAAAAGGATTAAGAATAAAGAAATCCAAGTGGAAATCAGATTTTTTTTTACATTCCTGGGCAAGAGGTCCGAGGTTGATCACAGGTGAAATTTAGCGTTAAGCGGCCGTTTTTCGTTTTGTTAGCCACCATCAGGGTAGCTGCATTCCGACTTCAGGGATGGTGTGGAAACACAACACCTGTGTGAATGCGCTTTTGTCAGATTTTTTTGTTGTCGTCCATTTCTACCTGCAGGAAAAGGCCTACACTTGCAGAAGCCCTAAACCAAATCTATACAACAAAGAAAGAGAGAAGAAAGAAAGAAAGATGGAAAGAAAGAAAGAAAAAAGGAAAGGAAGGAGTAAACAAATGCAACAATAAATAACAAACCAGCCAAACAACTGACAAACAAACCCACCTAAACCACAACTACCAAACCCCTAAAGTAGTTATGATAGAACAAAAAAACAAACATCTGTAGCAATAAAAGGAAATAGAACAACCACCCCACAAAAAACAACAACATCCAACACATCAAGAACAACAAACAAACCATCAACAACAAATAAACCAACAACAACAAAAAACCCGGGTTGCAAGTTTCACGATAGAAAATTCAATGTGCAATTTTCTCTAGATATGAAGAACTTTAATCTTCTAACAGCTAGAAAAGAAACAAAAAATCTTGGTTCGGCTGGGGGTCGAACCCAGGACCTCTCGCGTGTGAGGCGAGCGTGATAACCACTACACTACCGAACCAGTTGATAACTTCTTAATTTACAGTCACAACAAGCAGTTAGAAGTAAGTTTTGTACCATGGATGTTTATCAAATACACTCCAAACTTTATAGAAACTTTGGACAATATATCTCTGCGACTCTTTGTACGCTGTGATGTGTGTGTGTGTGTGTGTGTGTGTGTGTGTGTGAGAGAGAGGGGAGAGAGAGAAGAGAGAGAGAGAGAGAGTGAGGAAGAGGAGAGGGAGAGAGAGGAGAGAGGAGAGAAGAGTATGTGGTGTAGTGTGTGTAAGTGCATGTGTGTATGTGTTGTGTGTGTGTGTGTGTGTGTGTGTGTGGTGTGTGTGTGCGAGTGTGAGGGAGGGGATGGAGAGAGATGTGTATGTGGTTGAAATTTTAACGTGTATGCATCAGTGCATGCTCATGTGTGTGTGTGTGTGTGTATGTGTTCGTGTGTGCGCTTGGCGCCTCTGTGGGTGCGTGCGCTAGCGTGGTGTGTGTGTGTGTGTGTGTATGTGCAAATGTGAAGGCGATGTGTCACTGTGCGTTCAATTTCATTTAACATCTCTTCACATGTTAATGCAGACCTCACATGTTCCTGCATGGGCTCTGGCATGTGTGTAATTATTTATGATCTATTTATGTGTTCTTTTATTTTAAGACAATAGAATAAGCGCCATGTGCAATGTTCTTTGACATCTACTTGGTTGTAGTTTTAGGTGATAAGAAAAATTGTCATACTTCAACAAAAGTCATCTGAATCGGAATGCAGCGAACCTTAATGGTAGGTTAAAAAGTTACAAACGCAAAATCTCACCATTGTTACCATAAGATCTCACATTGAGTACATAGAGTCTAGACAAAGAATAAAAAGGAAATTGAGGATAGATTTACCTATTCATAATGCAGAGAACAGGTATAGCAGAGAAAAGAAGTCCATCTTTTTTATACAGAAGATTAAGCTGAATTGAAAATAGAAAAAAAGAATCAATTGTAAAAATGAATAAAACTCAACAACAAAGATTTAGGCACATAAATCAAACAAAGAAAGACAGAAGGAAAGAAATAATGACTTATGACAAACAACAAACATAAAGAAAATCTGTGAAAAGGATTAAGAATAAAGAAATCCACGTGGAAATCAGTTTTTTTTTACCTTCCTGGGCAAGAGCTCTGAGGTTGATCACAGGTAAAATTTAGCGTTATGCGGCCGTTTTTCGTTTAGTTAGCCACCATCAGGGTAGCTGCATTCCGACTTCAGGGATGGTGTGGAAACACAACACCTGTGTGAATGCGCTTTTGTCAGATTTTTTGGTTGTCGTCCATTTCTACCTGCAGGAAAAGGCCTACTCTTGCAGAAGCCCTAAACCAAATCTATACAACAAAGAAAGAGAGAACAAAGAAAGAAAGAAGGAAAGAAAGAAAGAAAGAAGGAAAGGAAGAAAGAAAGAAGGAAAGGAAGGAGTAAACAACAGCAACAATAAATAACGAACCAGCCAAACAACTCACAACCAAACCCACCTAAACCACAACTACCACAACCCCTAAAGTAGTTATGATAGAACAAAAGTAAATCATCTTTAGCAATAAAAGGAAATAGAACACCCCCCCCCTCCTCCATAAAACCCCCAAAAAACAAAAAACAGACCCTAATAAACAAACAAAACGAAACAAACCAACAACAATAAAGAAACAGCAATAAAAAGATAACCCGGAAGGCAAATTTCACGAAAGAAAATTCAACATGCAATTTTCTCCAGATATGAAGAACTTTAATCTTCTAACAGGTAGAAAAAAAATCTTGGTTCGGCTGGGGGTCGAACCCAGGACCTCTCGCGTGTGAGGCGAGCGTGATAGCCACTACACTACCGAACCAGTTGACAACTACTTCTTAATTTACAGTCACAATAAGCATGTTAGAAGTAAGTTATGTACCATGGATGTTTATCAATTACACTCGAAGCTTTATAGAAACTTTGGACAATATATCTCTGCAGACTCCTTTGTATGCTTTGTGTGTGTGTGTGTGTGTGTGTGTGTGTGTGTGTTAGTTCTTCAGTTTAACGTCTTTCCACTAAATAGTGATATCAGACATGTGTGTGTGTGTGTGTGTGTGTGTGTGTGTGTGTGTGTGTGTGTGTGTGTGAGAAAGAGAGAGAGAGAGAGAGAGAGAGAGAGAGAGAGAGAGAGAGATAGAGAGAGTTTGTGTGTGTAAGTGTGAGTGTAAGTGCGTGTGAGTGTGTGTGTATGTGTGTGTGAGAGGGAGAGAGATAGAGAGAGATAGAGATAGAGAGAAGGTGTATGTGTGTGAGACTGTAAGCGCCTATGCATCAGTACATGTGCATGTGTGTGTGCATGTGCTTGAGCGCTTGTGCGTGCGTGTGTGTGCAAGTTTGAAGGCCCGTGTGTATATGTGCGTTCAATTTCATTGAACATCACTTCATCTGTTAATGCATACCTCACATGTGCATGCGTGGGCTCTGGCGTGTGTGTAATTATTTTTTATCTGTTTATGTATTCTTTTATTTCTGGACAATAGAATAAGTGCCCATGTGCAATGTTCTTTGACATCTAGCTTGCATGTAGTTTTGTACATTTTGTCATTGCACCAGCACTGTGGCCTACTGTTCTGAGAGGCCGAACACGCAAACACAACGCAATTTTATTTCACAAGGGTAATAGAGTAAATAAGAAGACTTTTTTTTCGTCCAGCCTTCAAAAAGAAAAGAAAAGAAAAGAAAAAGCTGCAAGAAAAACAAAGGCATAATTATGATACATATGAAAATACACACACATGGATATCAACTGATCCACAAGAGAGAGAGAGAGAGAGAGGCGAGAGAGAGAGAGAGAGAGAGAGAGAGAGAGAGAGAGAGAGAGATAGACAGATAGATAGATAGCCAGCCAGCCAGCCAGCCAGACAGATAGACAGACAGACAGGCAGTCTGAGATAGAGACAGAGATAGCGGGACAGAGAGAGGAAAAGAAGTATGGAAACCAGATATAAATGTTGTATTAATACATCTTAGGAAGGAGATATGTTGTATCACATTGTTTCATCAAAAGATCTTGATACATTGTTTTAAATTTTTTCAGATTAGTTTCTTATTTTTTAGTTTGAAGGAAATCTATTCCACAGCCACCCCACAGAACAGGTTTAATGTGTGAGCAAGATGTTCTGCACACAACTTTGTACATAAACATATATGAGTTTATTTATTCCATTCTTTTTACTTTTGTAAAGAAATGAGTAGTGAGAGCTATAACTATGCTACTAAAATATTTCAATGCAGGTGGGTTTTTTTTTTTTTAACACTCACTGATTTATAAAAAAAACACAAAAAAACAGAGGAACAGGATTTAATGTCTGGGCAAGATGTTCTAGGTGGGTTTGCACACACGGGGCCTCGGTTTATAGTCTCATCCGAGGGACGTGGTGTGGTATGGTGTGGTGTGGTGTGGGGTGGGGTTGTGTAGTGTGGTGTGGTGTTGTATGATCTGGTGTGGTGTGGTGTGGTGTGGAGTGGGTGGTGTAAGTGTGGTGTGTATGTGTGTGTGTGTGTGTGTGGTGTGTGTGTGTGAGAGTGTGTGTGTGTGTGAGGTAGTGTGTGTGTGTGTGTGATGGGGAAGGTAAGGGATTCATATACATGTGAGGTGTTTTTTATTTTATTTTATTATTTTTTTTTTTTGGGGGGGGTGGATAATATGACAAAGCACTCATGTGCTTTCTTTTTTTACATCCAGTCCCCGTGTGTATGCTGTTTTTAAAATTTTGTCATCTCTGTGTGTATATAGTGATGTGTGTGTGTGTGTGTGTGTGTGTGTGTGTGTGTGAATGTGATGCGGAGGCAAGGGGCTGACATACAGTCATGTGCAGTGGGGTTTTTGTTTGAGTGATTTTTTGTTGTTTGTTTGTTTGTTTTCAAACAAAACCATTATCCTAGCGCTGTAATAATAATAATAATAATGTATGGAATTTATATAGCGCTGAATCTTGTGCGCTGAATCTTGTAAAGCAACAAATCAAAGCGCTCAGATTTTTTTTTCCTAGCGCTGTACTCGAACTCTGGCATGTATCATTTCTCTCCTCCCACCCATCCACTCAATCTCCATCCCCCCAAATACACACACATACATACATACAATACATACATACACACACACACACACACACACACACACACACACACACACACACCGCCACGCACGCACAACAAACACGCACACGCACGCCACACACACACACACACGCACGCATGCACACAAACACATACACACAAACGCACGCACGATGCACACACACACGCACGCGCGCATGAACACAGCACGCACACACTGCACACACACGCACACACGCGCGCATGCACCACACACGCACGCGCGCATGACACACACGCACCAAACACCACGCACGCACGCACGCTGCACACACACACGCACGCACACACAGCATGCACACACACATGCACACACGCATGCACACATACACACACGCACGCACGCACGCATGCACGCACACACACGCACACACACACACACACACGCACGCATGCACACACAGAGGTTCTACCTCCCTCCCCCCCCCTCCTTTCACCAACCAAAATTAACTGAGCACTATATCATAAAGGTTTTTTGTTTGATTGTTGTTGTTGTTGTTGTTTTTAAAGATATTCCTTCTCGTATAAATACGGTAAAAAAGATTTGTTGTTAAAGTTACAGCCAAACAGATGAAAAGAAGAAATAGAAAAAAATAAATGCCAAAAGGAAACAATGCACAGAGAGAGAGAGAGAGAGAGAGAGAGAAATATGAAATTTTATTTAAAGAGGGTAATAGATTAAGTTTCCAGTCAGTTACCAACTCGCCCCCCTTCTAAAACATTCCAGCATCCCAATGAGCACTAAGGCAAAACTCATCAACGCCATCTAGTTCCAACACTCACATACCAGTGTCAGACATGGGCCCTAACAAAAGCCTTAGAGAGAAAATTGGTCACATGTGAAATGCGCTGCCTGAGAAAAGCTGTCAACAAAACCAGACGCGACAAGATCAAGAATGAGGTGATCAGAGACATGGTCGGACTAACACCAATTCTCCACCATATCGAACAACAAAGGATCAGGTGGTTTGGTCACCTCACTAGAATGCCGCCCAACCAACCAGCCCTACGGGCATACACCATCAAATACAATGGCTGGAAAGCCAGAGGTAGACCAAGGAGACGATGGAGCAACTCCGTGGCTGACACCCTGCGAGCCCATGACCTGTCACTACATCAAGCCTCCCGCCTAGCTGCAGACAGACGTCTGTGTCTCCCCGCGACGCCGAAGGGCACCAGCGGAAGATGAAAGAAAGAAAGAAAGAAAGAAGAATAGATTAAGTACAATGACTTTTTTCATCCAGCCCTCAAAAGGAAAAAAAAGTATAAACACCAAAGAAAAGCAATATATTTGAAAGAAAAGAGAGAGAGAGAGAGAGGAGACAGAGACAGAGACAGAGACAGACAGACAGAGACAGAGAGAGAACGAGCATGAATGATTTTTTTCAACCCATACTTCAGGGAGAAGCAGGAATTGTGAACAAATGAGACATATATATATATATAAAAACACCCAATGACATCACTTCTAATGATTTATAATAATAAAGAAAAATAATGTTTGGTTCAGCTGGGGGTCGAACCCAGGACCTCTCGCGTGTGAGGCGAGCGTGATGACCACTACACTACCAAACCGTTACAGTACCCCTCTCAGTTTCAGCATACAGTCATACCAGCACTCCTCAGGGACAATAGCCTAGTAAAGGAATCAAGCTATTACTGCCAATCGCGTATTGCTTAGACCATTCTTACGTTGTTCACAGCATAGTGTGTGTGTGTATGTGTCAAAGTCAAAGCCAAACATTTATTTTCAGATGGTACATTGAATAAGCAGTGCATTTGCTTTTTTTCATCAAGCCATCTATCTAAAAGAGAGAAGAGAGAGAGAGAGAGAGAGAGAGAGAGAGAGAGAGAGAGAGAAGAGAGAAATGACAATGACAATGACAATGACAAATTCTTTTATTTCGAGGATAATGAATAAGCACATATGTGCTTTTTTACATCCAGTCCCGCCCGTTAGGGATACATCTTAATAATAATAACCCAATACTTATACAGTCTCACAATAAAAACAAGGGGAAATAACCCTTTTCACAACAGCTCCCCCCCCCCAACAACCCCCCCCCCCACCCCCCCAAAGCAAGCAAATAAAAGAAAACCCTAAAATACCCCCCACCCCCAAAAAAAAAAACCCTAACCAAAACAAACAAACAAACAAAAGAGAAAGAAAAACCAAACCAACAGAAAAAGAGAAAAAAAGAGAAAAAACAGACAAACAACAACAACAACAACAACAACAGAGCCAAGAAAATAACACAACCAAACTTAATAAGTCATAAAGATAAACATCTACACAATGTCAAATGGTACACATACTTGTTACACATAACTATAAGATATTGAAATAGGGCACTCATTAAAACTTAAGTACAGAGGCAAGTCCAATAAAGTATTGAAAATATAACATATGAATCCTTCATCAGGATACACTATAACTATAAGAAAGACGATAAAAGGTGAGAGAGAGACAGAGACAGAGAGTGTGTGTGTGTATTTCAGAGATAATATCCAATATATAATTCCCAAATCAGTATGCGATCCCATCAACACTCATTTTAGATTATATTCGTTTCAAATTATATGTCATAATAATGAAATAAATTTAATACCCATACATCCACACAATAAAAACAAGAAACAAAACAAAGAAGAAATCTAAACCTATACAGTCATTGAGGGAGAGAATGTGAGTGAGTGAGTGAGTGAGTGTGTGTATGTATGTGTGTGTGTGTGTGTGTGTGTGTGTGAGTGTGTGTGTGTGTGTGGGGGGGGGGGATGGGGGGGGGGGGGGGGTTCAGGGATAATACTAAATATGTAATACTCACATTAGCACACGATCAACACAAACACTTTTTAATTATACTCATACCAATTGAATGTCATGATAATAAAATAAGTGCAATACCCATACACACATAATAAAGAGGGGGGAAAAGCCAATAAAGTCATAAAAAGAACATCTACACATTGTAAGTAATAGAAACAAATTCTTTTTTCAGGATAATGAATAAGTACTCATGTGCATTTTTACATCCAGTCCCCGCCCGTAGGGTCACATTTGAAAATGCACTCAGTACTCATATTTTCAAACAGTAGAAGCAAAGGGAAAAAACTTTTTTTAAAGAGAGAGAGAAAAACAACAACAACAAACAAACAAACAGACAAACAAACAAACAAACAACCCCGGACGAGCAAAAGACAAAATAAACCCCAGACCCCCCCCCCAAAAAAAAAAAAAAAAAAAATAAAAAATAAAAAAATAAATTAACAAAAAAACAACAACAAAACAGACAAAAGCACCCTCCCAAACAGACAAACAAAAAACAAGAAAAAACAACAACAAACAAACAAATGAGAAGAAATTTTTTTAAAACAAACAAACAAACAAACAAAAAAACCAAAAAAACTCCAAACAAATCAAAAACAACACAACAACAACAAAAACCAACACCGTTCCCCCCTCCACACACACACACACATACATACACCAAAACAAAAAACAAACAAAAAACTCAAACAAATCAACAACAAAAAAACCAAAGTAACAACTACAGCAATAACAACAGAGAGAGGAGAGAGAGAGAGAGGAGAGAGAGAGAGAGAGAGAGAGAGAAGAGGAGAGAGAGAGAGAGAGAGAGACTTATAGATCATAAAATTGAACACAGGGTGTGTGTGTGTTTCAAGGATAATACTAAATATATAATTCTCAAAACAGCACAGGATCACCATCAATATTCTTTTCGAATATACTCGTACAAATTGAACGCCATGAAAAAGAAATAAGCCCAATATCAATACACTCTTACAATAAGGAGAAAAAAAATCACTTAAGTCATAAAATGAACATCTATACATTGTGAGTAAGTGAGGGATGGGGGGGGGGAGAAATGAGAGAGAGAGTGGGAGAGAGAGGGGGGTGTGGTGTGTTAAGTAGTCAAGTAAGTCAAATTTATTTCCAGATGGTCATTGAATAACAATGCATTTCTTTTTCAGTTCAAGCCATCGATCTAAGAACATTTCGTAATGATGCTTATCTAGAGACAGATGTTGGAAGGCATCCTACTTAACTGACCATAAAAGCTAAAAAACAAAAATAAAAAACAAAAAGTCCAAAGGCATAATGCAAATATTCCATCCAATACATATACAGCCACACATACTCATGCACACCTGAGCGCGTGCGCGCTCACGTCCACACACACATTTAAATAAAAATGTTTTAAGAATTAAAAAAAGAAACCATAGAACGTCAGGACACACAAATTACTTCACCCACCGTTCATCCATTTTTTCACGTTTATACTCTAGATAATAAAAAGCTACGGAAAAAACGTTGAAAACACTAGGGATTCGTCATTTCGAAATATAAACCCCCAAAAAGACCCCCCCTCCTCACCTCCTCCCCCCAGCAAACTGGTTTTTATGCGCTCATACTTTTTTAAATACGCTGTGTGTGTTTGTGTGTGTGGTGTTTGTGTGTGCATCACATCATCAAAAGCTTTTTCCCTTATTGGCAGTTTGGGGAGCAACAAAAATTCTCCACCCTGTCTGTCCCGGGGTAGCTTCTGAAAGGTTCCCCAGTATGTTGGAAAAGGTCTTCAGCTCTGTTTAACAGTCCGACGCCAAGTGTTCTTGGGGCCCCCTCGTTTGCGTTTTTCACTCTGGGGTCCAGTGGAGGGCTGTTCGGGGGGATGTTTTTCCCGTTTTCCCCACGGAATAGCCCTATCCCTCCCCATCGCCATGCATAGATGTTGCCT
>CM054145.1:51308282-51393282 GCA_028751875.1 Rapana venosa
GGGGGGGGGGGGAAAAAGAAAGGAAGGAGAAGAGAGAGAGAGAGAGAGAGGAGAGAGGAGAGAGAGAGAGAGAGAGAAAAGAAAATGACAAGTCTTTTATTTCGAGAATAAAGAAGAAGCACCCATGTGCTTTTTTTTTTTACATTCAGTCCCCGCCAGTAGGAATACATCTTAATAATAAACCCAATACTCATACTCGCGCGTACTCAGACAGATAGGTGTGGTGGGGTGGGGGTGGGGGTGGGGGGCTAAGAAACGCACAAACGAAAGAGAGAGAGAGAGAGAGAGAGAGAGAGAGAGCAGAGAGAGAGAGAGAGAGAGAAAGAGAGACAGAGAGAGAGAAAAAGAGACAGAGACAGAGAGAGACAGGGACAGAGACAGACAGAGACAGACAAACAGACCGACAAACAGACAGACACACAGACACACAGACAGACAGACGCAGAGAGGGACGCGCAGACGACGACAATAACAACAATAATAATAATAATTTCCTTTCAAAATGTTTTTTTTTTTTTTTTTTTTTTTTTTTTAATAAAAACCCACGAAACCCGAAGCAAGAAGGAAGATGACCAAGCCCTACTACCACCTGAGCGTAGCGTCCTGAATAGCGTGTCACTGACCACGCCTGGACTATTACTATGACTATGACTATGCTAGGCTGCGCTATGCTGACTGGTCAAAGTGGGGGGGTGGTGGTGGGGTTGGGGGGGGGGGGGGGGGTGGGGAGGAGGGGGGGAGAAGGAAGCGGTGTTGACACTGGTGCACCTGTTGCTTTACGCGCGGAGCGCGCGCGAAATCCTTTCCTTTTTCTTTTTTTTTCTTTTTTTTAAAAATTCTTTTGGGTTGTTTGTTTTTTTTTTTAAACCAATCTTTTCTCTCTCTCTCTGTCTCTCGTTCTTGTCTCTCTGTCTATCTCTCTCCTGTGTGTGTGTTGTGTGTGTGTGTGTGTGTGTGTTGTGTGTGTGTGTGTGTGTTTCTGTCTGTGTGGGTCTGTCTCTCTCTGTCTGTTTCTGTCTTTTAAAAAAAATAGATTTGTATGTCTGTGTATGTCTGTCTGTGTCGTCGTCTGTCTGTTGTCTGTCTGTCTCTCTGGTCTCTATCTCTTTCCCTGTCCCTCTTGTGTATGTGTGTGTGTGTGTTTCTGTCTGTCTCTCTTCTGTGTCTGTCTGTCTCTCTATCTGTTCTTCTCTGTCTCTTTTTTGTTTTAGATTTGTATGTCTTTGTCTGTCTGTTTCTGTCTGTCTGTCTGTCTGTCTGTCTGTCTGTCTCTCTCTCTCTCTCTCTCTCTCTCTCTCTCTCTCTCTTCTCTCTCTCTTCTCTCTCTTTCTCTATCTCTCTCTCTTTGGAAACAGATGACAAAATTGACAAAATCTGCTACACACGGGGACGATGTAAAAAAGCACATGAGTGCTTATTCCATATCCTCGATTATAATGAATTAAATCTCTCTCTCTCTCTCTCCTCTCTCTCTCTCTCTCTCTCTCTCTCTCTCTCTCTCTCCTCTCCCTCTCTTTCTCTCTCTTTTTGTTGATTTTTTGGTGTTCTTTTGCCCAAAGGCTGGTTTGTAAAAAAGTATGTTTGCTATGCATAACCTCTTTAAATAAATGTACTCCCCCCAATTCAATTCAAGTCAATTCTCTCTTTTGTTGGTGAGTATGCGAATGTTTTATTCTATTTCCCTTGGAAAATAAAGATTAATTAATTAATTAATTAATTAATTCATTCTCTCTCTCTCTCCCCTCTCTCTCTCTCTCTCTCTCTCTCTCTCTCTCTCTCTCTCTTGCTCTCTCTCTCTTTCTCTCTCTCTTTCTCTCTCTCTTTCTCTCTCTCTCTTGTACTCCTTGCTATCTCTCGCTGTCTCTGTCTGTCTGCCTGTCTCTCTCTCTGTCTCTCTCTTTGATGGTGAGTGTGCGAATGTTTATTCTGTTACCCTTGGAAATAAAGATTCATTCATTCATTTATTCATTCTCTCTCTCTCTCTCTCTCTCTTCTCTCTCTCTCTTCTCTCCTCTCTCTCTCTCTCTCTGTCTCTTTCTCTCTCTTTGTTGGTGAGTGTGCGAATGTTATTCTGTTACCCTTGGAAATAAGATTCATTCATTCATTTATTCTCTCTCTCTCTCTCTCTCTCTCTCTCTCTCTCCTCTCTCTCTCTCTCTCTCTCTTGGGTTCTCTGTTTCTGTCTCTGTCTCTCTCTCTCTCTCAGGCGCGCGCGCTTTTTTAAATTTTTTTTTTTTACAGAAATTGTTGTCGTCGGCTGTCCGGTCAAGGTCAGTTCCTTTATGAGGACTCACTCAGGTCAGCTCCAATTTTTATTTTTATTTTTTTGTTTTGGTTGCAAAGGGGGGAAGAGTGAGGTACTGAAGTAGCTTGATTCTCTCTCTCTCCCTCCCTCCCTTAAAATGAAACCCAGATTCAAACAAACCACTGTTGGCCGCCGCTCTTTCTCTGGTTTCTGGTCCATCCACCTGGAATGATCTCTCTCTCTTTCACTTCCCCAAAAGCCTTCACTTGATACCTTCAAATCCAGCCTCAAAAACGCACTCATTTCCTACCTGACACTTTCCTCTTATATTATCTGTTCCTACTTTTCAACAGCATCCTTCATCTCCTTCATCACCACCTAAGTTTGTGTGTGTGTGTTGTGTGTGTGTGTGTGTGTGTGTGTGTGTGTGTGTGTGCGCGCGCATAAAATTTGAAATATCTTATGTTATTTGAGGAAAGTTGCCAACGTGTAAATGATTTGAGTGCAAGCGCTTCGATTTGTTTGTTTTACAAGATTCAGCGCTAAAAAAATTCCATATATCATCATCATCATCATCATCATCATCATCATCATCAACATCATCATTATAAATATTCGAGAGTTCGAGTTCTCTCTCTCTCTCTCTCCCCTCTCTCCCCCCTCCAATCTCTCTCTCTCTCTCTCTCTCTCTCTCTCTCTCTCTTCTCCTCTCTCTCTCTCTCTCTCTCTTTTTCCCTCTCTTTCTCTCTTCTCTCCTCTCTCTCCCCTCTCTCCTCTCATCTCTCTCTCTCTCTCTCTCTCTCTCTCTCTCTCTCTCTCTCTCTCTCTCTCTTTCTCTCTTATTCAATGTGCTGTTGAGAAAAAGAAATACTTCATAAGTGCAGGTACGATGAAAGCCAAAAGCAAACTAACGAACTAAAACAAAACAACAACACAACAACAACAACAACAACAACAAAAGCAAAATTAAACAACCAAAACCAAAACAGAAAACAAACCCAAAGGAAAAAAACCACGACCAACCAAAAAAAGAAGAAGAAAAAATGAAGAAAAATTAAAAAGAAAACATCTCTCTCTCCCTTGTTCTCTCTCTCTATCTCTCTCCCTCCTCTCTCTCTCTCTCTCTCTCTCTCCTCGTCTCTCTCTCACTCCACCTCTCTCTCTCTCTCTCTCTCTCTCTCTCTCTCTCTACACACACACACAAACACACACACGCGCGCACGCACACACACATACACATAAACACACCACACACAAAAACCACACACAACGCAACCACACACATATACATAACAACACACACACAAACCAAACACACAAACACACACACACAAAAAACAACAAAACACAACACGCACACACACACACCGCGCGCACACACACACACACACACACACACATACACATAAACACACACACACAAACACACACATATACACACGCGTGTGTGTTGCGTAGGCAAAAAATCTTACTACTGGTGAAACATGGAGCTCTAGATCTAGGAAAGAAAAAAAATTCCCACACCTACTTGATTTGTTTTTTGTCTAATCATTGATGTGTTTTTTGATTTGCTTGTCTTGGTGTTGGTGTGTTTCTTGATTTGCTTTTCTGATTGCTAACTTGTTGATTTGCTTGTCTGATTGTTTGAGTGTTTGTTGATTTTGATTTGATTTTTGGTCTGATTGTTGATGTGTTGTGTGTTGTGTGTGTGTAGTGTTGATTTGCTTGTCTGATTGTTGATTGTTTTGTTGATTTGCTTGTCTGATTGTTGATGTTGTGTGTTTGATTTGTTTGTCTGATTGTTTGACTCGCTTTGTTGATTTGCTTGTCTGATTGTTGATGTGTTGTGTTGACTTTGTTTGTCTGATTGAGTGTTTGTTGATTTTTTTGGGTCTGATGTTATGTGTTGTTTAATTTCGCTTCTCTGATTATTTGTTGATTTGCTTGTCTGATTGTTGATGTGCTTGTAGATTTGCTTCTCTGATTATTTGTTGATTTGCTTGTCTATGCTGAATAGTTTGTTGATGTGCTTGTCTGATTGCTGCTTGTCCAATGTTGATTTGTTTGTTGAATAATAAATCTGATTCTTTTCCGTTTGTTGATTTGCTGGTGCATACAACCCACCCACAAAAAAACCATCCCCTCCTCCCCCCCCCCACCCCCTTCCCCAGAGCCACCAGGGTTTGTGTGTGTGTTGTTGTATTGTTTTGCCTTCCTCCCTCACTAGGGGGGACGGGATAGCCTAGTGGTTAGAACATTGTGCTGGCAATCTAACGAGCCGGGTTTGATTCCCGTTCAAGGGGATATTTTCCCCTGGAGTTAACATCAGTGCAGACTCCACTCTCCCCAAAAGTCCTTCGGATGAGACTATAAACCGAGGCCCCGTGTGCGAACGCACGCAGAACATCTTGCGCACACGTTAAATCCTGTTCCGCTTTTCGTAAGAGTAGGCCATTGTGTGCCGGTGGGAACAATGACAGAATCAACGTACCACGGGATATTAAAAAAAACCGCACTAAAGGGATCTGGATTATCCCACCCCACTCATAAATCAAAACCCACCAAAAAAAAAAAAAAACCCCCTACCAAAAAAGAAATAAAAACCTGCACCTTCTGAAATGTTCAATAGCCGACCGACCAATAAAATTATGCACGCCATCCATGCCAAAAATTCATAACGGTGTGACAGCAACTTCTCTCTAACGTTTGATCTCTCTCCCTCTCTCCTCCTTCTCCTCCCTCCCTTCCTCCCTCTACGTCTTCCCCATCCTTCTTTTTCTCCCTCCCCCACCATCCCCTCGCTTTTTTGCGACTGCCCCTCATCATTTGGGCAGTCCCTTACTTTCCCTAAACAAGTGATTTAGAACATCCTTTTGTTCTCATACCTCGAATCAAAGCCCCCCCCCTCTGCATTCTCCATCTCACTCACTCCTCCTCCTTCTCCTCCCTCCTCTTCCCCTCACCATCCTCCTCCTTTCTTAAACTCTCACCACCCTCCCTCCCCCCCTACCCTCCCCCCCCCTCATCGGTACCTAGCCAGGGAGTAATGATCTCAGCTCGGCTGATCGCAAAAGCAGCCAATATGGTCCCGGCCGCAACCACAGGGGAACAGTGCCCCCATCGAGGATGGAGTTGGTGGAGGGTGCAAAAATGCGTCCCCCCCCCTCCAAGTGACCTATCAATCATCGCAGTCAGTACGTAGTGAACACCCCATTCAAACCTAAAAAAAACCCACTCCCTTTTTCAGACAATTACTATCCATGCCCTTACTACCCTCTTCCTTCTACCCCTATGCTATAATAGTATTAGTATGGGACTACTAGACTACCCTTCGGTGGGAAAGAGAGAAATAGGCGGCGTGGGCAATCACACAGGGGACGTAATAGCAGGAAGGATTGGGCCTGGGGTAGGCTGCGGTCCCAAGAAATTGTTGTTGTGGTAAAGGGGATATAATTTCTGGTCGTGGTGTGTAGTAGTGTGGGGTAGTTAAAAAATTATTTTTAAAAGATACCAAGGCTGAGGATTTTGCAAGGAGGGTATATAGCTTACCTGTGGTTCTTCTATGTGATATAGTGTTATAGTATTAGTGGGGTAGTACTACCGTAGTGAGGGAGGGAAGGAAGGAGGGAGGCAGGCAGGCAGGCTTTCTGATTCCCCCGCGGCCTGTAATATCCGACCAAAGATTCGGGCCTGTGTTATGCTGCGTTCCCATGTGAACTATTTTGTTGTCAGTTAAACGGGGGTATTTGTTGTGTGTGTGTGTGTGTGTGTGTGTGTGTGTGTGTGTGTGTTGTTTTTTTTTAAAAGGTTATTGAGGGTGGAGGTATTTTTGGAAGGGGAGGGAGGGGTAAGGAAGATGTAGGGGTGGGGTTGGAGGGGGGGGGGGGGGGGGGGGGGGGGGGTTGGTGTCAGTGGTTGTCAGTTTTGTCCAGTGGGGAGGAGGGGGGTGGGGGTGGGGGGGGGGGGGGGTTGGGTTTTTTGTTGTTTGGAGCGTGGGAACTCTGCAAAATGTGTGTCACGTTTGGGTTGTATGATTGTATAGTTTTTGTGTCGTGTGTGTGTGTGTGTGGTGTAAGTGTGTGTGTGTGTAAGTGTGTGTGTAAGTGTGTGTGTGTGTTGTGTAAGTGTGTGTGTGTAGGTGTGAAGTGTGTGATGTGTGTGTATTAGTTTTCATTCATTTATTGATTTGCTTGATGAATTATTTGTTTATTTTCCCCTCTTTTTTTTTTTTGGATGAGGGCCTGGTGTAAAGAAGTCACTGTCTTATACCAAATGCCCTCAATAAAACATTCGACTTTGAGTTCTCCCTCTCTCTCTCATGAGTATTGGGTTGTTATTATTAAGATGTATCCCTACGGGCGGGGACTGGATGTAAAAAAGTACATGAGTGCTTATTCATTATCCTGGAAATAAAAGAATTTGTCATTGTCATTTGTCATTGTCATTGCATCTCTCTGCATGTGTGTGTGCGTGCGTGTGCGCGCGTGTGTGTGTGCGTGCATGCGTGCGTGCATGTGTGTGTGTTTACTGCATGGGTTTTTGAAGGGGGTGCTCATATTACTATATTATGCAAATGGCTTTGATGGTCTGGGTGTATTTTAGCCTCTGACTATGGTTCTTGGATTTTCTGCCGGAAATTCATCTTCAGACATGTGCATGTGCACAATACATTCATACATAAGGAAAGACATAAGTTTGGAAGTCATATATTAGCATGCGCTTGCGCGTACACACACACACACACACACACACACACACACACACACACACACACACACGGTGGATCGGTGGTCTAGAGGTAATGTACCTGCCTAGAAAACGAAATATCCGAGTGTGTAGTTGACGATCCCCTTTGTGCCCAAAACTTCCCCCCCCCCCCCACATCCAGCCCTCAATCCACTAGACCATGAGTGGTGGTCTGGGTGCTAGTGTTTCGGATAAGACGATAAACCGAGGTCCCGTGTGCAATATTAATTCAGTGGGCGTAAAAGAACCCACGACAAAAAGAGAGCTGTACCTGACAAAATTCTGTAGAAACAAAGCCACTCTGATAGGAAACCAAATACGTATGTTTGATACTAAAGGCACAGCCCTCACCTGGTTCAGTCATACCTTACAGACCGATTCCAGACAGTCGCAGTAAACAATATTCAATCCATACCTGCCAAACTGGAATGTGGAGTCCCACACGGTTCAGTTCTCGACCCTGTTCTTTTTTATTCTGTACACAGCTCCCCTTTCACATAATATAATAAATCGTCATGATTTAGTTTTTGCAAGATATAGCGCTATATAAATTCCATTTATCATCATCATCATCATCATCATCATCATCATCATCATTATTACTACTATTACTATTATCATTATTATTATTATGATTATTGTTGTTGTTATTATTATTATCATTATTATTATCATCATCATCATCATGATCATTATCATCATTATATGCAGACAGGGGAAAAAAAGTTTTATGGGTGACACTGCTCTTATTGGTGACACGTTCTCCTTCCCCAGGGAAGAGCAGCCCGTATTGTCAAGCAGATAAATCTGCCATGCCTTAAAAAAAAAAGTGGTCTACAATACAATACAATACAATACAATACAAGTCACACACTACCACCACACACAACTACAACTACTACTACTACTTCCACCACTACTACCACTACTACTACCACCACCACCACCAACACCCACTGTCATTTCTTTTTAGTAGTAATACTTCAACAGAGATATCCAGCAAACCCACCACACGCGGATGACGCGGCGCGAACGAAACTTGGCGGGTTGCTGGGTCAACTCTAACGAGGTGTCAGATGTCAGCGATTGATTCAATTTCAGTTGGCGGGACAGGTATGGTTTGGGGTGGAGGGGAGGAAGGGGGGAGGAGGTCTTCTCTTTAAAAAAAAAAAAATTTTCAAATTCTGCAGGTCCACTGCCCACTCCTCCTCCTCCTCCTCTTCCTCCTCCTCCTCTCCAGCGTCCATTGTTGTGCGTCCTAAACAGGTGCTCTAACGGACTTTGGGGTGTTTAAAAAAAATTAGAATGAAATGGTTGGTTCACAGGGGCAGGGGTGGGGGGGAGGGTGGGGGGAAGAGAGAGAGAGTCGAGCGGGAAGGAGGATTCATTGGAGATTGGAGAGCGAGAGAGAGAGAGAGAGAGAGAGAGAGAGAGAGAGAGAGAGGAGAGAGAGAGAGAGAGAGAGAGAGAGAGAGAGGAGAGAGAGAGAGAGAGAGAGAGAGAGAGAGAGGGAAGGAGGGGAGAATTCATTTGTGTTTTGAGAGTTGTGAGTTCAAAGTATTGTCACCTCCATCCTCCTTTTTTTTTTTTAAAATAAAAATAAAAAGAACAAGTGTGTGGCAGTTTCATGGCTTCTTTTGAATGGCTTTTTTTTGACATGGTGGGGGGGGGGGGGGGGGGGGGGGGGAGGGGGAGGGGGGAGGGGAGGGAGGGGACAAGGAGGGGGGGGAGGTTCTGGTGGTGGTGTGTGTGTGTTCTATTTTTTTCGGTTTTTTTCTGTGTTTTTTTTGACAGATGGGCTCGCTTTCTTAAATTTTTCTGAAATATTGTAGGATTGTTGACATTCCTAGAGTGTTTTGTTTTTGTTTGTTTTTTAGCTCGAGTGATTAAAAACAAAAAACACTTGTTTCGTTCTGCTTTTTTTTTTCTTGATTCTCTTTTTCTCTCTCTGTACGTGCGTGCGGTTGTCATCGAATTGTTTTTTTCTTGAATAATGCTAATAATAATAATAATAATAATAATAATAATAATAATAATAATAATAATAATAATAATAATAAATGGAATTTATATAGCGCTATATCTTGCAGAGACAAATCAAAGTGCTTGCACTCAACTCATTCTTACACAGTCATACAACCAGTAACAATTAATAGTTCCAACAAGTCCGAATTGCCACAACACACACACACACACACAACACACACACACACAACACACACCACACACAAACACACACACACACACACACACACACACACAAACACACACACACACAAACACACACACAAATAATGTATTTCGCGTTTATTTGAACTTGATTTCTGACTTTATCTTTCTGCTGTCTTTTCTTTCTTTTCTTTTACTTTTCTTTTCTTTTTCTTTTCCTGTTTTTTTCTTTCTTTCATTTATATTTTTCCTTGTATTTTTCAGTCCTTTTACCTTTTTATTTTTGTTTCTCTCTTTTTTTTTTCTTGCTGCAGCCAAATAGCGTGGCAAAGGACCGCTGTAAAAGCACAGCCATAAACATGCCAGCATCTGTTTAGCGGTTTCGCTTTTGGTTTTTGGTTTTTTTGTGTGCTTTTTTTACAACTCGGCATTGAAAAAGCTTAAAAGGCATACATGTTCTTCTGAACTGTACACAAAACAGTATTTTTTGTTTTTGTACAGCATACATGATACATGAAAGCATTCTTGTGTAGAAATTACTTACCCTACTTCTTCCCTCCCCCCCCCCCCCCTTATCCTCCCCCGCCCCCCCCCCTCCACATCTTCAGTCCTTGGAAATGGTAGTACGGGGAATTTTGTGGAATGAATAATACCCCCGCCCCGACCCCTCTCCAAAGACACAAACACACATACACGCCTGCGCGCGCGCTCACGCACGCACGCACGCACATAACAACAACACACCTCTCTCTCTCTCTCACTCACACATAATTATGTACGCACACACACACATACACACACAACCACACATGCACATATACGCACATCCACATATGCACACGCACTCACACACACACACACACACACACACACACACACACACACACACACACACACACACACACACACACACACACAGGTGGTTAGAGTGAGGCATTCGTGATCTGCTGACCCGGGTTCAAATCTCCTTCAAGAGGATTTTCCCTCTGGAGTTGACATCAGTGCCGACTCCACTCCCAATCCAAAAAAGTCCTTCAGATGAGACTTATACAAACCGAGACCCCGTGTGCGAACGCACGCAGAACATCTTGCGAACACGTTAAAAACCCGTTCCGTTAACGCCCGGTACCTCGGTATATATTTCTTCATCTGAAAGACTAGCACCCAGACCACCACTCAGGGGTCTAGGGGATAAGGGGAACAAGTTTCAGGTATAAACGAGGATCGAACCCGGACCCGGATCGTACCTGAGCTTTTTCGCTGTCTAGGCAGGGGCGTTACTTCTAGACCACCGATCCACATGTTGCTGACAGTCCCCCGTGTTAAGCATGGTGGTATTTCGGACCTAGATTTCTAGGCATGGATCCAAACACGAGCCGCTGTAGCACATACCTTGCCTTTCCCCTGTTCTCCAGGCGATAGCAATTCCCTGAAGTCGGAACGCAGATACCTTCATGGCGGGCTAAAACGGTCGCATACGTAAAAATCTCACCATCGGTTGAGGGGGAGACGGGATAGCCTAGTGGTTAGAACATTGCACTGGCAATCTGACGACCCGGGTTCGATTCCCGTTCATGGGGGGGATATTTTCCCCTGGAGTTAACATCAGTGCAGACTCCACTCCCCCCCCCCCCCCCCAAAAAAAAAGTCCTTCGGATGAGACTATAATAAACCGAGGCCCCGTGTGCAAACGCACGCAGAACATCTTGCGCACACGTTAAATCCTGTTCCGGTTTTCGTAGGAGCAGGCCATTGTGTGCCGGTGGGAACAGATGACAGAATTTACAAAATCGCATACACACGGGGACTGGATGTAAAGAAAAAGCACATAAGCGCTTATTCCATTATCCTCAATATAAAAGATTTAATTTTTTTTAAACCTTGGAGCTCTAGCTGAGGAATTAACACCCCCCCCCCCCCCAAAAAAAAAAAAAAAAAAAAAAGACCCAAAAAAAAGACTATAGAATGAATGACAGTAGACGTATCGGCGGTTTAGAGTGGTACAACACATGTTTACACAAAGCAAGAAGAGTCAGGTTTGATCCCCTTTATAGCCGTGCTTCCCCCCCCCCCCCCTCACCCCCCCCTCACCCACCCCCTCCCAATTCACCCACACCCCCTTCACCCTCCACCCTTCTCCTCAATCTCTGAAAATTGAATGGTTTCTGGATGGTAGGTTGTTTGTTTTTTGATTTTTTGTTTTGCTTTTTGGAAACAACGCAATAAAACACAACACGATACAATTCAACGAGGATATGCGTGACAAAAGAAAACCAAAGTACAGACAAGACATAGACAGTAGACAGTAGACACTGAGACAGACAGACAGATAGACAGACAGACAGACAGACACAGAGAGAGACAGATGAACACCGCTGCACCTGGGAAGCGGCAGGACTTTAAAAGAAAAAAAGAACAGAAAAAGAGAGAAGAGAGCAATAGAAAAATACCCCGTCCCCCAAACAAAAAACAAAGAAAAAAGAGAGAGAGAGAGAGAGAGAGAGAGAGAGAGAGAGAGAGAGAGAGTGTTGTGTGTGTGTGTGTGTGTGTGTGTGTGTGTGTGTGTGTGTGTGTGTGTGTGTGTGTGACAATGACAATGACAACTTTTATTTCGAGGATAATGAATAAGCACCCATGTGCTTTTTTACATCCAGTCCCCGCCCTTACGGATATATGTGAGAGAGAGTGTGCGTGCGTGTGTTGTGTGTGTGTGTGTGTGTGTTGGGGTGGAATTGAACCTAAGGCTGTTCGTGTTTTTTGTCCACCTGCTGGCGTATGTGTGTGTGTGTGTGTGCGCGCGCGCGCGCGTGTGTGTGTCTGTGTACAGATGCGTGTGACCTTTACTATAGCAGGGCCCGGTAGTTGGTTAGTTAGTTAGCTAGCTAGCTAAGCTAGTAGTCAGGCTGGTGAGATAGCAGACAGACAGTACAGCTGCAGATTTCAAGGTGCTGGCTGGTCTCGTCTTCTTATTCCACTGCTTTGCTTTTTGCCTTGCGCGCACACCTGTGAAGGTGTCCGGTATCTTATTGACGATTCCCTGAAAATAGAGTGACAGTTTTTGCTGAATTGATGGTGGTGGGTGGTGGTGGTGGTTGTGTGGTGGTGTGGTGGTGGGGTGGTGGTGTGTGTATGGTGGGGTGGTGGTCTTCTCTTCTTGTTTTTTGTTCGTGTTCTAATTTAGTTGTTGGTGTTGGTGTATGTTGTTGTTCTTTTTCCATGCTGTGTGCTGTTGTTGTGTGTTGTGCTGCTCCTCTCTCTCTACTATACTCAACTGCTTCTACTACTACTACTACTACTATTCTACTACTACTACTACTACTACACTACTTCATCTACTATTTAAATCTACTACTACAACTTTCTACTACACTACTTCTACTACTACTACTACTACAACACTATCTACTATACTACTTACTACTACTACTCTACTAGTACTGCTGCTGCTGCTGCTGCTTCTTCTTCTGCTGCTGCTACCACTACTACTGTTGCTGCTGGTGCTGCTTCTACTATACTACTACTCCTTCTTCTTCTTCTTCTTACTACTACTACTACTACTACTACTACTACTACTACTACTACTACTACTACTACTTACTACTACTACTATCACTACTACTACTATCACTACTACTACCACTACCACTACCACCACCACCACTACTGCCTCTTTTTCTTCTTCTTTTATTAGTACTACTACTACTAACTACTATACTACATTACTACTACTACTACCATTACTACTACTACTACTACTACTACTGCTGCTGCTGCTACTACTTTTTCTTCTTCTTTTACTACTACTACTACTACTACTACTAACTACTACTACTACTACTACTACCACTACCACTATCACTACCACTACTACCACCACCACCACTACTACCACTACTACTACTATCACTTCCACTACCACTTCTACCACCACCACCACTACTACTACTACTACATACACTACTACTACCACTACACTACTACTACTACTACTACTACTACTACTACTACTACTACTACTATTACTACTACTACTGCTGCTGCTGCTACTCTGCTGCTGCTGCTTCTTCTTCTTCTTCTTCTTTTCTCCTTCTCCTTCTTCTTCTTCTTCTTCTTCGTTTTCAATGTCGCCTGTATCAACAAGTCGTTAAGTAATATAAAGTTTCTGAGTAGCGTATTCAAGAGACAGGAATATCCAAACACCAAAACATTCCTCTTTTCTTTTGGTAGCTGAACTACACATCGGTTACTTGCCAAAAAAACAACAACAACATAGGCTTTGTATACAGTTTCAATAGAAGCAATCAAAAACAAAATGATCACTTGTAATTTTGCTGTAGATGCAAACACTTCAGAAAATAGTACAGTCAAGCGGAAGCCCCTTCCCCACCCCCACCCCCGCCAAAAAACTTATCATAACAAATGTATAGAGAGTAGTGAAACAGTAGCTAATCAGACAACTGAACAATATCTACAACAAAAAATGTCAACTTAAACGAATGAATAGGTAAAGAACAAAACAAGAAAGAAAAAAAGAAACACGAGGAAACAACTGTCTTACGCCTTGTAATTTGGTAAAACACACACACACACACACACACACACACACACACACACACACACACACACACACACACACACACACACACACACACACCGCCGCACGCGCGCGCGCGCGCAGCGCGCCCCATACGCGTACTCGCGTGCTTATTTGATTAAGATAAAAACAAACGAGCAAAAATTCACGGCTGCTTAAATAATAAGATTAATCCAAAACCTTCAACAACAACAACAAAAAAAGCACGAAACAAGCTTCAGTAAACAATGAAGTAAAATTCCGGGAATCTCTTTAAACCAAACGCCAAATTATTGGCTAGGTTCTCCCCCCACCCTGAAGGTGTCAAAGGCTCAAAGTTATTAGGGAAAGGTGGAGAGGGGCCACTGCAGGAAAGCTGGAGGTCCCTGGATAGTTCCTTCACTTACCTGTCCCCCTCTGGCCTTCCTCTCTTCTTTCTCTCCTTCCTTTTTTCTCTTCCTTTTCTTTTTTGGGTTCTTGTACAGAGAGATGTGTCAGGCCACTGGTCAGCACAGGGGTTTCTGATAGGCTAGGTGTGTGTATGGTGATGGGGACACACCTCGTTCTGGGTATGGCTGTGGTCCTGTCCTCTCTCTCTCTCTCTCTCTCTCTCTCTCCCATTCTGTTGCCTTTAGGGATAGGGGATTAGCGTAGATTTGTAGTGCTGACATGTTGCTAGATAAAAGATCTCTATTTCTTCTCTCTCTCTCTACCCCTCTCCTCTCTCTCTCTTCTCTCTCTCTCTCTCCTCTCTCTCTCTCTCCCCTCTCTCTCTCTTTCCACTTTGTTTCTATTGTGTGAGTATGAGAATTGGGTTATATTAAGGTGTATCCCTACAGGCAGGGACTGGATGTAAAAAAAAGCACATGAGTGCTTATTCATTATCCTCGAAATAAAAGAATTTGTCATTGTCATTCTCTCTCTCTCTCTCTCTCTCTCTCTCTCTCTCTCTCTCTCTCTCTCTCTCTTCCTGTCCCTGTCTCTGTCTCTGTCTCTGTCCATGTATCTCCTTTTTTTATGTTTGTCCGTCGTGTCCGACGATGACCTCCAAAACAGCAGAGGAGGCAGCTGCTGTTTTGGAAACTGGGCAGAAATTTGATTATAGTGGAGATGCCTTGCCCACAGCACATCCCCACTCTCCCGGCCAAGTGGGCATAAGGACAGTCAGCGTTGGAGATGTTCTCCAAAGGCCAACCAGCCCCCAGGGCTGCAGCACATAAGGACTGTGCGAGTCAAGCCTCCTAGTCAGAGAGTCATAGTCGATCACTAAAGACTAAGCTGTAAAGTGGAATTCCATGAGTGGGAAAGCCACTGGTCATACAGCCTCTCACCTTGCTGTTGCCCCCAGCGTCAATGGTTTAATCAAGAACTGTGATAAAGCCCAGGCACTGACAGGCATAATCTCACTAGAATAAGACACCTATAGGAAGACAGGCAAATAGTTGGTAAGGAATTGTACTTTTCAAGGTATTTTACAAAACTACCTATCATTCTGTATTAATATCAGTAACATTTATTTATAAATATTTCTGTTTATCTTTTATACGATTCAAACTATATATGCTTTTAAAACTCAGTACAACCTAAGGGGCGGGATAGCTCAGTGGTCGGAGGACTCGCTTTCCCCTGACCAAGGTTAAGCAGCATGAGTGTGGTTACCAGTTGGATGGGTGACCGTTTGCGCGCCTTGGCTTCAGTAGAGTGCCCCCCTCCCCCCACCAGTTCACCCAGCTGTAAATGGGTACCTGCCTCTTTAGGGTAAGGGAAGGTAAAGCAGCGAGGAAGAGAAGATGGGCGCCGCCCTCAATATGCTGACCTCGTTCCCCTACGACCTCATAGGTTATGGGACACCTTTACCTTTTTCTTTAACAACCTAGGTCAAGTTCTAAGTTTGAAACGAATTGGCAGATGAGTGTTTCTTAAACTGTATGCCTTTTAATTCCACTCAATGTAAAGGTTATACTTTCTACACAACACTTCAAAAACGCAAACATCTTAATTTCTTAGATTTTAGTGGTCTGTATTTATGGAAATAATACTTTGAGGCAGTTAGCCAATTTTTTTTTTTAGCCTGAAGAAGGGATAAAATAAACCAAAAGTTTGCTCTGCCAAACACTCGGGTGTTCTGGTTTTACCTATCTGCTTTTTAGAAATAATACTTTGAGTTATCAATCGCTACATTAAAGCCAGACAATAGTATCTCCAAATTTGGGGGGTGGGGGTGGAAAATGTGTTTGATCAATAGCTCTAAACCTGGTGATGGGACATTGTGTAATGGTAGAGATACAGGGAAACACAGAGCAAGATGTAAGTTGGGAGCCATAGCTGTATAAGTGGTGTTGACCCTGGAGTACAGGAGTAGGCAAAAGAAAGGGTAAGCTAATATGTTAGGTACACTTAGGTGATAGTCTACAGTACAAAGATGATAGTAAAGGTAAAGGTGTCCCATAACCTATGTGGTCGTAGGGGAGTGAGGCATCAGAGATCTCAACTTCTCAAGGGGCCAGCATAATGAGGGCGGCGTCCATCTCCTCCCCTCGCTGCTTTACCTTCCCTGTCCCTACGAGGCGGGTACCCATTTACAGCTGGATGAACCGGGGGACTATACTGAAGCCAAGGCACGCAAACGGTCACCCATCCAAGTGGTAACCACGCTCGATGGTGCTTAACCTTAGCTGGGGAAAGCGAGTGCTCCGACCACTGAGCTATCAAGATGATAGTACAAGCACAGCAAATCCATCTGCCTTCCTCCTGTTGTTGTTGTTGTTGTTGTTGTTGTCGTTGTGCATTCCCTAACTTTGCACCCTGGGGGTCACCCAGAACATGCACTCTGACTCACTAACTCATCCCACCTGGGAATCTCTGTGAGATAGGAAGTACACCGGATAAGAAGTTTGCGTGTATGACTCTTTTCAAGTACCTCGCCATATAGGCAGCTATACTCTGACTTCAGAGGATTTCTTTTCTCCTTTAAAGGAGAGTGCAGGTTGTTATGTTAAGAGCTTGTCATGGCTGAAGGTGATCTCAAAACAACATTAATTTTTACAACATAACAACTTTTTAGTGTAGGCCTTGGTAATCAGCTGTCCTCATCACTGACTGACACAGCTGTTGGTCTGGGCCATGCCTTCCTTCAAACTCTGATCACACGGCCCCAAGTGGCATGCAAGAAACGGGAGCCTGGGATGGGCTGACCCCGGGCAGGTCTGGGTCCTGTTAGATGTGTTTGTAATCCTTTGTAATCCCGCATACACTAAAAGGGAATTTTTTAAAAAAAGGTAAAGGGTGTCCCATAACCCACAAGGTCATAGGGGAGCGAGGCGTCAGAGACCTCACTTCTCTAGGGGCCAGGATATTGAGGGCGGCGCCCATCTCCTCTCCCTCACCGCTTTACCTTCCCTGACCCTAAAGAAGCAGGTACGCATTTACAGCTGGGTGAACTGGGGGACTGTACTGAAGCCAAGGCGCGCAAACGGTCACCCATCCAAGTGGTAACCACACTCCACGCTGCTTAACTTGGCTGGGGAAAGCAGTGCTCCGACCACTGAACTATCACGTCCCTCAAAAGGGGTTAAAGGAATTAAAACCTTAAAATCTTGACTGTGTGTGTGTGTGTGTGTGTGTGCCTGTGTAGTAGTATAGAGTGTGTGTGTGTGGCGTAGTGTAGTGTGTGCGTAGTGTGGGTGTGGTGTAGCGTAGTATAGGTATAGTTTAGTGAAACGTAGTGTGGTGTGTGTGGTGTAGTGTGTGCATGTGTGTGTAGTGTAATGTGTGTGATTGTGTAGTGTGTGTGTGGAGAGAGAGATAACAATAATGAATTTTATTATCTGAGGGTATTAGAATAAGTACAAGACTTGTTTACATCCAGCCCGGGGTGGGTGAGAGAGAGAGAAAGAGAGAGGGAGAGAGAGACAAACGAAAGACGAACGGACAAACAGACACACAGGCAGACAGAGATGCGTTATGTGAGATGTTGAGTGTAATACTCGACTTGTCACAGTGTCACGTGTGTCGCCGTGAGTTAATGGCAAAAGGGGGTAAGGGTGACTTACATTGTGTGATAATGTAACACCTTCTGACAAGAAATGGTTGTCGTGGTTGTTACCGACCCCTAAAAGAGCTTAGCCGTGTAGTTAAAGAGGGATGCTGGTTTAGTTGGCCGGCGGGCGCACGCGCGCACGTGGTGTGTGTGTGTGTGTGGTGTCTGTGTGTGGTGTGTGTGGTGTGTGGTGGTGTGTGTGTGTGTTGTGTGTGGGTGTGTGTGTGAGTGGTGTGTGTGTGTGGTGTATTGTGTGTGTATAACTTCCACTTTCTAGATGGATAGTTACCTCTAGACCACACCCCGCACGCGTGTGTGCGCTCTCCTCACCACCACCCCTACCCCCTTCCTGCACCCTCACCCATACACACATATTCCCCCTCCCTCACACAAATACACCTCCTCTACACACACACACACACACACACACACACAAGGGCACACCCTCCCTCCCCCTCTCACCCCAGCCACACACAAACCTCATCCAACACCCCTACCCCCACACCTGACTCAAGACACACATAAAGCAAACACACCCAACTCCTACCCCCCCCTCCCCCCCCCCTCCCCTAATGTAACCTCTTTTTTTGCTCTGTAACCAACACAGCCTACCATAGGATTTTTGTGTCACACATTATGGTGTGGGTGAAACACTATAGTTGTCACCATGTCACGCTGTTTGGCCCTGAGTTAGGGGCAAAGAGAGGCCAAAAGGAGACTACACTAGAGATAATGTCACCATCACTGGTATCACGTGCTGACATTTAACACAGCACTACACAACACTATCTTAGGCATCAGTGGTCTAAAGGGTAACCCACACGCCTATAAAAACCAAAGGTTTGCGGGTTCGACCCCCATTTGAATCCAAAATATTTACTTTTCCCCCTGCGTCCACTACACCTTTTGGGTGGTGGTGGTCTATCAGAGCGTGGACTGGCCTTGAGTGGAACGATTTGCTACGAGAGCAGAAGACCCCCGGAGAGTGGAGGAAGCTGGTTGCAAAATCTTCAGTAGTGCCCCCACGGTCTACGGACTACGGGATAGGTGAAGGTGAAGGTGGAGGTCTGGGGACTAGTCTTTTGGATGAGATGTTAAACTGAGATCCTGTGTGCAATACGAATTCAGCGCACGTCAAAGAACAAATATGAAATTTGTCCCTGACAAAATTATGTAGAAAAAAAGAAATCACTGTCGTACGGAAACAAATACACATGCAGATAGGAGTTTCAAACAAAAAAAGGGTGAGTGGTGTCAGTCTTGTGGCGATGCGCTTTCCCCACAGAGAGAGGAGCTGGGCTGTATGATTGAACGTGCCCACCACACACTGCCTGAACACACGTTAAATCCTGTTCCGCTTTTCGTAAGAGTAGGCCATCGTGTGCCGGTGGGAACGGATGACAAAATTTACAAAACCGCATACACACAGGGACTGGATGTAAAAAAGCACATAAGTGCTTATTCTATTATCCTCGATATAAAAAAAATTAAAAAATAAATAAATAAATAAACATTCTAATACCGCAGCGACGTGTTGTGTCCTAAACTGGTTAGTGTCGTAAAGTGGACATGCTCAACAGAGGTAAGAACTCCTCTCCTGGTTTTGAAACTTACTGCAATTTTTTTTTAACATCCCCCCCCCCCCCCCCCCCCTTCATGAACCCCCGGAAACCCCCCAACTTTCCCCTTTCCTTCCCCAGATGGGCTGTCAATGCACAGAGTGCATATCACAAAATTTCAAATGACAATTCCTTTCATCTTTGTGATTATGCAAATCGGGTGAATTAACATTTTTTACCCTAGGGAAAGTTATGGAGTTGCTCGTTACACATTCGTATTCTCGACTGAGTTGGTTTAAACAAAATTGTATTAGTTCAGAAACAACATAGCGCTAATACATGAAATGAGTACAACAAGCAATGCTTATTTGAGTACTCTATCATAGACTGAGTTCGTATTTATGTAATATCTTTTTATTGCCATTATTTTGGGGGGTTGTGTTTTCAGTAAGTATGCTGATAGAAAAGGGCGTGCTAATCAGTTTAAATATTATTTTCAGTTACTTTTTGAACAGGTTCTTGAAACTTAAGGTCTAACTCCAGTTAGTGACACGGAATTCATCTAATGACACCACAGCAGTGTCCCAACTACTCTGTAAGAAGTTAAGAAAGAATTCAGTTATGAACGTATTTATGTTTCAAAACTATCAATAATAATAGTAATAATGGACATTTCTTTAGCACTCTCTTTCCCCTTCGTAGGAGTAGCACAAAGTGCTTTACATTTGCTTTACAAGATTCAGCGCTATATAAATTCCATACATTATTATTATTATTATTATTAACAAAAAAAGTCTATGCAATACATTCAAATACATAACTCAACATAACTCCACGTATATTACACTGAAAATCCAAAATTGCGTTTGCTGTGATATAAAGGACAAATAAGCCATTTATAGGACAGGTGTAAGGTTGATCTTTTCTACAAGCTTGTAATCATCCGAAAACACAAGAACGTGTTAACCTTGAATGGTCTGTTAAAACTTTCGCATAATGTTAAAAACCTCACCACTGGTTAAAACTTTATGAGTTTTTGCTTATAGGGACGAAGAAAAGGAAGAATTGGAGATATGAAAAGGATTAACATGGGTAAAAAGGTAGATGAAGTCGGTATAGTCAGAAAAAAATCATAATGAACCAATAAAAGATACATAATATATCAGAACACGTTGCTTTTCTTTATCAACATAATCAAGAAAACATTTTTTTTAATTTCCAAATAAAGCTGACAATCTCTCTCACATTGCTCTTGGCACATTTTCTCTTTTACTTCAAATTTTCAGGGAGAAAAGAATGGAGAACGCTGAAGAGTTAGCACAACGGACTACTAGCCCTTTGCTATAGACTGCCGAACAGTGACAGGGGAAATATTTTTTTAATTTAAAAAAAAATTCTTTTATATCGAGGATAATGGAATAAGCACTTATATGTTTTTTTTACATCCAGTCCCCGTGTGTATGCAGTTTTGTAAATTCTGTCATCTGTTCCCACCGGCACACGATAGCCTACTGTTACAAAAAGCGGAACAGGATTTTAACGTGTGCGCAAGATGTTCTGCGTGCGTTCGCATACGTCAGATTGGGAGCGCAATGTTCTAACCACTAGGCTATCCCGCCCCGCAGATCAAGTTCCAGTCAGATAAACAGACAGGAAGACAAAGAAAACAGACAAGCACAGACAAACCCCGTGGGAACGCTCCAAAAAAAGAACACACACACACCCCCAAAAACCAAAACAAAAAAGCCTCTAGACAAGGGTTCTGTTATCAGCAGCAGGTAAGATTCCAAGCAGTCGTTTGCCGTGTTGCTTTTTACCTGCCAGATACCTGCCTGATACCTGCCTGATACCTGGGCAGCTCTGTCACGGTGCCAGACGGCCTGAAGACAGAGGAGATGCTTTATCAGGGTGGGAACGAAGGCTTTCCCATCTTTGATGCCATCTTTACCGGCGATTCATTGTCTGCTGCCGGTCTTTTTTTTTCTTTTTTTTCTTTTTGTTCTGCCTAAATCGTTTGTAATGCTTTCCATTCCCCGAGAATCTCTCTCTCTCTCTGTTACTTCTTCTCTCTCTCTCTCTCTCTCTCTCTCTCTCTCTCTCTCTCTCTCTCTCTCTCTCTCCTCTCTCTCTCTTCTCTCTCTCTCTCTCTCTCTTCTCTCCCCCTCTCTCTATGCGCGCGCGCGCGCGCGCGCGCGTGTGTTGTTGTGTGTGTGTGTGTGTGTGGTTGTGTTGTTGTTGTTGTGTTGTTGTTTCGATTTTACGTCTGTTCACTCTCAGTGATGATAAGACGAGAAATACAATATATAAGGTGGGGGGGGGGGGGGGGGGGGGGGGGGGGGGGGGGGGGATGAGACTTGAGGTGGTGGTGGAGGTCCAACTGAAAATGCGCGAGGAAAGTAGTCTGATCATAAAAAGAAACCGTGCAAAGCAAAAGGTACAATTATATATAAAAAAACCCCACCCAATCCCCAAATTTAATAAGTCATTAGCGTTAATGAAACCACAATAGTGTGTGTGTGTGTGTGTGTGTGTGTGTGTGTGTGTGTGTGTGTGTGTGTGTGTGTGTGTGTGTGTGTGTGTGTGGTGTGTGTGTTTCCATGGTTGCTTTGATTTTGTCTTTCTTTTCTTTCTTTACTTCTCCATTATTTCATCGTCATCTTCTACAGCATTCTTTTCGCTATATTCATTCTCCTTCTCTCTTCTTCTTTTCTTCTTCTTCTTCTTCTTCTTCTTCTCTTCTTCTTCTTCTTCTTCTTCATCTTCATCTTCTTCTTCTTCTTCTTCTTCTTCGCATTCTTCTTTGCAGTCTTCTTCTTCGCATTCTTCACATTCGTTTCGCATTCTTCGCATTCTTTTATTTTGTTGCTGTTGGTGTTGCTTTTATCGTCTTCCCTTCTGTCCTCTTCTTCCTCCTGTTCTTTTCTTTCTTTATTTTCTTCTTTCTTTCATTCAGTTTTTCATTATATTCTTTCTCTCTTTTTTTGGTTTCTTTTTTCCTCTCTTTCTTTCATTTTTGTGGCAACATGCAGTCTTATGTTTGTTTTTTTAAGTGCGCCAGCTCGTTAAAAAGGTAAAGGTGTCCCATAACCTATAAGGTCGAAGGGGAGCGAGGCATCAGAGACCTCACTTCTCTAGGAGCCAGCATGTTGAGGGCGGCGCCCATCTCCTCTCCACTCGCTGCTTTACCTTCCCTGACCCTTAAGAGGCAGGTACCCATTTACCGAAGTCAAGGCGCGCAAACGGTCACCCATCCAACTGGTAACCACGCTCAATGCTGCTTAACCTTGGCTGGGGGAAAGCGAGTGCTCTGACCACTGAGCTATCCCGTCTCTTATTATATATATATATATATATATATATAATATATATATTATATATATAAATATATATATATATATATATATATATATATATATATATATATATATATATATGTGTGTGTGTGTGTGTGTGTGTGTGTGTTTATATACACACACATATTTATACACACACACACACATATATATATATGTTTGTGTATATTATATATATATATATATATATATATATTATATATATATATATTATATATATATATTATATATATATATATATATATATATATTTTAATATATATATATCAGCAGCAGCATCGCTGTGGAATTCTTGCTGGTTCCTTTGCTATGCTTGACATTAATTTTCTCCCTCCACGGATTGTGAACGGACGTCAGATAAACAAAATTGATGGCCGCTTCCACAACGACTCACCGGCATTTCAAGAATCCTGAAAGGGCAGAGATATCTCCTCTTGTGCAATGTTTTCCTTAGTTTAAACAGACATCTCTTTAGATTCAAGATAATAATAAAAATAGTAATGCACATATACACATCCTTGAGCTGCAACAGGCTGTGAGGTTATACTGTGCTATGAGAGAGAGAGAGAGGAGAGAGACAATGACAATGACAAATTCTTTTATTTCGAGGATAATGAATAAGCACACATGTGCTTTTTTACATCCAGTCCCCGCCCGTAGGGATACATCTGAATAATAATAATAACCCAATACTTATAGAGAGAGAGACAGACAGACAGAGAGAGAGAGAGAGACAGAGAGACACAGAGAGAGACGCACGCACGCACACTTTAGACTTACATTTTCTTACTTGTTTATTATAGATTTAGTCAATTAAACCTCTACCCAACTCCCAGATACCTGCCCCCCCCCCCCCCTACCCCTTCCTTTCACCTATGGCCTTTCTGTGTCTAATATCACATTAAATTTTAGCGAAGAGACGTGAAATTAATCAACCCCCCCCCCCCCCCCCCCCACACACACACACACACACACGGATGAGACTATAAAACGAGATCCAGTGTGCGAACGCACGCAGAACATCTTGCGCACACAGTAAATCCTGTTCCGCTTTTCGTAAGAGTAGGCCATCGTGTGCAGACAGAATTCACAAATCCGCACACACACGGGGACTGGATGTAAAAAAGCACATAAGTGCTTATTGCATTATCCTCGATATAAAAGAATAAAATAAAAAATATATTAAAAAATAAACACAAACACACACACACGGAACAACAGACAGACAGACAGAATGACAGACAGACAGACAGACGGACGGAACATACAACACCTCATGTGACAAAAAAAAAAAAACCATCATAGTAACTAGACACCATCTATCAACCTACACCATAGTCACGACAGGACACGACACGACACACCTGTGCATACATTAGAAAGAAATAACGAAGAAGAGAACCTATTGGAAAGAAAGAAAGAAAGCAAGAAAGGTTGTACATGATATTGTAACACTGAGGACATAGGAGCACAGTGTGAATGAGTAAAGACAGACTCCTCCACTTCATCCCCCCCCCCCCCCCCCTCCCCTCCCCACCTCGCTTTTTCTCTTTGTGCAAGCCGTAGTACGTATAAGACGACGCGAGGAGTGTGTGTAGAGATAAGGATTCGTTCAGCTTGCGTGCAGCTTATGATTTGATGATTTTGTGTTGGCGTGCTCAGCTGCTTTTTATATATTCAGGAAGTCTGTTGTAACTGTTTCCGACAAAATGTTGGGAAATATTCTTTTTTTGTGTGTGTTAAATGTTTCGTTGTTTTTTTGTTGTTTTTTTATTCGTGTTTTATTCAAGCTGTTACACAATTTCCCACCTTTTGTCGCAGGGGTGTTGGTGGGTTTTTATTCTGTGTAGATGATTGGTAGTGAATAGGACATATTATGTCTTTGACTTGATTCTCTCAGACGTAACGTGGTGAAAAACATTATATATATATATATATAAATCTTAGAGGTCGTATGGGCTCCAAACAATGTCACTGATACTACACACCCAGTGCAGAACTATGAGATACAGAAAAAAATAGAAGACAGAAGCCCCCAATATATTAGCTACAACAGACACAGAAACATCGCACAGTTTTGGAATTGGTGCTATCAAGTCTATAGTTTCAGGATGACGCTACAAAAAGATAAATGTTGGCTACCAAATACATTCCAAGTTTATACTCTTGTTATAGCTTTTTCGGTATCATACATCATTTTTTTAAAACCTCAACGGTGGTCCTCAAGAAATGTCAAATAATGTGTGCAGTTCGCACACTCTTCATGCATCACTAGCCAATTAAGACTTAAAGGAAAAAAAGGACCAGCCTGCTTTGTTCTAAAAAATAGCAACATTTTCACCATGCGTTGCCTATAAGTAACGTAAGCACATTTTCATAGCCTGGATTAAAAGTGTTTTGATGCTTTTGGAGTGTCATGCAAGAATCACCTTTCTTCATAGCCCCCTCATGACACAACACCCTTCATTCTCAACAAAGGTAAAGAAAAAGAAACCTCCCAAAGACAATGTACAGCTGCCTGTAAGGAAAACACATTCTAATTTAACTCATTGGCGCTGTGTCGTAGCTATTCATACCACACTTACTACACCTCCAAACGCTGTGTGGTAACTATTCATACCACACTTACTACACCTCAAAACGCTATGAGGTAGCTATTAATACGACACTTGGGATCAGGAGAGTGCATAAAGAAGAATGATGATGATGATGATGATGATGATGATGATGATGATGAAGACGACGACGACGACGAATTTGACGACAACAACAACAAAACAACAACAATAATAATGATGATGATGATGATACTACTACTACTACTACTACTACTACTACTACTACTACTACTACTACTACTACTACTACTACTAATAGTCACCATCATCATACACTTAGGGCAACCCCAGGGTAAGTTAACTAACCCGAGGAACGCAACAACAACAACAACAATATCAGCAACAACAACTACAACAATAACAACAACAACAAGCATTCCTTGTTTGCAAAAGCTGTTGTTGTTAGTCTGTTGCTTGAACAAAACTTAGAGCACCAGAGCTTTGTAGGGATAGGTTGGAGGGGAGAGGGGGGAGAGGGGAGAGAGTGGGGAGAGGGGGGAGGGGGAGGGGAGGGCGGATCATTATGTGACCATAGAGACACGAGTCAGAGGGAGAATGGGCACTTAGGTAAGCTACAGGTGGATATCAGGTTACCGCCCTTACCATTTACCCCACTACACTATCATCATCTTCAGTCTTTGAGAGCAGATTTGCCGAGGGTGGGAGTGGGGAAGAGGGGGGAGAGGAACAGAGGGGGTGGGGGGCGAATGGGGGCAGGGAGAGGGGGGGGGGGGGTGTAAAGGATGTTTGGATGGGGGCAGGGGATGTTTCATTTTTTAAATGTGTGTGGGGTTTTTTTTTAATTCTTGTATATCGAGAATAATGGAATAAGCACTTATGTGCTTTTTTTTTACAACCAGTCCCCGTGTGTATGCGGTTTTGTCAATTCTGTCATCCGCTCCCACCGGCACCGCTGTGTGTGTGTGTGTGTGTGTGTGTGTGTGTGTGTGTGTGTGTGTGTGTGTGTGGTAATTGTTTATCTGGGATGTAATTTGGAATGAAGATCTGTTTCTCTGTTTATCTCTATTTCTACCCCCCTCTCTGTCTCTGTTTCTATCTCTCTGTCTGTTTGTCACTGTCTCTGTCTGTTTGTATCTCTCCTCTCTCCTCTCTCTCTTCTCTCTCTCTCTCTCTCTCTCTCTCTCTCTTCCCTCTCTCTCTCTCTGACCAAATCTAGACACATGCAAGCGTGCTTACACACACACACACACACACACACACAGAGGAACACACACACACACACAGGAACACACAACACAACACACAGCACACACACACACACACAACACACACACACACACACACACACAACACACACACCCACAACACACCACACAATCTATGTTCTAACTCTTTCGTGTTCCTTGTAGTTTTTTTCGCTCCTTGTCGTTATAAACTCCCGCACCCTCAATATCCATTCTACACCCCCACCCCTACCCCCACAAATCCTATCTCCACCACCACCACCACCACCACCACCCACCACTACTACCCCCACCCCCTTCACTCATCCACCCTCATCCCCCATCCCCCCCAAACTTTATACACCAACCCCACAACCCCTTTCTCTTGTGTTTGCTGTGCAATATCTTGAGGGCACACAGATAACTCGCCACGCGCCACCTCTATGACGTAGGAAGGTCAGAGGTCAGGTGTCAGACATCAGCCTAGCAAGAGGATGAACGGGCAGGAGGAGGAGGAGGAGGAGGAAGACAAGGGGGAGCAGGACAAGGAGGAGGAAGAGAAGGGAAGTTTGGGGTCATTCCCCTCAGTATTCATTTTCCTCATTGTTTGGTTTTAAAGTACAGAGAGAAGGGGGGGATGGATGATTGAAGGTAAAGGTATCATCATTGCCTTCATGGAACAACGACTATAATACTAGCAGGAGTTGAATTACAATAAGAACTACAACTACAACAATAACAAAACAACAAGCAAAACACTAGAGGCAACCACAACTATAAGAATAACAATAACAACAATAACAAAGCAGCAACAGCAACAAAACTTCGACGTAATCACAAAAAATTACGACAGTGGTGGTGGTGGTGGTGGTGGTGGTGGTGGTGGTGGTGTGGTTGGTCATGATAATGATGATGTTGATGATGATGATGATGATAATGATGATGATGATGATGATGATCTGGAGGAGGAGGAGGATAAGCCATTATGCCCCAGAGGGAACAGATGACAAAATTTGCATTCAAAACAACACAGGCATACAATGAGGTACTGGATGTAAAAAAACCCCACATGGGTGCTCATTCATTATCAAAAAACACACACACACACATACACACATACACACACCACCACCACCACCGCCACCACCACTACCACCACCATCACCACCACTACCACTACCACCACCACCACCACCACCATCGCTACCACCACCACCACCACCACCATCCACTACTACCACCAACCACCAACCTCACCTCAACCTTAACCCCCACACGTGTTGTGTTGCATGCATCATTACAAAAGCGTCAGTCTATATTGTGGCTGTCACAGTGTCACAAGTGCTTAACCAGGATTTAAGGGCCAAATGGGTCATGGGTTAATAGAGACATGGTCTGTTATCACGTGCTGTGCTTTGCCCATACCCAATGCGGTTCCGAAAAAGTCTGATAAGAAAAAGGGATAGTTTTCGATGGATCGTGATTCAGGGGTGGGGGGTGGGTGGGTGGTGGGTTGGTGGAAGATCAGGGGGAGGGTGGGAAGGGAGTGTTTTTAGTTAGGGGGGTGGGGGTGGTGGGTGGTGGTGGGTGGAAGGTGAGGGGTGGGGGTGGGTGGGAAGGGAGTGTTTTTTGGCTGGCATTTTGGATGAATATTCTGTGATCATGGATGATTATGTCCCTGGAATGTTCATGCATGTTGTTTGTTTCGTCTGTTATTTGTTTTATCTCGGTTGTTGGTTTTTTGGGTTTTTTAAAATCTTGCCCTGTTTTTGAATCCTCAGTGATACTGTCTCTTTGTTTCTCCCTTTCTCTCTCTCTCTCTCTCTCTCTCTCTCTCTCTCTCTCTCTCTCTCTCTCCTCTCTCTCTCTCTCTCTCTCTCTCCCCCTCTCTCTCTCTCTCACACACACACACTCTCTCTCTCTGTTTCTTAGTCTTGCTTCTTTGTATCCTTCTTGTTTAAGAATAACTCCTAAACGCCCAACCTCAACCACCCCCCCCCCTGCTGCCCCCCCCCCCCCCTTCACCCTGACCCCTTTCTCCCCAGGCCACCAACATTAACCCCACAGGTGTTTGTTTATTAGGCATGTCAGTCCACATTGTGGTTGTCACCAGTGTCACAATGGTTAACAAGGATTTAAGGATCATCGGTTAATACACTGCGGGTCAGTCCACATTGCTGCTGTCTCAGTGTCACATTGTCACAATATTTAAATTGGATTGTAAAGGCCACCGAATCATACACTGTGTGTCAGTCCACATTGCTACTGTCACATTGTCACAATATTTAAATCGGATTTTAAGGGCCTTCAATTCATACACTGTGTGTCAGTCTACATTGCTGCTGTCACAGTGTCACATTGTCACAATATCTAAATTGGATTGTAAGGGCCACCGAATCATACACTGTGTGTAAGTCTACATTGCTGCTGTCACAGTGTCACATTCACAATATTTAAATTGGATTGTAAGGGCCACCGAATCATACACTGTGTGTAAGTCCACATTGCAGCTGTCACAGTGTCACATTGTCATAATATTTAAATTGGATTGTAAGGGCTACTGATTCATACACTGTGTGTCAGTCCACATTGCTGCTGTCTCAGTGTCACAGTTTCTAAGTTTCACAGCAGTAAACTTGGATTTAAGGACCATGGGTTAATCATACATTTTGTGTTAGTCCACATTGTCACTGTCACAGGGTAACGATGGTTTAAAAAAAAGTCACAATGGTTAACAGGGATTTCAGGGCTATTTGTTAATACATTTTGTGTCAGACAACATTGTCACTGTCACGGTGTCATAATGTCATAATGTCACAGTGTCACAAGGTCACAGTGGTTAACTGGGATTTAAGGACTGTGGGCTGATAGACTATGAGACATAGAACATGGTCTAATATCAACCTGCTGTTGATAGACTATGAGACATAGAACATGGTCTAATATCAACCTGCTGTGGTCCCCCTCTGGCTGGTGGCCCCACGGCGGCCTGATAGCGGTGGTCTCCCTGTGGACCCCCGACCCGAGGATGAGACATTACAAATCTGGGTGTGCTTGTGGCGGGGGAGAGTGGAATGAGCGGTGTGGGAACAGTAGGACGGGAACGTCACAGAAGATGAGGCAGCAAGAAAAAACCAACAACAACAACAACCTGCTGTGGTCACACCACCCTCCCCCCCACCCACCCCGCCTGTCTCCTTTGCGGTATGAAAGGATTTAAGATCCGAGAGCAGTTGTTTTTGTCTTGTTTTTTTGATATTTTGTGTTTGTTTAGCTTTGAAATTTTTTGGGGGTGGTGGTGGTGGTGGTGAATTTTTTGTTTGTTTTCGATTATTTTTTTTAATTTTTGTTTGCATCTGTTTGTTTCGGTGTTTTTAGTTTTGGGTTTTTGGTTGTTTGTTTTTTTTACTGATTGGCATTTGAAGCAACAATGCAAATGTTGATGAAGATTCTGGGATGACGAACAGTCTCCTGCTTGGAATGTTTTGCTTGTTATTTCATCTGTTCCTGTTTTCTGTGTCTCTATATTCTCACTGTCTCTTTGTCTCTCTCTCTTCTCCTCTCTCTCTCTCTCTCTCTCTCTCTCTCCCTCCCTCTCTCCCTCCTCCCTCTCTCTCCCTCTCTTCCACCCCCCCCTCCCATCCCTGTTTTCTCTCAGTTTTGCTTCTTTGCATCTTCTTCTCTTACAAATTATATACTAGACAGCCACGCCACACCCCCCCCCCCACCCCCACCCCCCACATCACACCCCTAGACCCCTCATCCTCTCACCCTCACCCTGACCTCTTTCCTTCAGGCCACCCTACCCATATTAACCCCCACAGGTGTTCATTAGCGAGGCCTCAAGCAAGCCCCTATTGCCGCTGTCAGGGTGTGACAATGGTTAGCCAGGATTTCAGGGCCAAATGGGTCAGGGCCAATACACCTGCGGGATCAATGACTCAGCCTGTCTGTTATCACGTGCTGTGGTTGTTTTTGCTTGTCATTATCAGTGCCCTTTAGATAGCCTGATAAGAAACTGGGATGGGTGTTTTTTTTTGCTGGATGTGGTTCTATTTGTGAAAATTATCTTTCTTTTTATTTTAAAAAAAGAGATTATTTTAGCACTGAAAGAAACAATACAGAAAGAGATTTAAGATGATGAAATGTGTGTATAGTTTGGTGCTTGGATTTTCTTGTTTTTTCCCTTTTGTCTGTTTTTCTCTGTTTATGCATGTGTGTGTGTGTGTGCAGGTTTTTGTACGTGTGTGCGCAGGCATATGCACGCGTGTGTGTGTGTGTGTGTGTGTGTGCATGATTGCACACATAAAAATACATATACGCACAGACAAACGCGTGCGCGCGCGCACACACACACACACACACACACACACACACACAAGCTCAGTCAGAAAGGGAAGGAAAGGAAGACTGGAAAGAAAAAAGAAAGATGACACTTTGCAACAAAACTACACATAAAACATAGCAGAGAATGACTAACATAAAACCTCAAAAACCTCAAAATTCCCCTTGGGGGGATTCTGAGGGCCTGCCAGTAGAAATAGCATCCCACCTTCTGAAAATTATGTGCTATGAATTCCTCCTTTTCCATCCCTCTCTTTTTTTCTGCCTTGTTCTTGTTCCTTCATGTCACCTCCTTCTTAAGAGTCTGTTTTCTGCCTTCTTTGTCAAGGTCTCCCGGTTTTTTCCCGAAAGACTTAATATACATAAAGTTTCTCCCAGGCTGAAGTTGGAAGCGCTGGGCCTGACTTGTCAGGCACTTAAAGGCAGCACAACGTATTTTTGCTCATAAGACAGACAACAATAGTTGCTGCCTGAGCGTTTGACGAAGAAGAAGAGGAGGAGAGGAGGAGGAGGAGAAGAATTGCGAAAGAAGAAGAATTGCGAAGAAGAAGAATGCGAAGAAGAAGAAATTACGAAGAAGAAGAATGCAAGAAGAATACAAAGAAGAAGAAGAAATAAAGAAGATACGAAGAAGAATAAAGAAGAATACGAAGAAAAGAAAGAAGAAGCAAGAAAAAAAGATACGAAGAACAAAGAAGAAGAATGCAAAGAAGAAACGAAGAAAAAGAAGAAGAATGCAAAGACAAACGAAGAAAAAGAAGAAAGAACAAAGAAGAAAAAGAAAAGAAGAACGAAGAAGAATGCAAAGAAGAATACGAAAGGAAATGAAAGAAGAAGAAGAATGCAAAGAAGAATACGAAGAAAAGAAGAAGAATGCAAAGAAGAATACGAAGAAAAAGAAGAAGAATGCAAAGAAGAATACGAAGAAAAATAAGAAGAATGCAAAGAAGAATACGAAGAAAGAAGAAGAAGAATGCAAAGAAGAATACGAAGAAAGAAGAGAATGAAAGAAGATACGAAGATAAAAGAAGAAGAATGCAAAGACGAATACGAATATGAAACGAAGAAGAAGAAGAAGAAGAAGAACAACAAACAAACAAGAAACAACAACAGAACAAGAAAAGAACAAGAAGAACAAACAAGAAAAAAGAAGAACAAAGAACAAAAGAAGAAAAGAATACACAAGAAGAATGCAAAGAAGAATACGAAGAACAAGAATGCAAAAAAGAAGAAGAATGCAAAGAAGAAGAAGAAGAAACCTATAAAAAAAAAAAAAAAAAAAGAAGACGAGAAAAGAAAAACATGATGGTTGAAGCAATACTAATCTTAGGACACTGACCCTAAGCCCCATTCGCAACAGGTGGCGGCTGTCTCGTCTGCTGTATCGCAGTATCTTCCCTTTCTGTTTCGCCAGTTGGTAGTTAGGCTACGTGCGTCAGAGCAGGAGAGTGCGGAGAAAAGAAGAGAAGAGAAGAGAAAAGGAGAGGAGAGGATGAGAATAACAGACAGACAAACAGACAAGACAAGATCTTGTTCAGAGAGGTAGACAGATAAAGGTGTGCCGTATTTTCTGTCTAAGATCGCGAGAGGCAGAGAAGAGGAAAGAAGAAAAAAGAGGAGAGGATGAGAATAACAGGCGCAGAGAGAGAGAGAGACAGACGCAAAATTCGGAGAGATAGACAGATAGATACAGCCTCAAGCATCAAGGTGTCAAGTTGTTTGGGGTTTTTTTTCTGTCTAAGATGGGAGGGGCAGAGAAGAGAAGAGAAGAGGAGAGAAGAGGAGAGAAAGAAAAGAGAAAGAGAAAGAGAAGAGAAGAGAAAATAACAGGCGGAGAGACACAAATTATTCAGAGAGAAAGATAGATACAGCCTCAAGCGTAAAGGTGTGTCCTTTTGGGTTTGGTGTCTTTTTTTGTGGGGTCCCACATGAGAAAGGACAGGGTCAAAGAGAAATAGACAGTGAATATGACGCTGTCTATAATTATGGGAAAGAAAATGAAGATGGTGAGGTTTTTGTATGCGGTTGAAAGTAGTGTGGATAGGGGACGAGGGGAGGCAGAGGTGGCTCTCTCTCTCCGCCCGCCCCCCAACCTCTCTCTCTGTTTCTCTCTCTCTCTCTCTCTCTCTCTCTCTCTCTCTCTCTCTCTCTCTCTCTCTCTCTCTCGCATGGAGAGAGAGAGAGAGAGAGAGAGAGAGAGAGAGAGAGAGAGAAAGACAGAGAGGGAAGCACAGAGAGAAAGAGAAGGGGGAGAGACAGAGAGGAAGGCAGTGACTAAGAGATAGAAAGACATAGGCAGCAATACAATGAGGCACATAGAAAGATAATATTTTCAAAACCGCATACACACGGGGAATGGATGTAAAAAAGCACATAAGCGCTTATTCCATTAACCTCAATATAAAAGAATAAAATATAAAAGAATAAAATTAAAAAACTAAAAAATAATAAAATATCATGCACAACAGAACAGACTGTTAGGCGCGCGCGCGCGCGCACACACCACAACCCCCACACACACACACGCAACCGCCCCTCACCCCCCACCCCACCTCTACACACGCTCACACAATCACCACCACCCTACACACACGCGCGCGCGCACACACACACACACACACACACATAACCTCTGCCAGAAAACACACTTCGAATCTTTTTTTCCTGAGACTTTCAATCTTTACAGACACGATCAACATTTTCAAGGAAGCGGAACACTGGTCCTGATTGCTTTTGTTAGATAAGGATGTATATATATATCCTCCCTCCTCTTATCAGCCTGATTAGCTGGCGGCATGCGAACACGTCGTGGCATGCATTCTGATGCATGTTTTGTGTCGAGCATGTGTGTGTGTGTGTGTGTGCAAAAGCAAAAATAATTTGGAAACGAAGTTAAGGCAGGAATTTGAGGAGATAGGGCTTGGTGGACCACACACACACACGCACACAGCTGGTTTGTGGCCAGCATTTATTTGTAGTGTAGTTCGTGTGAGTGTGTGGTGTGGTGTGTGTGTGTGTGTGTGTGTGTGTGTGTGTGTGTGTGTGTGTGTGTGTGTGTGTGTGTGTGTGTGTATGTGTGTGTGTGTAGTGTGTGTGTATGTGTATGTGTGTGTGTGTTTTGTTTATTTTATTTTAATCGTTTATATCGAGGATAATGGAATAAGCACTTATGTGCTTTTTTACATCCAGTCCCCGTGTGTATGCGGTTTTGTAAATTTTATCATCTGTTGCAACCGGCACACAATGGCCTACTCTTTCGAAAAGCGGAACAGGATTTAACGCGTGCGCAAGATGTTTTACATGCGTTCGCACACGGGGCCTCGGTTTATAGTCTCATCCGAAGGATGTGTGTGTGTGTGTGTGTGTGTGTGTTTGTGTGTGTTGTAGTGTAGTGTAGTGTAGTGTAGTGAAGTGCAGTGTAGTGTAGTGTAGTGTAGTGTAGTGTAGCGTAGCGTAGTGTAGCGTAGTGTAGTGTGTGTGTGTTTGTGTGTGAGTGTGTCAAAGTCAAAGTTCAACTTTTATTTTCAGATGGTACATTGAATAAGCAGTGCAATTGCGGGTGTTTTTTTTTCATCAAGCCTTCTATCCATCGATCATCTCTGTGTATGTGTGTGTGTTTGTGTGTGTGTGTTTATGTGTTTGGGTGTGTGTTCGCGAGCGCGCGCACGCGTGTGTGTGTGTTTGATCTATGTCACGTTTTCCTGTCACTCTATTCATCTATCTATCTGTTCATTCGTTCGTTTATTCATCTTTTTTTTTTTTTTAATTCTTATACATTTCTCTCATGTACATCTTTCTCTCCTCCTTGCTTTATTTCTGTCTTCCTTTCTTTACTCTCTGTCTTTATTTTTCACGCTCTTTATCACTGAATATCTGTAACAGAAAACAAACAAACGAGGATGAATGACCGACGAAAAAAACTAAGATAAAAAAAAAACATCAGGAAAAACATACACAAACCAGCACCCGATGTTTGATTGAGTATCACCAAACTTCAGAAGGTCACTGACCCCAACACTAGCAGACGTTTGCGACAGGCGGCATCTTTTGTGGCTCTTAAACTGTCTGCCACCTCCGTGGGGATGCCGGTGGGGGGGGGGGGGGGGGGGGGGTGGAGAGGGAGGGAGGGGTAGGGGGCTGCCAGTCATCAATAACATCCCCATCCTCTGCAAATTCTGTGCTTAGGAATTTCCTCTTTTCTATCCCTCTCTTTATTTCTGCCTTGTTCCTTTTTTTCCCCCCTGTCAATCTCACTTCTTGTTTGTTTTCTGCCTTCTTGGTCCATTCTCCTGCACTTTTCTTCGAGAAAGACTTACAAGATAACAATTCTCTTTCAAGTCCAATTCCGATGCGCTGGGACTGACTTGTTAGGCGCTTAACGGCAGCGCGACGCATTTTTTGCTCATCTGACAGACAACAATAGTTGCTGTCTGAGCGTTCGACGACGACGACGACGACGAAGAAGAAGAAAAGTGTCTGCCATAGATGTCTGTGTGTTCCTGGACTCTCAACGGTGGGTGTGGCGATGTTTTCTGTGATCCAGGGACTAAGGTGAGAGAGACAAGGGAGAGAGATAGAAACCAAAGAACATGACTGAATAGACTGTCTGGAAGAAAGTATATTGTTTTGTAGAATGTGTGTACGTGTGCTTGTGTGTGTGTGTGTGGTGGCGGGAGGGGGGGGGGGGAATCAAGGGGACAGGAGAGGGGGAATGTGAGTGTGTTTGTGTGCGCACTCTCTCTCTCTGTCCGTGGGCGCGCACGTGTATGTGTGTGTGTGTGTGTGTGCGCGCGCGTGCGTGTGTGTGGATGTGTGTGCGTGCATGTGTGCGTGTGTGTGTGTGTGTGCGTGCGTGTGTGGACGTGTGGATGTGCGTGCATGTGTGCGTGCGTGTGTGTGCTGTGTGGTGCAGTGTGTGTGTGTGTGTGTGATCTATAGGTCCAATTTTCCTGTCCCTCTATTCATTTATTTATGCAGTTTCTTTCTCTTTATATTTTTCTTTCCTTCTTTCTTCCTTGCTCCTTCTTTCCCCCTTTTCTTTTTCTCTCTTTGTATCTTTCTTTCTCTCTTTCTTCCCTGTTCACACTCTTTGTCTTTTAAGTACGTGTATCTGTGACAAGTACCACCCCTTCCCTTCCCCCCCCCCCCCCCCCCCCTGCCCCTCCTCCAGCTGTCGAAGGACACTGACCCCCCCAATCACCAGCAGCAGACGTGTGTGACAGATGGCATCTGGTGTGGCTGCTACACTGTCTGCTCTCTCCTGAAGGAACACTCACTGGTGGGTGGGTGCAATGTTGTGTCTGAGACCCGGACACCGAGTAAGGTGTCAGAGACTAGGGTGAGATCTTCTTCTTCTTCATGTGCCAGGTCTGTTGCAGACATCGGCGATCATGGCCTTCCATTCCTCTCTGTTGTATGGGTGGGGTGAGATAGAGGACTGAAAAATATGACTGAATAGGTGACGGTAAAGGTGTCCCATAACTTATATAGTCATTTATTTATTTACTTATTTATTTACTTATTTCATTTCATTTATACCATTTTAAGTCACGAGATTTCTCTGAGTGAAATTTGGGCTGCTCTCCCCGGTGGAGATCGCGTCGCCACAAGAGCAGCGCCACCTTTTTTTTTGTTTTTTTGTCTGCAACTCTATTTGTTTCCCTATCAGAGTGGCTTTTTTCTAAGAATTTTGCCAGGACAACTCTCTTGTTGCCGTGGGTTCTTTTACGTGCGCTGAATAATTTTGTGTAACACACAGGACCTCGGTTTATCGTCTCATCCGAAAGACTACTAGCGCCCAGACCACCACTCATGGTCTGATGGATGGGGGAAAAGTTTTGGGCCCAAACGGGATTCGAACCACCACACACTTCCGACCCGGATTTTTTGCATTCTAGACAGGCGCGTTACCTCTAGACCACGGATCGGTGGTCGTAGGGGAGCGAGGCGTCAGAGACCTCACTTCTGTAGGGGCCAGCATATTGAGGGCGGCGCCCATCCCCTCTCCCTTGCTGCTTTACCTTCCCTGACCCTAAAGAGGGCAGGTACCCCTTTACAGCAGGCGCGCAAACGGTCACCCATCCAACTGGTAACCACGTTCGATGCTGCTTAACTTAGTATGGGGAAAAAGAGTGCTCTGACCACTGAGCTATCCCGTCCCCCTGAATAGATTGTCTTGGAAATGTATATATTTTATTATTGTTTGTAAAATGTGGGTGGGTGGGTGGGTGGGGGTGGGGTGGGGCGTGTGTGTGTGTGTGTGTGTGTGTGTGTGTGTGTGTGTGTGTGTGTGTGTGTGTGTGTGTGTGTTGTGTGTGTGTGTGTGTGTGTGTGTGTGTGGTGTACATTTTCCTATTTCTCTATTCATTTATTCTATGCATTTTCTGTCTCTATATTTTGCTGTGTTTTCTTTCTTTCTGGTGGTGGTGGACGGGGAAAAAAGAAAGCATTATATGTTTCATGTCTACATTTAGGTACTAATCTGTTCAGGCGTCTCCCGTCTGTGGCACGAGTTTTGGGAAGAAACTAATGGAGGGAGTAAATGCATGCTGGACTGTAAGAAAACAAGAACAGGAGCATGTCACATTTCTTGGAGTGCTTTGTGGTCCAAGTATTTCAATCTTTTGAGTAGGTGTATCTGTTGACAAGTAAGGCCCCACTCTAAAGGACACTGACCCAACCACTAGCAGACGTTTGGGACAGATGGCATCTCCTTGTTAGTTAGTCTCTGGCCTCTCTGCCACAGCCTTCTTTCTGTCTCTTTTCAAAAACTGTCAACGGTCGGTGTAGTAAGGTCATTACTCCCGTGGGGATGCTAGGGGCCTGTCAGTATAAAATAGCATCCCCCCACCTTCTGGAATTTCTGTGCTAGGAATTCCTTTTTGTTACTCCCGTGGGGATGCCTTCGGATCCTTCGGATGAGACCATAAACGAAGGCCCCGTGTGCGAACGCATGCAGAACATCTTGCGCACACGTTAAATCCTGTTCCGCTTTTCGAAAGAGTAGGCCATTGTGTGCCGGTGGGAACAGATGACAAAATTTACAAAACCACATACACACGGGGACTGGATGTAAAATGGCACGTGAGTGCTTATTCCATTATCCTCGATATAAAAGAATAAATAAATAAAATAAATAATATAAATAATGCCAGGGGCCTGTCATTATAAAATAGCACCCCCACTTTCTGCAAATTCTAAGCTATTAGGAATTCCTTCTTTTTCTATATTCTTCTCTGTGTTTCTGCTTTGTTTCTCTCTCTCTTTCTTCTTGTCACCTCATTGTTGTCTATTCTCTGCCGTCTCGGTTCATTCTTCTGCCTTTTGTTTGTTTGTTATTTTGCGGAAAGGCTTAAATTAAAAGATAACAATTGTCTCCTACGCCGAAGTCCGATGCGCGGGGCCTGACTTGTCAGGCGTTTAACGACAGAGTAAAGCATTTTCCTTCATTCATATGGCAGGCAACGATAGTTGCTGTCTGAGCAATGATGACGAAGAAGAATTGCGACGACGAAGAAGAAGAATTGCGAAGAAGAAGAAGAATTGCGAAGAAGAAGAAGAAGAATTGCGAAGAAGAACTGCAAAGAAGAAGAAGAATTGCGAAGAAGAAGAACTGCAAAAGAATAATTGCCAAGAAGAAGAATTGCGGAGGAGAAGAAGAAGAATTGCGAAGAAGAAAAATTGCGAAGAAGAAGAAGAGGAATGGCAAAGAAGAGGAATTGCGACGAAGAAGAAGAAGAAGAAGAAGAAGAATTGCGAAGAAGAAGAAGAAGAAGAAGAAGAAGAAGAAGAAGAAGAAGAAGAAGAAGAAGAGAAGAAGAAGAATTACGAAGAAGAATTGCGAAGAAGAAGAATTGCGAAGAAGAAGAATTGCGAAGAAGAAGAAGAATTGCGAAGAAGAAGAAGAAGAATTGCGAAGAAGAATTGCGAAGAAATGCGAAGAATTGCGAAGAAGAAGAAGAATTGCGAAGAAGAAGAAGAAGAAGAAGAATTGCGAAGAAGAAGAAGAAGAAGAAGAAGAAGAATTGCGAAGAAGAAGAAGAAGAAGAAGAAGAAGAAATGCGAAGAAGAAGAAGAAGGAGGTGGGTGTGGTGAGGGCAATAGTGACCAAAGGACACTGAAAAGACACAAGACAAGACAATACATTTTTTAAATTAAGAGCTCCCTGGTTCACCAATGCTGAGATGTTGCTGTAGACGACCGTGTTGCCCTTCATTAAGGCAGCCGTATTTCGACTTCCAGGATAATACTAATCACGCCACCAGCGTGCTTGCGTTGTTTTTTTGTTGTTGTTTTTTTAAATTGTCCTCTGTTCATTCTGGCACACCATGATCTGCACTTCCGAAAGTGGAAATATATTTTGATATGTGTGCTAGATTTCTGCGTGCGTTTGTATCATTATGAGACCTTCATTTATAGTCTCAGCTAAAGATTTTTTTTTGTTTAGGGGCAGGGAGGGGAGGGGCAGTGGGGGCGGGGGGCAGGGGTGTGTGAGTGTTTGTCGTACTAATTATTATTCCAAAAGAGTTATTCATCCGTGTGTGTGTGTGTGTTTTGGTGTGTGTGTGTTGTGTGTGTGTGTTGTGTCTGTGTGTTGTGTGTCACTGTGTGTGTGTGTGCTCTGTGTGTGCTGTGTCTGTTTTGTCTATGTCTGTTCTCTGGTCTGTGTGTGTGTCTCTGGTGTGTTTGTGTCTGTTGATGTGTGCTGAGTGTGTGTGTGTCTATGTTGCCCTATGTGTGTTGTGTGTGTGTTTGTGTCTGTGTGTGTCTGTTGTCCTGTGCGTGACTCTCTCTCTCCATCCCTCTTCTCTCTACCTTGCGCCCCACTTCTTCTTCTTCTTCTTCTTCTTCGTGTTCTTCCAATGTCTGACCCCTGACCTCTGACCTCCTGATGCCTGACCCCTGACCTCTAACCTATCCGTGCCATAGCAGCGGTACGGCACGTGGCAGGTGAAAATGTTCCCCTGGGGGAAGTGGTGGTGCAGAAACCGTAACTGAAGAATTAGCAGAATATCAGCAAGACTGGTGGTGGTATGGTGGGAGCTGAGGGAAAGAAAGAATGGCAGGAGGGGGTGGGGGTGGGTGGGGGGGGGGGGGGGGGGGGGGGGGATGCAGGGATGAGGGGCGGAGGGAGTTGTTGTTGTGTTAGGAGATAGGCCTACGATAATGAAAAAAAATGATAGAGATAGGGTGGGGGTGGGATGGGTAAGAGGTGGAGGTGGGGAGGATATGTGTGTGAGTAGGGAAGGGGGTGGGTGGGGTGAGGGTGGGGGTGGGGGGAGGAATATGTGTGTGTGTGTGTGTGTGTGTGTGCATGCCTCGTGCAAATACCCGCTTGTGCGCTCATGTGTGTGTGTGTGTGTATGTGTGTGTGTGTATGTGTGTGTGTGTGTGTGTGCGCGCGCGCCCGCGCGCGCATGTTTGTGAATGGGCGCATGCTTGTGTGTATGGTTTTTTAAATTTTATTTATTTTATTCTTTTATATCGAGGATAATGGAATAAGCGCTCATGTGGGTTTTTTTTTTTACATCCAGTCCCTGTGTGTATGCGGTTTTGCAAATTCTGTCATCTGTTCCCACCGGCACACAATGGCCTACTCGTACGAAAAGCGGAACAGGATTTAACGAGTGCGCAAGATGTGTGAGTGAGAGAGAGAGAGAGAGAGTGACAGATTGACAAACAGACAGAGATAGAGACAGAAGGAGGTTAACCCCCCACCCCCCACCCCACCCTCAGCCACCCACCCCACCCCCACTCCCATCCTCAGTTCTCTGAGAAGAGGACAGGTGTCCAGCTGACAGTCACCTGAGATCTGCCTCTACTACCTGCCATACCTGCTTCCCCACCTGACACCTGGCTCTGTCTGTCTGTCTGTCTGTCCACATGCACACCTTCCCCTCCCCCTCCCTACCCCAACCCCCCTAATCCCCTTCTCTCCATTCTTCCATGTTCTCCACAAGCTCTGTTCTTCTTTCTCTGGGCCTCTCTCTCTCACTACTCCTTGATGAAATCTTTCACATAAAAGGGAGAATTATGCTGACAAGTTCTTATCACCTAGAGTTCTGTTCCTTGCAGCTCAGGATCCTGAATGTGTAGGATGAAACTGGGCTTGTGTGTATGCCTGTGTGTGTGTATGTGTGGTGTGTGTGTGTGTGTTGTGTGTGTGTGTGTGTGTGTGTGTGTGTTTGTGGTGTGTGTTTGTGTGTGTGTGTTTGTGTGTGTGTGTGTGTGTGTGTGTGTGTGTTGTGTGTGGTGTGTGTTGTGTGTGGGTGGTGGGTTGTGTGTGTGTGTGTGTGTGTGTGGGTTGTGTTTGTGTGTGGTTGTGTGTGTTTGTGTGTGTTGTGTGGTGTGGGTATGTGTTTATGTGTGGTGTGTTGTGTTTGTGTGTGTTGGTGTGTTGGTGTGTGTGTGTGTGGGTGGGTATGTGTTTGTGTGTGTGGTTGTGTGTGTTTGTGTGTGTTGTTTGTGTGTGTGTGTTGTGTGTGTGTTTGTGTGTTGTGGTGTGTGTGTGTGAAAATTTGTTTTTTATTGGATGTACAGGTGGTTTGAAGGTATGGTGGTTACTGTGTGTATGTGTGTGTGTTTGTGTGTGAGTTGTGTGTGTATGTGTGTGTGTATGTTTGTGTGGGTATGTTTGTGTGTGTTGTGTGTTGGTGTGTGTTTTGTGTTTGTGTATGTGTTGAGCATGTGTGTTATATGTGTGTGTTGAGTGACGTTTGTGTGTATGTGTATGTGTGTGCGTACATGTATGCATGCATGTGTATGTACATGTATGCGTGCATATGTGTATGCATGCATAAGTATGCATATGTGTGTGCATGTGTGTGCAAATGCATGTGAGTGCGTGGGCATGTGTGTGTGCGCGTGTGTGTGTTTCTGTATGTGTGTATGCACGTGCACACACGCCTGTGTGGGTGCGTGGGTGTTTGCCTGTGTAAACACATTAGTCCACAACAGTCCTCAGTTCTCTGAGAAGGGGACAGGTGTCCAGTAGTGTGCTGACAGTCACCTGAGATCTTCCTCTACTACCTGCCATACCTGCTTCCCACCTGACACCTGGCTTTGTCTGTCTGTCTGTCTGTCTGTCCACATACACACCTCCCCTCCTCCGCCCCCCTCCCCAACCCCCCTAATCCCCTTCTCTCCATTCTCCCATGTTCTCCACAAGCTCTGTTCTTCTTTCTCTGGGCCTCTCTCACTACTCTTTCAATACATACTTTTACAAAGAAAGGAGGAATTCCGTGACCTGGCTTTTATACCCTGAGACACAATGAACTTAAGTTCAGAATTAATGGGCTGAAACACGCACACACATGCACGGTCGCATGTACACGTGCACGCACACATGCAGACGCACACACAAATATGCGCACACCCACGCACAAATACGCGCACATGCACGCACAAACACTCACACACATAATTTTATTTATATATATATATATATATATATATAATATATGTATATATATATATATATATGTAGATAGATAGATAGATAGATAGATAGATAGATAGATATAGATATAGATATATCTATATGCACGCATATAAGTACACACATACACAGTCACACACACACAACACACACACAAGCACAAACACACACACACCACACTCAAGTCTTCTGTAAATATTGTAGTCAGGGTTTTTGTTTGTTGGTTGATTTGTTTGTTTGTTTGCTTGTTTGTTATTTAATCATATGTTTTTCTAAGTCTAACATCATCAAGTCTGGATAGACTTTGAACTGAAACACAACAACAACAACAACTACAACACACACACACACACACACACACACACACACACTCACACACACACACACACACACACACACACACACACACACACTCCATACCCACAACACACCTGTACATACAACAAAAGAACACATTTTCACACACACACACAAGAAAAACAGTTTCTTCCTACATACACTATCCTGAGTTGTAAGGACTGGGGCTTTAGGTGATAAGAACCTGTCAACTTCATTCCTCTTTTCTTGGTAGAAGATTTAATGATGTAGTGAGGAGGAGGAGGCACTGAGGAGGAAGAAGAGACCTTTGAGAAAAGAAGAGGGGAGGGGAAGGGCTGGGAGAGGAGAGGGGAGGGTAAGGGGAGGGATGGTGGGTATATGGACAGACAGACAGACAGACAGACAGAGCCAGGTGTCAGGTGGGGAAGCAGGTATGGCAGGTAGTAGAGGCAGACCTCAGGTGACTGTCAGCACACTAATGGACACCTGTCCTCTTCTCAGAGAACTGAGGACTGTTGTGGACTAATGGCACCTGGTTGGTCGCTTCTTTCTAGTTCCCCCCCGAGGTGTTTTATTGCGCGTTCTGTTCTAAGGATAAAGTGTGGGGTGTTTATGTCTTCACTTTGTTTCATTATCTGTTTCTGTCTCTGTCAGTCCCACTGACACCTATATCTGAGTGGTTCAGGCTGTCGCCATCAATCCCATTGGTCAATGGCATCGCGGGTTCCAATCTCGGCCGCGTCTGGTGAATTCAGGGTGGGCATTTTTACCATCTTCAAGAGCAGATATGCCAGTGCCTTCATTCCCTTTGTGTTAATATCAACATGTTAAAGATGAAATATGCACGTTAAAGATCCTGTAGTTCATGTCAGCGTTTGGTGGGTTACCGCAACACGAACATACCTAGCATGCATCCCGGAAGTTGGATCGCGGCTGGCTACCTTCATGACACTGATATATCTGCTCTTTTTGCAAAAACGGTTGCATACGCAAAATCTTATCATTTGGAGCTCTAGCCGAGGAACAATAACACAACAAATCTGTGGGCTCTGCAAATGATTTTGTTCAACCTGTTTCAGTCTAAATAATCATGGCTCTTTGTATGAGGGCCTTAGGCGCTAAAAATCTGTTATCTTAATTCCCCTTTTGTGGAAGAGATAAGAATATAGTGTGTGTGTGTGTGTGTAATTTCCCCTTTGTAAAAGAGATAAGAAGGGGCCTGTGTGTGCGTGTGTGCGTGCGTTCATGTGTGTGTGTGTGTGTGTAGGAAGGAGTAAAGGATCTGATAGCAAGGCTCTCGGAGAGAGAATTACAGAACTTGAGAACACTGGAGACATAATTCATTCAGGTGTATGCAAGTGTGCTAATAAGATTCCAAAAATAAGCTCCACACCTAGAAACACCTGAGAAGACACCCACTGACAAAGGAAAAGGACAGAATTGCTACCTTGTTGCTAAAAATGCAAAAATGGAATACATTACAGTAGTACCTCAGTTATACATAAATCAGCAAACCAGTGCATAAGCTCCCCATGAGTTGTCCACGTAACACGATACCTGTAAATTGCGCTGGGGGTGGTTAACACGAAAGGTACCTACACTTAACCAAACCTACCTACCTCCCACGTGGAAGGGTACGGGTGTCTTGGCCTAGATAGATACTCCTTACCTCCCAACAGGCCTGTCTTTTTCGTCTTTTACTACATCCCTGTCCCTCTAAACTCCCCAAGAAGTTACTGGGGCACAGTACTGTTGTTTTCTTCAAGTTACCCCAGTCGTGCTGGCTCAGTGGTTAGTGTCTTGGGTTACGAACTGGAAGGTCGTAGGTTCGAATCCCATAACAATCATAGCAATTTTTTTTCGGACTGCAGCCGGCTCCTACCCAGAGTGAGTGTGCTGTGGGATCATTGGGAAGACTGGGACCACGCAGTGGGAAGACTGGGACCACACAGTGGGAAGACTGGGACCACCACACAGTGGGAAGACTGGGACCACACAGTGGGAAGACTAGGACCACACAGTCCAGCTTTGTCCGCTTTACGGATGTGATGTTGAGAGTGTTGCTCAAAATTACCTGACCGACACTGCAGGTGTCTATATCTCTCGGGGGCCCGGTTGACGCCGGGATATAATTATTATGATAGGAAGCGCAGAGTTCAACACTGTCAAGAAGTCTCAGAGCAGATGCACGTTCATAAAAGCATAATTACCTCATCCTTGTCCTCACAGGCCATCACGCAATAAAAGAAAATTGCCTTTGAATCGGGGGCTCCTGTTGCTTTGGTCTCACGGTGATCTCAGAATCGGTTTCCCCATACACGTCTGTGCCTGCGGTGAGTCTGTGTCAGGGCTTCTGGGGCTGGAGGTTCACTGGAGAAAGTCGTTGGAGGAACGTTGTGGTGGTCACCACCCTGGGTGGGCGTCTCACTCAGTCTGGCTCCGCGCCTGAGCTAATACTGTCGTCAGCGTGTTCTGAATAATTATGTTAGCTCAGAACAGGCACTACTGAACACCGCCAAAGTGACCCAGCAGCAGTGCAGGGCCTCTTTGGATTGTGGCCTCATGGCGGCTTGTCATTGATGGGCTCTTTGTAAACTTCTGACTCCGTGGAGGTGACGTGACGAATCTGGGCGTAGGTTGGAGCGGAGAGTTTGAAGTGAGCGGCGTGGGGACATGCAGGATCAGAAGGTCACAGGAGATGAGCTCACGACCTCACGCACCCACACAACTTACACAACAACAACAACAACAATAATAATAATAATCATCATCATCATCATCATCATCATCATAAATGGAATTTATATAGCGCTGTATCTTGCACAGACAAATCAAAGCGCTTGCACTCAACTCATACTTACACAGTCATGCAACCAATAGCAAGTAATAGTTTAACAGATCCAAATGCACATCCACACACAAACCACACACAACACACAACAACACACACAATCACATCACCACATCCTCACACACACGTTATACACTTGAGGGTGAGAATTTTTGGCTTTGAAAGGGCTAGTGTAGCTATGAAATGAACCAGGAGGGAAATTCTTAGGTTTGAAACAATATGCTTGAGTCGCAGATTTAAGGAGTACAAGAAGGCTTTGGCGAATGAGATGATAGGGAGGCCATTCAATCGTGGCCAGAACAGTGAGAAGAGCGTCGCCCAACAGGGATTGGTTGAATTAGTGTTTAGTAAGCACAAGGAACTGCAGCAAGCGAAAGGAACGAAAAGGGGTAGTACAGGTGGAGACATCAAGAGGTAGGAAGGTGCTGTTTTGTGGAGAATTTGTATCAGAGAGGTGATCTTATGTAATTTTTGTGGCACAGGCAGCCAGTTGGGAGTCGCAAGAGAGGGGTAATGTGCTCAGATTTTTCCTTTCTGAGGACTAGTCGAGCTGCAGAGTTTTGAATACAATAAACGTGAAACAGCTCCGAACAAGAAGGGAAGGTGGCAGGCCCGTGAAGGCGAAGGCGTTCACCTGCCTAGTAAGTAAACCATGAGGTTCTGGGTTCCACCCCAGCCTTGCCTTTTCTTCCTAGTTTGACAAGAAAATCGAACTGAATGTCAAAGTCCGGAAGACACTATAAACCGAGGCCCCGGCCGTGTGCAATTGCACGCAGAACATCTGGCGCACACGTTAAAAGCCTGTTTTTACCTTTCGAAAGAACAGGCTATGTCGTGCCGGTAGGAACGGATGACAACATTTTAAGATACACATGCACACAGGTGTCATGTATAGACACCATTCCCGAAGTCGGAATGCAGCCACCTAAAATGGGCAAAAACGGTCACATGCGCAAAAAATTTCACCATTGGTGAACACGGAGCTCAAGCCGAGGTAAGGTAAAGGGTAAAGGAGTCCCATAACCTATAAGGTCGTAGGGGAGCGAGGCGTCAGAGACCTCACTTCTCTAGGGCCAGCATATTGAGGGCGGCGCCCATCTCCTCTTCCTCGCTGCTTTACCTTCCCTGGCCCTAAAGAGGGCAGGTACCCATTTACAGCTGGGTGAACTGGGGGAACTGTACTGAAGCCAAGGCGCGTTAACGGTCACCCATCCAACTGGTAACCAGGCTCGACGCTGCTTAACTTGGCTGGGGGAAAGCGAGTGCTCCGACCACTGAGCTATCCCGTCCCCTAGCCGAGAAACGACAAAAAGTCTCTTAATCACCCAGCTGGTCAATAGCATCTGTCCCTTTTGCATACCTAAAATTAATCCCCATGAACATGGAATATTGGCTAAGAGGTTTTTATCTTCCCCAGGTGGCTTTAATTTCAGACGATAGAATTGTGTAGGCTGACACGGTGTGTGTGTGTGAGTGTGTGTGTGTGTGTGTGGTGGTGCGTGCGTGGTGCGTGTGTGTGTGTGTGTGTGTGTGTTCTGTGTGTGTGTGTTTGTGTGTGTGTGTCTGTATGTGTGTGTGTGTGTAAATGTACATCGCTATTTTAATGTGTGCACATGTGTTTTGTTGTTCCAGTGCGAGTGATAAATGGTCTCTGGTTTCTGTGTTTATCTTTTGAGTCGTTCAGTGTGTTGTGTGTGTGTGTGTGTGTGTGTGTGGTGTGTGTGTGTGTGTGTGTGTGTGTGTGTGTGTGTGTGTGTGTGTGTGTGTGTGTGTGTGTGTGTGTTGTTTGTGCACTTACCTGTTTTATTTCTCATTATATACAGTTATACAAATATCATTTAGATATTGGTTTTATCATTACTGATATCCTTATCCTCCTCCTCCTCTCCTCTGCCTCCTCCTTCTTATCTTTATCTTATCCTCATCCTCTTTATATCCATCCTTATCATCCTCATCTGTGTGCAAAAACATACGAGTTAAATTAAGGAGTCTTAAACTATTTATCTTTGAATTAAAAAATATGAGTGTGCCTACCTCTTATCCTCAATCCCCCCCAAAACTAGATGTTAGAAAAGTGTGTAAGAATGTAAACAACAACAAGTTGTCTCATAACTTTAATCACAGATGCTATTTCATTTAGTAATGTTTTCTTACTATATTTATCCTCCTCCTCCTTCCGCCTCCTTTCTAACTTTATTCTTCCTTCCTTTATTCCTCCTTATCATTCATCGTGTCAAAACAAGAAAATTACACCCCTTAACACACAAAAAAATCAGATCACCACACCCAAATCACACCACACAAAACAGATTCAAAACGTGTACGAATGTAACACAACAACAAGCTCATAACACTTAACACAAGCATTCACATAACACCACAACTTCTCTAAACATCTCACCACCCCACACTTCAAACTCACACTCCTCCTACCAGCCTTATGCCGTTTTTGCAAACACCACCGAATAGATCTCCCTGGCGCCCCCCAGTAGCTACTCACATGAAACGGAAATCACGCAGTACCCTTCACTTCAGTCAGTCACTACCCTCAGGCAGCCTGAAACCTATACGAAATAAGATAGAACAAAAAAGAAACAAGAAACACAAAACAAAAAAACAACAACACAAACAACAAATGATCGGATGTGAAATAGAATAGAGTGGTGGCTGTCTCGATGACGGAAACGAGGTAAAGAATTCAGAAAGTCAATAATGCCTGAATATGTAAGGAAGAGAAGAAAGAAAGAAGGGAAAGAAGCGAAAAGAAAGAAAGAAAGAACGAAAGAAAGAAAGAAAGAAAGAACGAAAAACAAGAAGAAAGAAGAAGATGAAATAGAAGAAGGAGGGGGGAAAGGTCATGAAGAAGGAAACGAAAGAAAGAAAGAATGAATGAATAAATGAAATAAATAAAGAATGAAAGAACGAAAGAAAGAACGAAAGAAAGTAAGAAAGAAAGAAAGAACGAACGAAAGAAAGAAAAGAAAGAGAGAAAGAAAGGAAGAACAAAAGAAAGAAAGAAAAGAAATAACGAAAGAAAGAAAGAAAGAAAGGAAGAAAAGAAACATCGAAAGAGAAAGAAATGAAAGGGAAAAAAAGAAAGAAAGAAAGATAGATAGAAAGAAAGAAAGATATAAAGGAAGAAATAAGGAAAGAAAGAAAGAAAGAAAGATAGATAGAAAGAAAGAAAAAAAGAAAGAACGAAAGAAAGAACAAAAGAAATAAGTGAAATAGAAGAAGGTGGGGGGAAAGGTCATGAAGAAGGAAACAAAATAAATAAATAAATAAAGAAAGAAAGAAAGAAGGAAAGAAAGAAAGAAGGAAAGAACGAAAAAAGAAAGAAAGATGTGAAATAGAAGAAGGTGGGGGAAAAGGTCATGAAGAAGGAAACGAAAGAAAGAACGAAAGAAAGAACGAACGAAAGAAAGGAAGGAAGAAAAGAAAAGAAAGAACGAAAGAAAGAAAGAAAGAAAAGAAAAGAAAGAACGAAAGAAAGGAAGGAAAAACGAAAGAAAGAAAGAAAGAACGAATGAAAGAAAGAAAAAACGAAAGAAAGAGAGAAAGGAAGGAAGGAAGAAAGAAAAAGAAAGAAAGAAAGAAATTTACTCTATTTACCCTCTGGCCTGAAACCTGTATAAAATAAGACAGAACAGAGAAAAAAAGAAAGAAAGAAAGAAAGAAGCGAAATAGAAGAAGAAGAAGAACAGAGGAAAAAAAAAGAAAGAAAGAAGCGAAATAGAAGAAGGTGGGGAAGAAGGTCATGAAGAAGAAAACGAGAGAAAGAAAGAACGAAAGAAAGAAAGAACATGCAAAAAGAGAATTTTTTTTAAAACACGATTTTTTTTCAAGTACGAAAGAGAAAAAAAGAGGGGGAAAACCTCACTAACTAGATCAAACAAAGAACCCCCAATAAATATTTTTAAAAAAGAGAAAAATGTTTTAGTAAACTAATAAACCAGCAAGTGAAACCAAGGTCAAACGGATAAACTAGAGAAACAGAAAGTAGCAATGGACAATAAGAACTAAAGAAACAAAACCAAAAAGAAACAAATCCAAAAACAAACAAAACCGGCTTGTGGTGAAGTGCCGATACAGATGGCATCAAAGATGGGAAAGCCTCCATTCCCACCCTGATAAAGGATCTCCTCTGTCTTCAGGCCGTCTGGCACCGTGACAGAGCTGCCCAGGTATCAGGCAGGTATTGGTCAGGTATCGGACAGGTAATCAGGCAGGTATCAGATAGGTATCGAACAGGTCTCGGACAGATATCAGGCAGGATTTAGGCAGGTATCAGATAGGTGTCAGGTATCAGGCAGGTATACGACAGGTATCAGGAGGGTATTGGACAGGTATTTTACAGGTATCAGACAGGTATCTGGAAGGTATCAGACAGGTATCGGGAAGATATTGTGCAGGTATCAGCCAGGTACCAGAGACGTATCAGCCAGGTATCGGACAGATATTGGAAGGTATTGGACAGGTATTGGAGAGGTATCGGACAGGTATCATTCAGGCATCAGACAGGTATCAGACAGGCTTTGGGCAGGTACTGGATTGGACAGGTATCACACAGGTATTGGACAGATATCACACCGGTATTGGACAGGTATCAGACAGGTATCGGACACGGATAAGACAGGTTTTGGACGGGTATTGGATGGGATAGGAATAAGACAGATATTGGACAGGTATTTGACAGGTATCAGACAGGTACCAGACAGGTATCAGACTGAAATCAGGCAGGTGTCAGGCAGGTATCAGGCAGGTATGGGACAGGTATAAGACAGGTGTAAGGCAGGATTCAGGCAGGTATGGGACAGCTATGAGACAGGTGTCAGGCAGGTATCAGGCAGGTAAGAAGCAACATCACTTACGACTGATTCAACTCTTACCTGCTGCTGATAACAGGGCCCTTGTCTAGCATTTAAAATTCCCAGGCAGGGGGTTTGCCTGTGTGTCTTTGTCTGTGGGTTTGTGTGTCTGCCTCTCTGTATCTTTGTCTGTCTTTGTTTCTCTGTCTCTGTCTCTCTCTATCTGTCTCTGTCTCTCTCTGTGTCCCTGGACCCTTGCCTTTCTCTGTCTGTCAGTCTGTGTGTCTCTGCTAGTCTTTTAGGTAACCTACGTGCAAAACACCTACAACAACAACATTTGACACGTTGTGTGATGAACATGTCGGACAAAATGCGAGAGAAGTACGTTACCTGCACATACAATAGTACAACTATGGAGAAATGTGTTTATCCCCTATAAGGCCACAAACTCTACTTCATTTGCAGTATAGGCAGACATGAACATGAAGCTGGATTCCTCATCCACAAAGACACTGTGAATGCCCTCGTGGGATGTCGACCAATCTCTTGTTGACTCATGACCATCTGTCTGATGGCAACACCTTTTAGCATCCAAGCGTATACCCCAACAACGCAACTATGATGACGAAGATGTTGATGACTTTTGCAACCAACTACAAAAGAAGTAGACCAGACGCTAAAGAAAGACATCATTGTAGTGGTACAGTTGGACTGGAATGCAAAGGTAGGAGGAGTAGAGGCTTTCCAAGATTCAGCGCTATATAAATTCCATACATTATTATTATCATTATTATTATTATTATTAGAGGCTAACAAGAACTGGAAGGGATTATGTGACCAATACTGCAACCATGAGACCAACAAAAGAGGCTTATTCATTTATTTATTATTTATTTATTTATTCTTTTATATCGAGGATAATGGAATAAGCACTTATGTGATTTTTTCATCCAGTCCCCGTGTGTATGCGGTTTTGTAAATTGTCATCTGTTCCCCCCCCCCCCACCAGCACACAATGGCCTACACTTACAAAAAGCAAAAGAGGATTTTAACGTGTGCGTAAGATGTTCTGCGTGTGTTCGCACATGGGGCCTCAGTTTTTAGTCTCATCTGAAGGACTTTTGGGGAGAATGGAGTCGGCACTGATGTTAACTCCAGGGGAAAATATCCCCTTGAATGGGAATCGAACCCAGGTTATCAGATTGCGAGTACAATAATCTAACCACTAGGCTATCCCATTGAGGCTATTAGAATCTGCCAATTACAACTAATGGGGGCATGGATTGAGGAACAAAGCAAAAGCATCGAAGAGAACCTGCATGTTTCCATGTAGTGATTTTCATGGTAACATTTTCTGGTGTTAACAGTTATATAAGCTGCATGGAGTAGATTCTTAAAGCCTGAGATCTAATGAAGGAAAGAGACAGGGCTTAGAAGGAAAGAGAAAACCCTAAACAATGCATGAACAACATTACTCCCCCCAACACACACACACACACACACACACACACACACACTCCTCTCTCTCTTCTCTCTCTCACACACACACTCAAATCAACACACAAGAATAACAAAGCATTGGACTTCCTCTACTTTACTTCCCCTACTTTACTTTATCTCTGTTTTTACACATGCACTGGGGGGAGGTAAGAGGAGAGTTTATTTTCAGGGACGGGGACTCCAGAGACTCCACAAAAACACCCATACTTCTCTTCTTATCAGGCTGCGGAGCTAAGCTGTGCTGGGTCTCAGCACGTGATAAGAGAACAGGCCCTGTTACAGTATCTCACACAGTCCTCTCCCTTGGCCTCTTTCACCCCTAACTTAGGGGCGACAGGTGGTGACACAATGACGGCTAGGGCACTTCACCTGATGCCCTTGGTAAGCACTACATACACCACCTGTGAGAGCTTTGGGGGGTAGTCTTTATTAAGGCGAAAGCTCAAGTATAAGAGAAAGAGAGAAGCTAAGAAAATGGAAATTTGATTTGTCCATGATATAAGCCATCCTTTCAAGTCAGACTGAATGAAACAGGCCACATAATTATCTCTATAAAGCATGTTTAGAAATCCAAAATATGTGAGAAAAGTGAACTTACAGGAGGAAAGATTTAACAGTTAGCACAAAAGGTAGCACTTACATCATAGGCTTTAAAAAAACAAAAACAAAACCGAAGCCCTCTCTTTTCTCTCCCACAAAAAACCTACCTCTCTCTCTGTCTCTCTCTCTTTCTCTCTCTCTCTCTCTGTCTCTCTGTGCTTGTCTTTCAGATTATCCAGAAAACCCCCATACCTCTGCCTTTTTAAAATGTACACAACACCTTGGCATTGCAGCAAGGCACGTGTGAACAAACACCTAGGACCCCACCAGCTGACACCGTGTGGGCCTCTGGAGCAGGGGACAATGGGGCAAGCACGTTGACTACACATACTGTTGTATAGCTTTGGGCACATATTTTCACCTTTGGGTATTCCTGTGAGTGTAGGACTACCATCAAAACACCACCCTCTTCCTCCCCTTCTCCTCTCCCAACACACACACACATACACCACACACACACACAAACATGCGCGCACACACACACATCCTTCCCTTTTGCCTGTCTTCATTAAAATGAAAACAACTGCTTTGTCAAATTAGGCCTTGTTTGTTTGTTCGTTTCAGTGGGCTCTTGGCTTGTGGGTGGTTGTTGTTTTTAGTGGTATGTGTGTGTGGGCATGTGTGTGTGTGTGTTTGTGGATGTGTGTATGTGTGTGTATGTGGGCATGTGTGTGTATGTGGGCATGTGTGTGTATGTGGGTGTGGGGTGTGTGTGTGTGTGGGGGGGGGGGGGTATGTGTGTGTTATTAATTGTTTAATTGCTTTTGTTCTTTTATGTATAGAAAGTTAAAAGCAAAGTCTGAAGCATGTACAATGCTTAGTATTATATATGTAAACAGTCTTTGGGGGAAGCAACGTCTGGTTTGTGGGTGTGTGGGTGTGTGTAAATAGGAATCACACACACCCTACACTACACTACACACACATACTACACTCACTATACACCTACACACACAGAGAATCCCATTCAAATCAACACATAAAAACAACCAAACCAGAAGACCCCCTCTACTTTACTTTTATCTCTGTTGTTTTTACATGTAACACTGGAGCACCCAGGTAGGTAAGAAAGTTTATTTTCAGGGGCTAGGACCCAAGAGGACCGACCCCCTCCAAAAAAAACCAACCCACCAAAAAAGCAAAATAAAAGAAAAGATCCTTCTCTCCTTATCAAACCATGGAGCTAAGTTGTGTTGAGTCTCAGCACGTGATAGCAGGCCCTGTTACAGTATCTCACACAGTCCTCTGTCTCCCTTGGCCTCTTTCTCTCCCCACTAACTTAAGGGCAGCAGGTGGTGACACAATGACAGCTAGGATCTTTCACCTGATGCCCCTGGTAAAGGCTCCATACACCACCTGTGAGAGTGTTAGGGTACTGTAGAGTTTATCAGGGTGAAAGCATAAGTCTATATAGGAGAAGGAGAGATAGCTTAGAAAATGGGAACGGGGATTTTGTTATTCATCCATGAAGTCAGAATGCAGCTACCTAAATGGTGAGTGTGTGTAGGCGGGGTTTTAAAGGGTCCTATATGCAAAAATCTCACCATTGGTGAACCTGGAAGCTCTTGCCAAGAAACAGAAAAAACAAGTTGTTGTCCATGCTGTAAGCCTGAACAGTAAGTCAGGATAAATAATAATGGGGAAAAAAAGAAAGAAATGTGGCAAAGCTTGTTAGATAAGAGTTAAGAAAACGAAATCAGTGAGAAAATTCCAAGTTATGTGGTTCTGTCCCTTGTAAAAAAAATAAAAAATAAAAAGACCACTCATAAACATCACGCAGACAGAGAAAGACATGTAAGCTAAGCCTACGTGTGCACATGCACACACACATACACACACATGTGTGCACACATGCATGCATACACACACACAAAAGATATGTGCATGTGTGCATGTATGCACACACACACACACACAACATAGGCCTAAACTACTACTACTACTTCCACTACTGCCCCTGCTACTTTATGTATTCTACTCTCTCTCTGTCTGTTTCTCTCTCTTTCACTCTCTCTCTCTCTCTCTGTTTTCTCCTCCTCTCTCTCTCTCTCTTCTCTCTCTTCTCTCTCTCTCTCTCTCTCTCTCTTTCTTTCTTTCTTTCTTCCCACCGCTTTCAATCCCTACTAAAAAAACCCACAAGGGGACGGATACAAACAAAGCCCACACTACACTAAAACAAAAGAGAACAAAGGCAAGCAGCAGCAAAGCAAGCTTAAAAGCAAGACTCGACCACTTGTACCCAGCTGGAAACACTGCAAAGCAAAACCTCAGGTTTCTAAACACAAGCGTGTCACCCAAATTCAAACCAGATGCCCTGCCCTGATTTTTGGTCTGTTGTAGACACACAGGTACACTTTAAAACAAAACTTTGTCTTGAGCCACTCCCCCACCCCTCCATCCTCCCCACCACCCCCAATACACTACCTACACCCTGAAAATGAGATCACTCTTGGATCAACCCACAAAAAGTCACATACAGTTGAGGGTTTTTTTGGTTGACCCTTCTCTCTCTCTCTCTCTTCTCTCTCTCTCTCTCTCTCTCTCTCTCTCTCTCTCTCTCTCTCTCCCAAGCTAAGGTTAAGCTCGGATGGGTGACCGTGTTTATGCACCTTGGCTTCTGTATAGTCCCCCAGTTCACCCAGCTGTAAATGGGTACCTGCCTCTTTAGGGATAGAGAAAGTTAAGCAGCGAGGAAGAAGAAATGGGTGCCCCCCCCCCTCCCCCCCTCTCAAAATGCCGGCACTTAGAGAATGTTTGTTGTTTTTTTAGGTCTCTGTCACCTCGTTTCCCAACAACAGCATCGGTTATGGGAACACTTAGTATATGAAAGAGACTAAGGGCACTGGCAGGCCTGCAATGAAGTTGACCTGGGAGACGGGGAACAAAAAGTGGATACGACTAGATACATCCTTGATTCCTGCCTACCACCATCAACTTTGAATCCTTATTTATTTATTTATATCACTTTAAGTCACGTCAGATTTCTCTGCGTGAAATTCGGGCTGCTCTCCCCGGGAAGAGCGCGTCTCCACAGAGCAGCGCCACCCTTTTTTTTCTTTTTTTCTGTCTACAACTGCATTTGTTTCCCTATCAGAGTGGCTTTTTTCGGTTTATCGTCTCATCCGAAAGACTAGCGCCCAGACCACCACTCAAGGTCTAGTGGATGGGGAAAAATTTTCGGGTCCAAACGGGATTTGAACCACCGCCCACTCCCGACCCGGACTTTTCGCTTTCTAGACAGGCACGTTACCTCTAGGCCACCGATCCACCAATCTATCCGTTAAGATTAGAAGTCTGTTGTTGATTTGGTTTCAACAAAACTTTCATTAGTTCACAACGTAGCATCAATACATGAAACGATTAACAAGTACTGCTTGTGTGAGTACTCGAACATCCATATAATATATTATGATTATGCAAGTATCGGCTGCAGCTGAACAAAATTGCGTCAAATAGCTTAAAAATATAAGTTAAGATGATTGTTAAATATTTAAAGATTGTGGAAAATATCAGAAAGAGAAACAACAAATAAACAAACAACGATTAATAAAGTTATCTATTCGGCTAATACGCGCTCTATCGAATAACCTTACCAAAAAACTAACGCTAAGCTTTCTTAACCTGTTACCGAACTGCAAACAGGTCGATTTTCACTCTACTCTGACCTGACTTTTGCCTTTGTTCGATTGTTTTTTTCGTTTTTTCTTTTTGATCCATTTAGACCAGTTTGTACTTCGGGAGAGGGAGAGGGAGGAGGGATACATGAGGGAGGCCAGGGGAGAGAGGGATGACGGGGAAAAAATAGAGTGAAAGTAAAAGTGGGGACAGAGTACCATGTGAGAGGGGGTAGGGTAGGGGGTACGAGTGGGGGTTAAGAGTGGGAAAGTGGGGAAGGGTGGTGGAGGTTGGTGGAGGTTGGGGATGGAGGGGGGGGGGGGGGGGGGTGGAGGTAGACTCAAAACAGAATACTAGAACTATTTATCAACAGTGACATGTGCGAAGGTTGGTAAAATAACTGAGTTTTACTTGAAGGTGAATGATCTCTTTATATCTCTCTTCACGCTTTTTATTTCTTTGTTTTCTTCCATTTGGGCTAACGGGAGAGGAAGAAGGGGAGAGAGGGAGGGGGGAGGGGGGTAGGGAATACGGTGGTTTTTGGAGGGGCGGTGGTTTTTTTGTGTTGAAGGGGTCAGGGTTGGGTTTTTTTTGTTGGTTTTGTTTCGTTTTCGTCTCATCTGTCTGCATAATTATACATCCTTTTTTTCCTGTTTGGTTTGTGTTTGTTTTTCTGTCTTTCTGTTCCGTTCTGTTTGTTTTCTTTTCTGTCTGTCTGTCTGTCTTTCTTTCTGTCGGTCTTCTGTCTGTCTTTCTGTCTTTCTTTCTGACTGTCTTTCTGTCTTTCTGTCTTTCTTTCTTTCTGTTCTTCAGTCTTTCTTTCTGTCTTTCTTACTCTCTGCCTTTCTCTCTGTCTGTCTGTCTGTCTGTCTGTCTGTCTGTCTGTCTTTCTTTCTGTCTGTCTGTCTGTCTGTCTTTCTTTCTTTCTTTCTTTCTGTCTGTCTTTCTTTCATCCTGTCTTTCTTTCTTCTTGTCTGTCTTTCAGTCTTTCTTTCTTTCTTTTCATTTCTTTTATTTCTTATTCATTTTTCTTTATGTCTTTCCATCTGGTTCTGTCTTTTTGCCAGGTTTTTTAATTTTTAATCTTTCTTCTGTGGGTTGCTTGTTACCTTTCTTTATTTGTTTGTTTTCTTCACATCTCTCTTTGTCTTCCTTTCTCTTCTTTCTTTCTTTCTTTCTTTCTTTTTCTTTTGTTGGTCGGTCGTCTGTTGGTAGGTCGATAGGTCGCTTTGCGTGTATGTCTGTCTCTCTGTCTGTCCGTCTTTTCTTTATTTTTGTCTTTCTTTTCTTCTTTGTTTTCTGTTTTAAGTTCTTTCTTTTGTTTTCTTTTTTGTGTGATTAACTTGATCTCTCCTCGCCTTCCTTTCTTTTCATTTTTCTGTCTGTGTTTCTTTTCTTTTCTTTTTTAATGTTCTCTTTCTTATATGCTTTCCCATTCTTTTTTTCCTTTCCCTTTTACTTCTCATTTTCGTTTTTGTCTTTCTGTCTGCCTTCCTTTTCCTGTTTTTCGTTTTTTCCATTTTTCATTTATTTTCTTTCCTTTCTATTCTCTCATTGTGCCTTCGCCCGCTTTTTTTTCTTCTCCTTTCTTTCTTTTCTTTCTTATTTCTGTTCTTTTCTTTCTTACTAACTTTTATTCCTTCCCTATTTAAAAAAAAAATCTTCTTTTCCTTTTTCTTTTCTTTCTTTCTCGTCTTTCTTTCTGTTCTTCCTTTCTTTTATTCTCTCTTTCGTTCGTTCTTTCTGTCTTTCTTTCTCTCTGTCTTTCTTTCTTTCTTTCGGTCTTTCTGTCTGTCTTTCTTTCTTTCTGTGTTTCTGTCTGTCTTTCTTTCTTTCTTTCACTCTTCTCTTTTCATCAGACTGTTCTGGTCTTTGTCTGAGCAAATGCTTCTTCCTCTCCCCTTCACTCACTCACCTTCCGCACGTTTCCATCAGATAAAACAGACACAGTCTTTGGGTCTGAAGAGGCACACTGAAAGGTGGGAGTGAAAAACGAGAGATGAGACTGCAACACACACACACACACTATACACATACACACGCACACACATCATACAATACACTACACGACCACCACACATAAGACACACGCGCGCGCGCACACGAAACACACACACACTACACACACTCGACCACACACAACACACACACACTACACACACACTACACACACACCGCACACAACACACACACACAAACACACACACACATACACCCACACTACACCCACTACACACACACTACACACACACTCACACACACCACGCGCGCAGCGAGCGCACACACACACACTACGACCACGTACCACCAACAACACGCGCGCGCACAACCAACTACACACTACACACACACACACACACACACACACACACACACACACACACACACACATGGAGAAGTGAAGTGAAGATAAACAGATGTGAAGTGATGCTAAAGCAGTAGTATAGGGTGGCGACTGACTAGAAGCGATAACGCCTATCTACACACGAAAGAAAGAAAGAAAGAAAGAAAGAGAGAAAGAAAAACGAAACAGAAATCCCTAACCTCCCCCCCCCCCCCCCCCTACACACACACCTCACCTATAACGCTACCTAGTTGGTTAGTTAGTTGGTTAGTTAGTTGGTTAGTTAGTTAGTTAGTTCATTGATAAATTAGTGAGTAGTTAGTTAATAAGTTAGATAATTAGATGGTTACTTACTTACTTACTTACTAACCTACTTAACTTACTTACTTAGTGTGTATGTTGTTGTTCTTCTTCAATTTAACGTCTATTCACATTAAGTGATATTAGACACAAAATGGCAAACAATTCAGAAGAAAAGGTTAAGGAACTATCTAACAACTGTAACCATGATACAATGAAAGAAATTGATTTACCTTATGAATAACTGTATAACTAATTCAAAAGATACACATCATGTATTCCACGCCAAAAGAACACTGGGGAAAAGGTAACAATTTCGAAAACTATACCATGATGGGTAGAATACCTCTGCTTCAAATCAATAAACGACATATTTATTTGTGCTATAGCAAATTACTAACACAACTCTCTTTCAACAGCAAAGCAATTTCACAGAGCAATGTACAGTTATTCAAAACCTTATGCAAAGATCTCTCACCAATGGTGGGAAGGTGCTTTTTTAACACTTGACATTCGAAAAGAATATGAATGTTTGAGATTGCCCCACCACACACACAATGCACATTTCTAGAAAATGTATGGAAAGCATTTAACTTTAGTCTATTAATAAGACTTATGACTGGCCTTTGGCGTGATTTATCTAACCCAAAACGAGAAGAGAGACAGAAATGTAGGTCAAAAATCGAAGTGGTACCATGGGAAAACCCCGCTTTTTCTTGTTTTTTCCTAACACGCTTCCATCAAGCACTTTCTATCAAGTTATCATTCTCATGAATTGACATTGGTATATTCAAGACAGCAGCAGAGTTTCAATGTGCTGCCGCATTTTTAGCTGCTCTATCAACCTTTTCATTATAAAAGATATTGCAATGTGATGGTACCCAGCAAAAGGTGACACTAGTGCCTCTTAATATGAGATGGTTTATTTCAGTTATAAGATCATGTTTAATATTAGACCCAGAGTTTTTAAGATATTGTAACACAGACTTTGAATCAACACATAACAAAACCTGTAAAAAAATTATTAGCCTGGGGAAAGTCAATTAAGTAATGTAAAGCCATCAGAACGGCAGTTAGCTATGCTGTAAAAATAAAATGATTCTTTCCAATATAGTACAATTTTTCAACCTTTATGGAGGGAATGATGAAAGCTGCACCTCCATCAGTGCTATTTAGAAGAGATCCATCGGTATAGATTTTAAGATGTGAAGGGTAGTTATTTATTATGTGCTCCTTCACATAAATATTGAGAATATTACTCCCTTTTTCTTTTTTACAGGCAGAATGATCAATATCCAAAAAGCTCTTTGAAGTCCCCATGGAGGACTAGGAGATAAATGAGTTGTGGAGAATTTCGTTTCTCTGGGATTATGTGTGTGCTTGCGAGTGTGCGTGCGTGCACGCGAGCGCCTGTGTGTGTGTGTGTGTGTGTGTGTGTGTGTGTGTGTGTGTGTGTGTGTGTGTGTGTGTGTGTGTGTGTGTGTGTGTGTGTGTGTGGTGTGTGTGCTGCGCGCGCACGCGCGGAAAAAGCCCCTTACCAACCCAAAACCCAAACCAAAACAAAACAATTCCACAGAAGGTCAGGAATGTAAAGAAAGAAAAGAAGAAGAAGAAGAAGAAGAAGAAGAAGAAGAAGAAGAAGAAGAAGAAGAAGAAGAAGAAGAAGAAGAAGAATTGAGGAAAAAATGCAAGAAGAAGAATGAAGAAGAAGAAGAAGAAGAATTGCGAAAAATATGCGAAGAAGAAGAATAGGAAGAAGAAGAAGAAGAAGAAGAAGACGAGAAGAAAAGAAGAAAAGAAGAAAAGAAGAAGAAGGATTGCGAAAATATTGCGAAGAAGAAGAAGAAGAAATGTGAAGAAGAAGAAATTGCGAAAAATGCGAAGAAGAAGAAGAAGAACAAGAAGAAGAAACAAACAACACAACAACAACAAGAAGAAGAAGGGAATGTGGAGGGACAGAAACAGGGAGAACAAAGCGGAGTTGATGCAGGTGCTGACAGAGGGCGATAGATAACAAAGGCAGCTACACTGGCCACTGTGGGTAGGCTGGCGCGGGCTGCAACCTCTGGAATAACAGACTTCTCCGTGATACAAAATAAAATGTACTGTTCTGCGTCTCTATCTGTCTGTCTAGCTGGCTGGCTGGCTGGCTGGCTGGCTGCCTGTGCGTCTGTGTCTCTCTGTCTGTCTTTATCTCTGTCTGGCTGTCTGTCTGTCTCTCTCTCTCTCTCTCTCTCTCTCTCTTCTCTCTCTCTGATGCTTTGTGTGAGTGTGTGTGTGTGTGTCTTACATACACACACACGTACGCACACACGCACACACATGAACACACACACACACCACACTATGCACTAATGGATGTTTAGTCTGGAGGTAAAGAGTAACACCTTAGGGTACATACATATACATACGCGCGAGGGTACGCGCGCGCGCGCACTCTCTGTCTCTCTCTCTCTCTCTCTCTCTCTCTCTCTCTCTCTCTCTCTCTCTCTCTCTCTCTCTCTCGCTCTCTCTCTCAAGTGTACACTAATGGATATTTAGTCTGCAGACAAAGACGAGATCTAACAACTAAGGGTACACACCCATACATGCACGTGTGCGTGCCCGCGAGGTGTGCGTGTGTATGTGTGTGTGGGTGGGTGTGTACGTGTGTGCCTGTGTATGCCTCTGTGTGTGCTTGCATGCGTGTGTGTATATGTGTGTGTGTGTGCGTGCGTGCGTGCGTGCGTATGCATGTGTATGTGTGTGCATTAATGGATGTTTAGCATGGAGAAAACCCCAAACAAGACTAACAACTTTGGGAATGGACTGTTGTGGCGAGAAGTACCTCGGGGGTTGGAAAGATGATAAGATAAGGTAGGTGAGGATGTCGTTAAGTCTGGGTGATGCTTTCACTTGGGTTTATAGTGCTTCTTCTTCTTCTTCTTCTTCTTCTTCTTCTTCTTCTTCTCCTCCTCCTCCTCCTCGTCGTCGTCGTCGTCCTCCTCCTTCTTCTCCTATTTTCTTCTTCTCTTCCTCCTCCTTTTCCTTCTCTCCCTTCTTCCTCTTCCTCCTCCTCCTCCTCGTCCTCCTCCTCCTCCTCCTCCTTTTTCTTCTTCTTCTTCTTCTTCTTCTTCTTCTTTTTCCTCCTCCTCCTCTTCTCCTCCTCCTCCTCCTCCTTCTCCTTCTTCTTCTTCTTCTTCTTCTTCTTCTTTCTTTTCCTCCTCCTCCTCCTTCTCTCCCTTCTTCTTTTCCCTCCTCCTCCTTCTCCTCGTCCTCCTCCTCCTCTTCTTCTTCTTCTTTTACTCTTCTACTACTACTATTTACTTACTACTCCCTACTACAAATTTACTACACACTAATACTACATTACTACTACTAACCACTACTACTAACTAATACTACTACTACTACTGCTGCTGCTGCTGTTGCTGCTGCTGCTACTGCTGCTCTTCCTCCTCCTCCTCTTAATCTCCTCCTCCTCCTTCTGCTCCTCCTCTTCCTCTTAATCTCCTCCCTTAATCTCCTCCTCCTTTTCCTTCTTCTTTTTCTGTTCCTCCTCCTAATCTTAATTTCCTCCTCCTTCTTCTTCTTCCTTCTCCTCCTCCTTTTTTTCTTTTTCTTCTTCTTCTTCTTCTTCTTCTTTCTTCTTTTTCCCTCCTCCTACCTCCTCCTTTTTCTCTCTTCTTTATCTTCATCCCTCCTCCTCCTCCTCTTCTTCTTCTTTCGCAATTTTTCGCAATTCTTCTTCTTCTTCTTCTTGCACGTTCCTCAGCTTAACGCCTTAAAAGGTCACCCAGAATGTGCACCCAGTTTTACTCCTACCACCTGGGAATCACTGTGAGATTATTACGCACACACTGAATGAACACTTTGCGTGTATGACTGGTTGTTGTTGTTGTTGTTGTTGTTGTTGTTGTTGTTAAGGGCCTAGACAGATAGCAGCCACTCTCTTCGACTTCAGAGTGCGTGTACTCCTTTTTAGGAGAGAGAGAGAGAGAGAGAAGGAGAGAGAGAGAGAGAGAGAGAGAGAGAAAAGAAGAGAGAGAGAGAGAGAGAGAGAGCGAGAGAGAGAGAGAGAGAGAGAGAGCGAGAGAGAGAGAGAGAGAGAAAGAGCGAGAGAGAGAGCGAGAGAGAGAGAGAGCGAGAGAGAGAGAGACAGAAAGAGAAGAGAGAGGGGAGAGAGAGGAGAGAAGAGAGAGAGAGAGGAAGAGAGAGAGAGAGAGAGAAGAGAGAGAGAGAGAGCGTGTAAGTTTGTAATGCCAAGAGTCTGTCGCGGCTGAAGACAAACCGAAGACACAAGATAACATTAATTTTTATAAAAGCGTTATGACGGACGCTATAGCCGAGTGGTTAAGAACTTTCGAATCTGATCCTATGGGTCCATGAAGTCGTGGGTTCGAATCTCGGCGGCGTCTGGTGAATGAAAGATGGGGGGAGGGGGATTTTTTACGATCTCCCAGGTCAACTTCAAGTGCAGACCTGCCAGTGCCTTAATTCTTTAGATATATATAATCACATGCAGAAGATCAGTTATGTTCGGCAAAGATGCTTTATTTGGCATCAGAGTTGGATCGGTTACAGGAAAACACGAACATACCCAGCATGCATCCCTGAAGTCGGAATGCGGCTACCTTCATGGTGGGCAAAACTGTGGCATATACGAAAATCTCAACATTGGTAAACATTGGAGATGTAGCCGAGGAGTGACCCTCCAAATAAAAAAAACAGAAAAAAAACAGAAAGAAATCACCACAATATGTTTAGTGTGGCTTTTGTGTAGGTTTTGGTTTTTTTGGCCAAAAGCTTCTGGCGTTGGTCAGACAAGGTCTGCTGGCTAATGAGGAGAGGGGGGGGGGGGGGGGGTGGTGAGAGAAGAGGGGGGGGGGGGGGGAGGGATGGAGGGGAGGGAGGGAGGAGGGAGGGATGGATGGGAGAGAGAGAGGAAACACTGACTTTTGGTCTATCTGTCTGTATGCCCCAAGAAACGGTGCTGCTTGTGGCTAATGTTGATTGATGTCTGTCCGTTACTGCTTTTTTCTGTCTGTCTCTGTCTGGTGTGCTGTCTTGTGGGGTGGTGTCTTTTGTGTGTGTGTGTGTGTGTGTGTGTTGTGGGGTGTGTGGGGTTTTGTGTGTGTGTGTGTGTATGGTGTGTGTGTGTGTGTGGCGTGTGTGTGGTGTGTGTGTTTTGTGTGTGCATGCGTGCGTGTGTGTATGTGTGTGTGGTGTATTCTGTAGTAGTAGTAGTAGTAGTAGTAGTAGTAGTAGTAAATAGCAGTAGTAGTATAGTAGTAGTAGTAGTCGTAGTAGTAGTTGTAGTAGTTGTAGTAGTAGTTATTGTGTTGTTGTTTCTGTAGCAGGATTTGTAGCACAGCAGCAGCAGCAGCCGCAGCAGCAGCAGCAGCAGCAGTAGCAAAAACAGTACAGCAGTAAAAATAATAGTAGTTTCTTCTCGCTATCGCTTTACACTGTCAGATGTGTCTGGGAAAAATAATGGCATGTCCTTTCCAGCTCCTCTCGTGGGCCGTACAGCTTGGTTTGCAGGGTTATCTCCGTCGGCCACACAGTCTTCCTCAGGTCGCTGTATAGCGTGCTGCACCTCTGAGGGATGTGCTCGCCAGTCTGGTTTTCTTTACCACAGGGGAGAAGGAACGAGTTTCAGCTTTGTGGACATGTGGTGATTTATCCTGTTGTGTCCAGTGCGGAGTCATAGAATGATGACTCGTTCTTCTCTTTTGAGATGGTAGTAGTCGTACTTTTCTACTATGGGTCTGGCCATTGATTTGATGATTGTTTCTCTTTTACAGAAGGTGAGGCTGCTTTCGCACTGTTCTTTCTTGTGCTCCCTGTTTTGCAAGTTCATCATCAGCCTGTTCGTTTCCAGGTATAGACAGCACAATGGGAAGCCACGTTTGTTTTGTGTAAGGAGCGTTCCTGTTGGAGGTATGTTCCTTTGTCTGCGGACAGGGCTTGTAGGACTGACTTTCTCTCCTTTCTTTTCATTCTTTATAGTTTGTATAGTAGTAGTAGTATAGTATAGTAAATAGTAGTAAATAGAGGAGGGGGAGGGAAAAGGAAACAATAGCATAGCAGTAGTATAGCAATAGGAAACAGCAGCAGTTAGCAAAAACAGCAGCAGCAACAGTAGCAGCAGCAGCAGCAGCGCATAGTAGCGCAGCAGCAGCAGCAGCAGCAGCAGCAGCAGCAGCGCAGTAGTAGTAGTAGTAGTAGTAGTAGTTAGTAGTAGTAGTAGTAGTAGTAGTAGTCGTCGTCGTCGTCGTCGTCGTCGTCGTCGTCGTCGTCGTCGTCGTCGTAGTAGTAGTAGTAGTAGTAGTAGTAGTAGTAGTAGTAGTAGTAGTAGTAGTGAAAGACTAGACTCTGACTCAAAACTCATGTGATTTTGCACAAATTTTGTAGGTTTGAATTTTTTAAAGTTTTTCAGCAAACACTGTACCCCCTCAGTCCTCTGTCGTCTTCTAGCTTCCTTACGGCAATGTGCATGCGCGGGTCAACACTGTAGAGATACAGGCAATCCTCATTTGATGATCATTTCCAATTTTCTCGTGACTACCTGGTATTGCCCTATTGCCCTCATTCCCGAAAACAAGTACACAGTGCATTTTTCATACTTAAAACAAAACAAAATTGAAAATCACCAACAGTTTTTTCCTGACTGCACTCTATAGAAGATACTACATGACTTCGCAAGCTAACACAGGTGTGTAGCCGTCTGCTCTAGGGACAAAAACAGGAAGTCTTAATAGCGTTGTGCCCCTTGCCCCAAACCGTCCAATCAGCAGCGCCCTAGGCGATCGTAAGGGTTTGACAGAAGCTGGTATCGGCTGCTGGAATCGACAGAAGATGGCAGTGATGAGATCTGTGACAAGTTCAGGCAGTGCAGTGAAGTAAAGTGCAGTACAGTAAACAACCTTAACAACACTCTATCTGACCGACAGGAGAGAGAGAGAGAGAGAGAGAGAGGAGAGAGGAGAAAAGGAGAGAGAGAGAGAATGAATGAAGAATGAATGAATGAATGAATTATCTTTATTTTGGGGGGGTACGAATAGATTCACATAATTTTTCATCGGCCCTGAGAGACAGAGGTGAGGAGAGGGCAGAGACAGAGGATGAGAGATTGAACACTGAACAAATTCATTGATTAACAATTTCCTCATTGGAATGCTGTATGAAGAGGTGGGTTTACCAGATTTTCTCATTTATGTGGTTGGTGCCAAAAATTGTCTGGTTAAAGTTTTTCCCTTTGAAGGCTTAGCCAAGCTCTCCAAAAAAGGTTTTGTTACGTCAAAAGGGTTTAAATTTCAAGGCATCCCCCAAACTACCTGGGGGGGAATACAACGCCAAGATGGGTACCCTAGACTTTCTGACAAACCAGGAATGAAAATGTGATTTTCGAGCCATATCTATACGACCGAAAAGGGTTTAACTTTCCCCAATCTCACAAAAAACTTGTGTGAACTTGGGTTCCATTTCTGGGGAAACACGACTGTTGCGGGGGTTCCGGGGTTTGGATCGGTAGAGTCATTTAATGATGAGAACCTTGGGGCCGACCTGTTCCTCCCCACCAAAAAATTGCCCCCCCGTGAAAAGAACGACAGAGGGGATCCGATCACTTTAAAAGCTTCAAGACAACTTGAAATTTGGGTATGTCGCCTTAAGAAAAAGAAAAAACAAAACAAGAATTACTAAATTTTGTGAAACCTCGCTCAAGACCATGTTGTTATATTCAAACGTTATTCCGGGTCTCCTTTAATGTTTTGTTGTGGGTTTTTTTTTTTCTTTTTTTTTTTATTGCTGAGTTTGTTTGTTTTCAGCTATTTTTTTCTTGTTTCAGTGTAATATCACCCCAAGTGTACAACTTAAATGACAAACAAACAAACAAACAAACACTGAACCTGTAACCCCTCAATACTCCCCCGTTTTTAAAAATTTAACACTGACACTGAAAACGGGGTGCGGGGTCACTGCGACATGCTTCCTTTTTAAAAATTAATAAGGGCACTGAGTGACTATTGGACAATTACTTCCCTTGGCACCGACAGACAGGGGAACCACCCCACACGTAAACCCTCTCGGCGGCCATTACTCCCCCTTGCGCACAGGGTGTCGGCTCTTAAGTGGCAAAAAAATCACCCCGGGTCTTATTCTCCACCCCACGAAAACCCCTGGGCGGCCTATGGCGAGAGGAGAGGAGGAGAGAGAGAGAGAGGAAGTTTATTTTGCGGGCCCGGTTGTTAGTTATCGTCTGACTTTTATATTCTGTTTGTTAAAAGTTGTGGAGCGTGGTGTTTTTTATGGGGTGTGTAAATTCAATCAATCATCAGTAGTCATCAGTAAATCACTGGTTGCAATTGGGTTCGGGACTCCTTCTTGCTCTGTTCTGTTTGTTTTTTTTTCGTCTGTGTGTGTTGTTTCTGTTGTTGGTTTCTCGTGAGTGTGTGTGGTTGTGTGTCTGTCTGTTGTCCTGTCTCTTCTCTCTCTCTTCGTCTTCTGTCTCTGTTTCTCGTCTCTGTTTCTGTCTGTCTTCTGCTGTCTGTCCTCTCTCTCTCTCCTCTTTTCTCTCCTCTCCCTCTCTCTCTCGGTCCCTGTCTATCTTCTGTTATCTTTTCTGTCTCTCTTCTTTTCTCTCTGTGCCCCCTGTCTATCTGTCCTCTCGGTCCCTGTTGTCTGCTGTCTCTTTGTCTCTTCCTCTCTTTTCCTTTTTCCTCTGTCTCTTCTTCTTCTCTCCCCTTCTCTCCCCTCTTTCTCTCTCTCTCTCTGTGCCAGTTAGATTTTCTTTTGTTTGTTTGTTTTTAACTAGGGCACTATCTAAATCACTTAGCCCCATTACATGGGAAAAAAACCACACAGAACCCAAAAGTCTATTTTTTTTTGCGGGGAAAACGACCCCCCCCAGTCCTTTAATGTTGACAACAAACCAAGTCCCCACGATGAACATAAAGTTAATAGCAATCACCCGTCTGTATAATTATATAAAAACATCAGAACTTTTTCCCTTTTTTCAGAACTACAACATTGGAGGAAAGGAGAGCGAGGGAACAACTTGAAAGATTTTCTTTCCTTGTGTGCTGACTTTCAATTTGCAAGGGGATCGGGGGTTAAGGAACCGCCTGCCTAAAGCCAAAAGTCCGGGTGGGAATGTGGGGTGGCTCAACACTTTTTGGGCCCCGAAATTTCCACCCACCCACAAACCCGGGGGGGGCCCTTGGTGCAAATCTTAGGGATAGACATGCCCCGTGTGTCATCAAAAATTATTTAGCGCAGTAAAAGAACCCTGGCAAAAGAGAGTTGTCCCTGGCAAAATTCTGAGAAAATCCTCTCTCATGGAAAAAAATACATTGCAGACAGGAAAAAGAATAAAATAAGGGGGGGGGGGAGGGGGGGGGGGGGGGGGGCACTTGTGGCGACGCGCTCTCCCGGGGAGGGAGACACCCCCGAATTTCACGCAGAGAAATCCGTCTTAAAGGGGTAAAAAAAAAACAACAACAAAAATAATAAATTTTTCTTCAGCTCATGTTTTGTTTAGTGTGTATAATTTTCAAGAAAATCATGTCAACTTTAAAAACAATTTCTTCATTTCTCGATAAAAGGGGCCAAACCCTTTGTCGACTGAGTTATTTTACTTTTGAATTTGATGATTGTCTTTTGTTTTAACCTTTTAAAAAAAATTTTTTTAACCGGGCTGCCATTTGCAGACTGAAAATAGAACATCATTACAAAAAAATTTAAAATTTCCCTAATCAAAAATTTTTCCGCGGGGACGTCTACAACCGCTACAACAACATACAAAAAAACCCTTTCTGTCCCTTTGGAAGGGGAGCAGGCCTCCGGGAAAGAATGAAATAGATGCGCAAAGGTTTTTTTTAAAAAAACCGCACAAAAATCGTATATTTACATTTCCCCTTTTGAGCGGAGTGGGTACCTTCCAGGTGGGCTTAAATGCTTTTTGGTTGTTTTGGCAAAAGGGGTCGAAAACATTATGGTTGTTTTTGATCCTGGTGATGGGGTTCTTTTCCTGGCTGGGGGAAAACAACGTGTACATATAGCTTAAAGAAAAGTTAAAAATTTTCCCATCGATAACTTACCTTAAATAAAACTTGGATTTTTCTTTTGGGGGGTGGGTGGGTGGGGTTGGGTTTGTGTGTTTTTTTCTTTTTATTTTTATTTTTTTTCTGTGGGATGAGTTACAAAAAAGGGTTTGTTTGTGTTTTTTTGTGTTTTTTCTCGTTCTTTTGTTTTTCTTTGGTTTTTTTTTTTTTTTTTATTTTGTTTTGCTTTGTTTTTGGATTTTTGGTGGGGGTTTTTTTTTGGGTGTTTTTTTGGGGGGGGATGGGGGTAGTTTTGAGCAGTTTTTTTGTTTTTTTTTTGTGTTTTTTTGTGACAAATTTTTTTTTTTAGACAAAAGAGAAGAGGGAAGAGAGATTTGTTATAATTTATTTATTATTCTTTTTTCGGGGAAATGGAAAAAGAAATCATGGTTTTTTTTTAATCCAGCCCCGTTTGTAGGGTTTTGAAAAATTTTGTCATCTGTTCCCCCCGGCCACAAGGGTCTCTCTTACAAAAAGGGGACGGGATTAAAACGTTTTGCAAGAGTTCCGGGTGCTTTCCCGAAACGGGGCCTCGTTTTAAGAGAGAAGAGAAAAGGGGAGAGGAGGGGAAAAGGGGGGAGAGAGAGAAGGAGAGGGGGGGGGGGGGGGGGGGGGGGCGAAAGACAGACGAATTTATTTTTTCATTTTATTCTTTAATCGAGGATAAGGGATACACTTATTCCCTTTTTAATTCGTCCCCGTTTATGCGGACTTTTGATTCTGTCATTGAACTAAAAGGGGCAGCAAGAAAAAAAAAAAACAGCTTACACTGGTAAATTAAAAAACAAAGTACAGAGAATGAAATAATTACGAATAAAAACAACCCAAACAGAGATCCCTAAGAATAGAGAAAAAAAAAAAACAATAAGGAAAATTTGATCTAAAAAAAAAAAGAAAAAAAGAAAGAAGAAAACTTTTAAAAAAACACACACCAAAAAACCCAGCGCCAACGGGACAAATACAGACGGAAAAACCTCCGGGGAATTAAAATTTTTAAACCAAAACAAACAACAACAACCACAAACAAAACAAATCAGCCAACCAACTAAACGAATTTTCGGAAAAAATCGTCTAACCTTTTTATCACAAATGTTTTGCGAGACGAAAAACGAAAAATTTTTTTTTCCATCCTTCATTAATCCCTTTCCCCCCCCCCAACCCCCCTCCACACACACACACACCACAACACACACACCACCCACACACACACACAAAAACCAATCCCACAACACCCACCCCGACCACCCCCACCACCACAACAAAAACCACAAAAATAACTTTTTAAAACCCCACACACCACAAACACACCACACAAAAGCGCGCGGCGCACCACGCACGCATGCACGACCACACACACCCCCCAAAAACACCACCACCACCCAACCACCACTCAAAAAAAATACTCTTCACAACACACACACACAACACACACACCACACACACCACACACCGCGCGCGCCGCGCATGCACGCAAAACACACACACACCCCCCTCCCACCAAAAAAAAACCAACCACCCCCACACACCCCAAAATAAACGTCTTCATCAACATCAACAAGAATGACATTTTTCACTACCACCCCACACCTCACCCCCATCCCACCTTTAAAACCTTTTCTCGCCAATCGCCAGCAGCGAAAAACCCATCGTTTCCAGCTTTAACCCCTTGGGTTCCAGAATGGCCACGCCCTTGTCTGCTCTCAACGGAAAAGGTTCTCCCGAGGACCTTAGAGTTGGCGAGGAGTCAATAGCCCCTGGATTACCGTTTTCATGGCCCGGCAGGCTTCCCCACACTAAATTTGCCTCCGCCCCAAACCCCGGGGGTTAAACAAGGGAGTGGGGGGAAGTTTTTTTATAGGGTGATGGTGGGTGGGGTAGGGGGGGGGTTGGAGGGGGTGTGTGTGGTTGGGGGGGGGGGTTGGTTTTGGGGGGTTGGGGGGATGGTTTGTTGGTGGGGGGGGGGGGGGGGGGGGGGGAAAAAGGTGTGTGTGTTTTTGGGGGGAAGGATGTTGTGTAGGACGGCAACACATCAGCGCGTGCAGCGCGCACCACACAAAAATTCTCTCCTCTCTCTTCTCTCCTCCTCTAAATAATAATTATTATTAAATATATTCAGACCACTTATCATGTACTTTATAAAAAAAAAAATCAATGTGTATGGGCATATTTTAAAATTTTGTACATGCGGGTGGGGACTGAGGGGGTAAAAATTTTGCTGTTTTTAACCCCCCAAAATTTAACCTACAAAGTGGGTAAAATAGGGGATTTTTTGAGTCAACGTATTTTTTCATAAAAGGGGTTGTTTTTTTTTTATTAATTTCGTGGAAGACAGAGTGCTTGGTGATGAATGAAGAGTGTTTACCGGTAAATGGAACAGAAAATCTAAAGGTTGCCAAATGGACCAAAAACTTTTTTCTTTTTAAAATTTTATTTTTTTTTATATAATAATAAAATCATAATTTTAATAATAATAAAAAATGTAAAAATAAAGGGAGTTTAAAGCGCGAATATTGAAAAGCAAAAATAAAGCGTCAGTTTAGAACAATCAATTCCATTTTTACCAAACCCAATCAGATTGGGTGGGATAAATTCCTGAAAAAAAAAAAAAAGGTGAAGACGGATCTGAGGGAAGGGTGAAAAACCTGCTGGAATGAGCACCAAAAAAGGACAAACAACCGGGGCTCAAAAAATGAAAACCAAAAAAACTCAGTTTGATTCTAGGATTTTTTTAAAAGGGGCCCAAGGGGGCCCCTAAAAAAAAAAGAGGAAGAGGGGCACCCCCCCCCCCCCCCCACCCCCCTAAAAAAAAGGGGACAAGATATTTTTCTTATAGGCCCCCTTTTATCCTAGTTTCTCCCATTTTCAAAGAAGAAAACAAAAAAAAACAGGCAGAATGTAGGCAGAAAATTAAAAAAATATCCACCCGGGCATAAGTGGTCGGTGGGCCAGAGGAAGCCCCTGTCAAAAGCAAAACGCTGGTCGGAAGGTGTATGGGTTCGAATCCCGTTTTTGGGCCCAACTTTTCCCCCCCTCCATTTTCCATGAGTGGGGGAAAAAAGAATAAGCACTCAGTCTTTTTAACATCCAGTCCCCTGTGTATCGGTTTTGTAAATTTTTTTTCATCTTTTCCCCCGGCACCAGTGGATCTTTCAAAAGCGAAAATTTAAAGTGGGCAAAGTGTTCGGCCTGCTTCGCACCGGGGGCCCGGTTTAAGTCTTTCCAAAGGGCTGTTGGGGGGAGGGAGTCTGCATGAAGTTTAATCCGGGGGAAAAAATCCCTTAACGGGGAAAGATCCCAGGGCGTCGTTGCAAGCCATCCACTAGGCTTTTCCCCTCCCCGGATATTTTCAGCTTTTTTTTTTGGGAAATACCTTTAAGGGGGCTTGTTGACATTGTCGGGGTATTTTTGAATTTTGATTTTTTTTTGTTTCTTTTACATAACTTGTGTAAAAGGGTTTTAAAAGGGAAAAAATTTATTTAGTTTGTTTTTTGTTAACATTTATAATCATTCCTATGTAATGCTCTAAGCGTTATTAATTTTAATGGAAAGCCCCAAAACGAATAGCGTCCTTGTTGTTGTTGTTGTTGTTGTTATTATTGTTATGTTTTCCCTTTCGACTTGTAAAGCTTACATGAATTTTAAAACAACATGAGCAGTGGTCAGGTTTGTTTGTGGATTTGGGAGGGGGTGAGGGTTAATTACTACCAATGACGTCAAAGGTAACCTGACTTCAGGTGGATTGACCATACACTGTGTGTGTATGAGAGAGAGAGAGAGAGGGGGGGGGAGGGGAGATAGAGAGAGAGAGAGAGGGGAGAGAGAGAGAGAGCGAGAGAGAGAGGAGAGAGAGAGAAGAGAGAGAGAGAGAGAGAGAGACGAGATGAGAGAGAGAGAGAGAGAGAGAGAAATAAGAGAGAGAGAGACGAAGAGAGAGAGAGAGAGAGAGAAGAGAGAGAGAGAGAAGGAGAGAAGAGAGAGAGAGAGAGAGATGAGAGAGAGAGGAGAGAGGAGAGAGAGAGAGAGGGAGAGAGAGGCGAGAGAGAGAGAGAAGAGAGAGAGAGAGAGAGAGAGAGAGAGAGAGAGAGAGAGAGAGAGAGAGGGGAGGGGGGGAAAAATAGAGAGAGAGAAAACGAGGAGAAGAGAGATAGAGAGAGAGAGAGAGGGGGGGGGGAGATAGAGAGAGAGAAGAGAGAGGGGGGGGGAGTGAGAGGAGAGATGAGAGAGAGGGGAGGGGGGGGAGATAGAGAGAGAGAGGGAGTAGAAAGGGGAGAGAGAGGGAGGGGGAGATAGAGAGAGAGGAGGAGAGAGAGAGGGGGGGGGGGGGGGGAGATAGAGAGAGAGAGAGAGAGAATGAGAGAGAAGAGAGAGAGGGGGGGGGGGAGTAGGGGAGAGGGGAGAGAGAGAGAGAGGGGGGGGGAGATAGAGAGAGAGAGAGAGAGAGAGGGGGGGAGATAGAGAGAGAGAGAGAGAGAAGAAGAGAGAGAGGTGGAAAGAGGAGAGAGAGAGAGGGGGGGGGGGAGATAGAGAGAGAGAGAGAGGGAGAGAGAGGGGAAAAGGAGAAAGAGGAGAGAGAGGGAGAGAAGAGGAGAGAGAGAGAGAGGGGGGGGAGATAGAGGGGAGAGAGAGAGAGAGAGGGGGGGGGGAGATAGAGAAAAAGAGAGAGAGAGAGAGAGAGAGAAGGAAAGAGAGGGAGAGAGAGAGAGGAGAGGGGGGGGAGAGGAGAGAGGGGGAGAGAGGAGGAGGAGAGAGAGAGAGAGAGAGAGAGAGTGAGAGAAGAGGAGAGGAGAGGAGAGAGAGAGGGAAAAGGGAGAGAGTGCGTGCGTTGCGTGCGTGTGTGTGTCTTCGATTTTACGTCTGTTCACTTAAAGTGATATTAGACGAAAGAGGTGGGGAAGTGGGCATGGTGAGATGAGGGCTTTAAGAAAAAGAGATACATGTTGGTATTTATGTCCATTAAAAAAACTGATTCCAAACCTTATAAACAATAAATAATGCTCCAAAAAACATGGCAAAGAAACGTAAATAATAACAACATCTTAGAACAGTTGAAATCTACTCTTAACTTGGGAAAATGAACAACTACGAAGTACGTGTAAAAAAAAGCTGCCACGAATAAAAGTAATTAATGATATCGCGACAGTAAAGGTGCTACAATTCCACGGTGGTACAGGAAGAGACTGGCTATCCCCAGCATACTTGTTCTGTTCTGGGTATCGAGAACATTCTTTGTACTCAGTATGGCTTTCGAAAATCCTGTACTAGAAAAATTGTTTCTTAAATCCATAGACAAATTAAATGCCTTTCGAATAAAATTTGTAAGAAATATACAATGCATATGCAGTGAAAAAACTGTACAATGTTCATGTTTTATATCAGTGTCGAGGTTTAAAATAGTTCCTACCAACATTTCAAGATAAAGTCTCTGCACGAAGTTTTAACCAATCCAAAGTTATTGTGCGAGATAGCATTGGTCTCTGATGCGTGCGTGCGTTCGTGCGTATATGTGTGTTCTTCCTCAAACTGGTTTGATGTCCATTAACTACTATGTGATTTCGGCAATTACATAGACCTGTTCATGCTATGAATGTAAATGATGGTGTACAGGATGCACGGTGAACAACTTTTAATTGTTTATTTTTCTTTTTTATAAGAGTGAAACATGTTCGAATGATAAATTCTATGATAGTTTTCCTGCCATAAAACTATCTGTTCAACCCATTTCACCCTATTTAAAATTAGATGTGTGTGCGTGTGTTTTGTGTGTGTGTGTGTTGGTGTGTGTTGTTTGTGTGGTGTGTGTAATGTGTGTTGTGTGCATCCGTGTTCGCCTGCACATTCGAATTGAAGAAAGTTTGCTAGGCACTGGATGCTTTTCCAGTTCAAGTATTTCGTACTACTGCTTGTACTGAATTTCTTTTTAGTGCTCAATTCAGCCTTTTGATTTCCCAAGTGACTTCACACACACACACACATGCACACGCACGCACGCATGTGTTCGAACGCATGCAGAACATCTTGCGCACACGTTAAATCCTGTTCCGTTTTTCGGAAGAGTAGGCCATTGTGTGCCGGTGGAAACAGATGACAAAATTTACAAAACCGCATACACACGGGGACTGGATGTAAAAGAAGCACATGAGTGCTTATTCCATTATCCTCGAAATAAAAGAATAAATAAATAGAATGCGCGCGCGCACACCCACACCCACTCTCTCTCACACAAACACAGAGCAAAACCAGCAATACATTATGTAAGAAATGTTTATTGATATGTTCTAGTCTGGTTTAAAATATACAACTGCTTTGCTGAATCATGTTAAATATAACAAAACAAAACAAAAACAAAACTAACATAGGCTTCTGTCATCACACACAATGATGATACACGTTATGATAAGCTGTATCAAACAAAAAAAGCACCCCCCCCCCCCATCAACCCTGGTCCTTCCCTCAATGCAGAAAAGTAATTACAAAAAGAATTAAAACCCCTTTTAGAATGCATGAGTCACGCGTGCGTGCGCACACACACACATATACGTACACACACACACACGTGCCAGCACACACACACGCATACAACCACACACATGTACGCTCACACACGTACACACACACACACGCGCATACAACCATACACACACACAAACACACGTGGACACCCATGTTCGAACGAGCAAGCGCACATTATCAAACACTGAATTCTTCAACTTTCATCTATTGTCCCATATAATTTAACACAAATTTTCCCCTGATATTACATTATATATATCTTTTTAAAAATTTGTTTAACAAAATACACCCCCCCAAAATAAACTTTAAAAAAAATATAGACGCAATATGTACAAAGCCAATACTTTGTTTTAAATCAAAGTCAAATCTGATAAGATTTCAAACATAAAACTTGTATAAAAGGAAGCGTTAAAAAAAAGCATTCGAAAATGCATTTCAACAGTGATATGTTTGTATGTAATTTTTACATGAAGAATAAGGCATCCTTTTTATGCATATCAAACAGCATGCATCAGATGTGGAAAAGATTTCACGCACACACACACACACCAAGTGCGCGCACACGCACGATATGCGCACACAAACACTCACGCACACACACGTTTGCACACGCACGCACAAACGCACGTGTACACACATACATTGAGAGAGAGAGAGAGAGAGGAGGAGAGAGAGAGGAGAGAGAGAGAGAGAGAGAGGAGAGAGAGAGGAGAGAGAGAGAGAGAGAGAGAGAGAAGAGAGAGAGAGAGAGGGCGAGCGACAGAGAGAGAGAGAGAAATTTGTCTATGAAGTAAAAATACAAAACGTAGGCATGCTAATATTCAACTGATCAACAACAGTGTTTCACTTCCCTACACTTACATCTGAACACATATATGTACAAAAGTTGCTGAACTGAATTCTCATTACATTACTGTCATCTTCGCTCAAACTAACAATGCAGAACAGAAAGAAAAAAAAACCTCAAACACAAACCCAAATAATAAAAAACAACAACAAATGCAACAGCGAAAAACTTGAATACACACAGTACAAATCGAGAAACAAGCACTTGAATCAAAAAGTTTTATTTTTAATAATCACAATCTATAGAGTTTATCTTTTGATTTTTTGTTTCCAAAGAAAATGTCTTACCGGTGTTAAGTTTTGTTGCGTGGTGTTTCTTTCCTTTTATACAGCAGATCTTTGTGCATATTGTAAGCCTGCATGTACACACAAACACAGGCAAAAAGAAACACAACCACAGGATATCAGCACGCACACATACGCGTGCACATACTCACAAGACGGCTTACAAGCTGATATGTTGCTGATAAGTGTTATGTGATGCACCGGGAAGGTGATTTTTAAATACAGTTTTGTTTTATCATTTGATATTTCCATCTTCCTGCTTCCACTCAAGCCTTCTCTCTCTTTTAAAAATTCTTTTTAAAAACAGTGCTGACCTATATGTCCTTATTTTTATTTGTTAAACATATTACCAAAGTTGGGAGCTTGTTTACATTAACCCCCCACCCTTTTTTCCCTGTTGCTTATCTGCACACCATATGAAAGAATATTGGAAGCAGCGGTAATGGCTTGTATTGTCAGACAAGCAACACAATTCCCACTTTTATGTTTGCTACCAAATTTCTTCGAGTCTCCTCTCCCGCTGCTTACTTAGTTCCTATCGTGTCTACTCTGTCTGTTATCCTTTTGCATTTCAGCTCCAAAAGCTACACTTTTGATTCACATGACAACACTAACAACATCTTTCCAACACCGCTGCGCAACCGTCAATTCAGAGAAGCAGCCAGAATTTGTGTAAAGTACGACAAGCGCAGTAACCAAAACATGTCCATTCCAAACATCTGTGGTGCCTACGGTTCAAACCCCGGCAATGCCTGGTTTTGTGCTGAAAATTGTTTGGCTTGCAAAGTTAAGACCTGAGAAGCTATGCTGATACCTGGAAAACTGTTTTGTGTAAGGACAGAGGCAGCAGTTTCTTTTCAAGCGAGAAAACACAGTATTCGGCTAGCTAGTAGCCGCCGTGCAAATGTTGATGTTGTACTTGAACACGATATAAGCTACTGGCTTGGTGTTGCTATGCTGATTATGCTGTTCTTGTTATATATATTTGTTCCACGATTGTGGAATGAATAACGCCTATTGAAACCAACACCGAGAATACATTTATCCTAGTTTTGTTATATAATTCTTTGATTTCTTATTTCGTGCGTGTGTATCGTATTTGAGGGGGGCTCTGACGATACTGTGACATTTTCCAACTTGATAATTATGCGCTATAACATTGTTCTGACAAAGCTGTTTTAATTCAAAGTATAAAGTCACATTCTAAAAATCTATGAGAGTTTCTAAGGCAAGACTATCCAAAACCAGGAAAACTGGGGTAAGGGGTAGGGGGAAGGAGGGAACAGTGAGATCAATGCAACAAACAAACGAAAAGATATAACCCTCACACACATCACACTTCTGGGGTGTTGCTTTCAAAAAAGGAAGAAAATGTTCCATGGAAATCACGACGCGATCGGTCATTTATCTTCAGAAATTTATTTTTTGTCTCTAAAGTTATCGTTGAATTATCTGCCAATATACACAGACAAAATGAAAAAATGTATCCAATATAGTAAAACATACATAAATAGGGAACAGAATAAGTATAGAAAACACTGCTTTTCATTTAACATACTGTGACCTTGTTATAAGATATAGCTTCCACCACTTATGAAAACGAAACATTATTCTACTGCATGTTAACCTAATATTTGATATCCAAAATGGAAATAAACGAGAGAGAGAGAGAGAGAGAGAGAGAGAGAGAGAGAGAGAGAGAGAGAGAGAGAATTCACCACCAATATATTTCCGGATCAACAAGGGACAAAACTCTAACTCCTCAATCGCTCCTTTGCTACATTTAAAGTACATGAGAATAAAAACAATCATCCAATAAATCAATTATTTGAGTAATTACAATGTACAATGAAAAAATCACCATTCACTTTTTCATTCTGACACAGTTGGACCAACCATGGCGATCCTCATTATCATTTTTTCTTTTGAATCCTCTTCATTCATCCAGCAATTTCGTAGAGGGGACTGGGTTGGAAGATTCAAATTTGGTTCATAACCTCATTCAAAATCCACCGATACACAAGTCATAAACCAACCTTGAATATTTCTTTTTGGAATGCTAAATTGGCTTCTTTCATTCTTGTGCATGACACACATAATATATCCCGTTTCAATCTCACAGCGAAAAAAACAACAACAAACAAAATACATAAAACGCTGTCATTTGCTGCATCGTTCTTGATATGTAAGGTGTGCGGCCTTGACACGGAAACGTCCTTGACCTACCACAGGAGCTGCACTAGTGCCAAGGTGACGACCAGAAGGAGGCTGGCGGTCAAGGACGAGGCTGCCCCAATGCGACACTTGAGGGTGTGATACCTGGAAAGAGACAACATTAATGTGAATGTTGACAACGATGCTCAGGTTTGAAAACTTGATAGTTATGTTGAAAGCTGCATGCTACTCACGGAATACAATAATTATAGAAAGTAGTTCACCCTGCGAAAATGTGTATACTGTGCATACATTACAATGACGGCTGCTTGATCTGGGCGATGGATGGACGGAAGAGACAGACATAAGAAGACAACGCTCAAACACTGTTTTTCTAAGTGATAGTTAGACATTTTGATGCACATGGAACAGGTGACAACTTTATAAACAATACAACAAAGGGGATGGATGTAAAAGAAGAAGAAGAAAAAAAAAAGCACTGAATTCTTTATCATCATCCTGTTGAAAGGAATGTACATATCTTCAAAAACATAAAAAATAGTAAAAACAACACAAAACATAACAAACACTAATCTATTCACATCCAAACAAACACACTTCATCTAAATCCATACTTCGAAGAACTTAAGAACAACACACACACCAACACACATCTCACACATACCCACCACACCCCACCTCATCACATCACACAACCTCAACCTTCCCCATAACCACACACCACACACCACACCACCACCCTCAACCCCCCCCCCCCCCCCCATCCCACACACACCACCCCCCCCCCCCCCCCCACCCACCCCACCCCCCCACCCCCCCCCCCCCCCCCCCCCCCCCCCCCCCCCCCCCCACCCCACCCCCCCCCCCCCCCCCCCCCCCCCGAATCTTCCCCCCCCCCCACCTGTTGGGCTGTCCGCTCTGCAGCTTGAGGTTCTCCTGCTCCATTGTCTGGCCGTCGAAGAACCAGGCCAGGTCGTTGAAGGGGTACTCGTAGCCCTGCCGGCACTCGCACTTGTACCCGCCCCGGTTGAACCGCTTGCCCTCCAGCGCCACACACTGCAATTAGGAATCATCATCACACAGGAACCGTCAGTTCTGTTCATGCTTTAGTCTTCTTCTTCTTCGTCGTCGTCGTCGTCAAACGCTCAGACAGCAACTATTATTGTCTGTTATATCAGTGCAGTTCGAAACGCTTAGACAGCAACTATTATTGTCTGTTATATCAGTGCAGTTCGAAAAGTACCTGTCCACTGATGCAGCATCCGAACTAGTCACGTCTCTCATGCTCTCCCGTCTGGACTATTGCAATTCTCTTCTGGCTGGTCTGCCAGCATCATTAATTTTATCCACCCCCCTTCAACGTATACAAAACTCTTCTGCAGCTCGCCTAGTCCTCAGAAAGAAAAAATCTGAGCACGTTACCCCTCTCTTGCGATCTCTCCACTGGTTGCCTGGGCTACAGAGAGTGAACTATAAGATCAGTACCCTCTGTTACAAATGCCTCCATAAAACAGCACCTTCCTACCTCTGTGAATGTCTTCACCTGTACACTCCTTCTCGTTCCCTCCGCTCTGCTGCAGATACCTTGTGCTTAGGAATACCTCGATTCAACCAGTCCACCGTTGGCCGTCGCTCTTTCTCTGTTTCTGGTCCATTCATCTGGAATGACCTCCCTCTCTCCCTTCTCCAAAAGCCTTCGTATGACGCTTTTAAATCCGGCCTCAAGACATTTATTTCAAAGCTAAGATTCTCTCTTTTGTTCCATTTCATTTTTGTCCCTGCCCTCAACAGCCAAAACCCCATCACCCTGCCGGAGAGTAAACCTTTATGTGGGTGTGCGTGTGTGGGCGTGCGTGCGTGTGTTTATACATTTGAACTTGTAAAAAAACCCACAACCTATTAATTGTAACTGGCTGCATGGGAATGAGTAGGATGAATGAAAGCGCTTTGATTTATTTTGTTGCAAGATATAGCGCTATATAAATTCCATGTATTATTATTATCATTATTATTATTATTATTATTATGATATGAGCGAAAATGCATCACGCTGCTGTTAAGCGCCTGACAGGTCAGGCCCAGCGCATCCCACTTCGGCATGGGAGAGAAAATCTTTCAAGTCTTTCTGGGGAAAAAATAAAGGTAGAAGAATGGACCGAGAATGCTTTATTCTAAAACAACAGCCGAGCTATTTTCTTTTTCTTTAAACAGACACGCTTAGTCCCACGGTTTTAGCAATTGCACATTTCTTTTCTCTTTTAAAAACGACAAAGTCACACCTTAAAAATGATCATGGGTGTTGTTCCTCATAACCTAGACTATGCCGGTCACTGGGCCATGGGGCACCCATCTCCCCTCTCCCTCACTGCTTTACCTATCCTGTCCTGTCCATAAAGAGGGCAGATGCTCATTTACAGCTACCTCTGAAGTCGGAGTATGGCTGCCTATTAAAGCGAGGTACTCCAAAACAGTCACACTCGCAAACTTTTCACTCAGTGTGCAAAATGTCAATTCACAGTGATTCACAGGCGGGATGAAAGTCAAGAGTGCACATTCTGGGTGACCCCCAGGTTGTTAAGTTGGGGAATGAACAACAACATTTACAATTGGGTGAACTGTACTGAAGCCAAGACGCACACACGCTCTCTGATAGAGAGGTTTTATAAACAACCCACTCTCCATTCAGTTCATACAGTTTATAGCCCTACCAACCACAAAAGCCATATCAGGGCTGCTACCTCACTCGGTTACAGTGGCTCCAGTCACTTTCACTTCAAGTTGAAAGCCAAGACCTCCTTAATACCTTCAAATGTCTAACACTGACCATCTAAAAAAAACAACCCAACAACATTAATCAACACAATGCCTAAATCATTTCATTCCTTAAGCCTAATAAACCAGGCTGTGCTCAGGACGCCAGTTTTTCCACTTTATCATCCCCAGAATATTTTTTTAAAAACTCCCATAAAACAACCCACTCAAATAAACAAGGGAATAGATAGGCAGCCGCGCATTTGGAGATGAATGACTTAACGAAACAAAAACAAACAAAAAACAAACAAAAGAACATCAAACTTGATAGAGAAAGGGTAAAAAAAGATATAGTATGAAAAAAGTTATGCTCCATAATAATCTCTAATCATGTTGTTTATCCTTCACAGAAGTAGCGTGAGCTTCATGTGCATGCATGCATGCACGCATGCACACACACACAAAGTCACACGCACATACACTCTCTCTCCTCCCACTCTCAGGCAAGTACGTTCACTAAAGAAGAAATCAAGACATTCAGTAAAATATGCCTTTCCCAGCGATACGAAGTGGACGTTCTGTGGACTGCCACCTTTCTTTCTTCCCCCAGCTGGCAATGTCAGACTCTGATGCGTGCACGACAGAAACAGTCACCGCCATCCGTCTCGTGACCTATTTTCCCCCAGGATGCCAAGGCGCTAGCACTGGACCAATCAAAGTCCGCTTCCTCCGGCTGGACTGACCAATCACAGTTGACTTCTCTCAATGGCATGATCAATCACAATGCATCCTCATGGCAACACCAATCAAAATCTAAATTCTCTGGATGGCAGCCAATCACAATCTACTTCTCTGAATGGAGGACCAATCACAGCCTACTCTCGGGAGGTGGACAATCACATATCTCTACTCTCTCTGCCGGTGGACAATCACAATCTATTTTGCGCAGCTGACCAATCACAATCTACCTCTTGAATGGAGGACCAATCACAGCCTACTCTCTGCCTGGCTCAGGTGACCAATCACAATCTACTCTCTTGAATGGTGGACCAATCACAGCCTACTTCTCTCTGGCTAGGTGACCAATCACAACTACCTTCTGAATGGTGGACAACCATCACAGTCTAATTCTCTGACGGTTGAGACAATCACAGATCAACTTTATGGTGCCACCAATCACATCCTACTTCTCTGGATGATGGACCAATCACAATCTACCTCTAGATGGTGGACCAATCACAGTCAACTTCTCTGGAGACCAGACCAATCAGAATGTACTTCTGGATTGTGAGCCAATCACATTCTAACTAACTCTGGTCGGTGGACTAGTTAAAACCTATGCACTAGCCACGAAGCTGAAGAATCTGGAAGAGGTAAGCAGGTGTGACAGCTATGGAGCATTTGGTACCCGTGGTGGTTGGTTTAGACATGATTTATTCAAAAGACATAAACCATTATTAAGAAAACAGCAAAACAGCAGGGGAAACGCATCAAGCTAGACCTTGTGGTGGTTTGGAAAACATTTTTGAAAGACGGCATAGTTAGCTAGTAACACAAGGATAAACTCTCTCTCACACACACACACAAACACACGCACACACATGCACGTGCGCACACACACACACACACACACACACAAAAGTGCCAAAACAGCTTTCACGTGAGCCAGCACGTGAACTCAAAAGTGTAAAGCGGTAAAAATAACCAACAAAAACAGGGTGTGATGGGATACTTAGGATGACAAAGGCTTTCATACCTCGAGCCACCCCACATTCCGAGAGGCTCAGATTGTAATCTGAAGCTCGCTCTCTATGTCTCTCTCTCTCATTCTCCCTCTGTCTCTCTCTGTATGTGTGTCTCTCTGTGTCTCTCACTGTCGCTGTCTCTCTTTGCCTCTATCTCTCTCTATGTTTCTCTGTCTCTCACTCACGCACTCCTCTCTCTCACGAAAATCCCATAGAGAGGACTTCATGGTTGACTTGCTATTCTCTTGAGTGTTCTTAGCTGGATTGTAGCTCATTTTTCAGTATAATCATAATTACGCATGCATTAGCCAAGCACATAGAATTATGTACAGGCAAGGTCTTGCATACACAGAGTGACTCTGTAGAAACTACTCAAGCGCTGATTTCATCACAAAGTACAATTTTAAAAAACAAACAAATTTTGATTCTGTCATGTTAAAGCTGCCTCGACTCAAACAGAACCGACAAAACCAAAGAAAGGAATGAAAACGAAAACAAAACCTTTGGCATTCTTTTTGATATATTCTCCCTCTCTCTGTCTCTCTCTTTTCCTGTTTCTGGCGTTTCTATAATACAGTACAGTATGTTTTTCCTCACATTACCCCCGCCCTTCCCCCATATGTTTTATAGACTGCTTTGATGCATATTATGTGTTTACAAGAGCTGGTCATGGCCTACAACTTTTATCCAAGTTGCTATTACACACACACACTCTCTCTTTCACACACACACACACACACACACACCCCCACCCTCACCCCCTTCCTACTTTCAGCCTATCAGCTCAAGATTTCTTCCCAAGTTTCTTCCCTCCCACCACCCCTCCACCCACAACCACTTTCTCACCATCCCAATACAATTCCCCAACCAACTTCATCCCAGCTCTTCTGTTCAGTGTGTAGAATACAATAGTGCAACTAACCTGCTCTGCTGTTAGACCAACACAACACAACACAACACAACACAATACAATAGAATTCATGGGGGTGTGGGGGTGGATGAATCTAGTTAGGGCCAGGGACCCACTACACAACACACAGTACAGCCCTGGAGAGGATTTACGTTCTTCACCAGAAGCACAGACACTGTACTGGAGGGTGTGACCATCGGGCTGACCAATTAGTCTGACTTGAGAGTCCAGTCCTGTCAGGACACAGGTAGGCTGGGCTGGGCTGGGCTGGGACTGTCTGTCCTGGGAAGCGGCATGGTGAACCCAGCCTACTGGTCAATTAGCCCCAGAAGAGGACAGGGTTGATTTTTTTGACAACTAAGGGTGGGATAGGGGTAGGGCTGTCACAGGTGATTGTCCCTCCTCTCTTCCTCTCCTCACCTTCCCCTCTCCTCCACTCCCTGATTAGAGACCTTTTCAACACGTGACGAACCCTCCCTTCTCCTCCTCTCCCCCCACCCCTCTCTCTCCCCCTGTCCCCTGCCCACATTATCACCCTACTCCTCCTCTCCTCCTCCTTCTCGCCCTCCTTCTCCCCTCTCCCCCCCTCGCCCCCCCCCCCCCCACCCCTCCTGTTCCTGCCCCCATTATCACGCTTGTTAAACACGATAGACAAGGCAGCTCTGAGCTGATGTCAAATAAAATGAGTCGGACTGGGAAAATTCTTCTGATCTTTTTTCCTCTTTTTTTTTCTCTGTTCTTTTCTTTTTTATTAATGGTAATACCTGACGTCAGCGTGGTTGGAGTTTTCTCCATTATAAAGGTACATACAAATATTATAATAGCTTATTTGCTGATCTATCACCTTCCCAACGAAAACGTTATTTTGATTTGGCATGATTTTAACCGATTCCTTTTTTTCTCCCACTGTTGTCTGGTGTAAGTTACGTTATGTTCTGTAGTGCTGAACAACTGCAGCCGAATTCTCGATTTCCTCAATCTGATTAGCAGATCATCATACTCTCTCTCTCTCTGTCTGTCTGTCTGTCTCCCTTCCCTCTTCACCTTTCTCCCGAAGACAGTCTGATACTGCTGTTGTTCAGTTTCAAGA
>CM054145.1:51395782-51418282 GCA_028751875.1 Rapana venosa
TTCTCCAGCTTTTATTAGGTTTTGGTGGTGTTTTGTACCGTTTTTTGTGTTATTAGTTTCTTCTTGTTATCGTTTTTACTAGTGCTGTTAGCTTGTGTGCGAGTGTAAACTAAGTTTACCATCTTTTCACTAAAAGGAATATTAGATAAAAGAAAGTGTGTGTGTATGTGTGCGTATGTGTGTGCATGCATGAGTGTGTGCGTACTTGAGCGTGTATGTATTCCCTGCTTGCAACAAACCTGCCTGCCTGCTTACCTACCTGCGTACATAATATAATATATACGCATTACCACCAACGAAAACGACAGGAGCAAGAATCATCATAACAATGTATATATATCACGAACAATCAGATCTGCACTCACATATTGGGACTGGTAATCGCAGCGGGCGGTGTTCTTGAAGGCGTTGGCCACGTAAAAGTTGCTGGGGCATTGGTTGATGTCCAGATAGTCCAGAGACACGTCCACAGTCACCACACCCCTGGTCAGATCACACACACACACACAAAGGACATACAGATGCATGCATTCATATATCATTATCTACAAACACGCATGTATGCGTGCGAACGCACGCACACACACACACACACACACACACACACACACACACACACACAATCTTGGATTGTTCATAAGAAATGAGAAAATTGGGTTTGATAAATGATGAAAACGTGCGCGCGGGGGAACGCAGGCGCTCACACACACCGCATACACACAGGGACTAGATGTAAAAAAGCACATAAGTGCTTATTCCATTATCCTCGATATAAAAGAATATAAAAAAATTATAAAATTAAACAACTCTTGGATTGTATATACATGAAATAAGAAAAATGATGGATGAATGATGAAGAAAACCCTGTTCAGTTCTTGAATGTTCATTGGTGTGTGTAGGAGTGTAGGAGTGGTGTGTGTGTGTGTGTGTGTGTGTGTGTGTGTGTGTGTGTGTGTGTGTGTGTGTGTGGTGTGTGTGTGTGTATGTGTGCGCGTGCATGCGTGCGTGTGAGTGTGTGTGTGGGAGAGTGAATGAGTAGGGTGAGTGAGAGAAAGAGAGAGAGAGAAAGACACACAGACAGACAGACAGAAAAACACAGGCAGACAGTGAAGCAGACAGACAGAGAAAGACAGAGAAAAAACCCCCAGGTAAAGCGAAAGCAACAAAGAAACAAAAAAGAATAAATGAACAATCAAAACAAAAAAAGGAATCGAGACATACAGACGTAGACACGCCACAAGTCAACTAGACAGACAGACAACAAGTCATCAAAACCAGCACACGAGTTGAAAGAAACCCAACCAACCAAACCCATCCACACACACACACACACACACACACACACACACACACACACACACACACACACACAACACACACCACACAACCCTCCCCAAAACACCATCACACCCATACATACACACTCCAAACCCACCCAAAAAACAACCCACACCACATCAGTGTATTGTTCATCAGTCGCCATATGAATGTTGATGATACCCTTTACCACAACATAAGCTACCTGCTTGTTGCTGCTGCTGCTGCTGCTATGCTGATTACGTTCATCACGGTACGCTTGCTTCATGTTTCATTAACGAACAAACCTTATTTAATTCAAACCAGCCCCACACACACACACACCACACCACCTCAAGAACAGCCTCAAACATCCACTCACTTGAACTCAATGCGGGTCTTGAGGTCGTTTTTGCCGAAGATGGGGGCCAGGTAGGTGACGACCCACTGCTCCACGCGCCCGTCACACTTGAACTCTGGACGCAGCCACTCTCCGTCTTCGTAGGTGGCCGCGCGGTAGGTCAGCGGGTAGTACTCGAAGCGGATAGAGCTGGTGCCCTGGTAGTTGGACCTGAGTGTATGCCAAAATAATGATGATAATAATAATAATAATAATATATGGAATTTATATAGCGCTGAATCTTGTAAGAAAACCAAAACAAATCGAAGCGCTTAAAACAAACAAATCGAAGCGCTTAAAACAATCCCAAATTTATTATTTTTGTTTCGAAGTTTGAGTTCCAGTTTGACACACACACACACACACACACACACATACACCCACGCGAGAGCGAGGGGGCGTGCGCGCGCGCGCAAGCAAGCAAGCACACACACACGCGCGCTCACAAACCCACACACAAACTCACGCGCGTGTGTGCGCGCGCGCGCACATACACACACCCACCCCCTCTCGTATGTAGCACACCATGTTTAAGCTTAAACACACACACACACACAAACACGCTGCACACACTTATTACTCGCTATCTCGCTCTCTCTCTCTGTCACACACAACACAACACACACACACACACACACACACAAACACGCACACACACTTATTACTCGCTATCTCTGTCACACACACACAACACACATATTTTCTCTCTCTCTAACAAACACCAACACCACCCCACTTACACAGTACCCACACAAACCCCCACCCCACCACACCCCCATCCCCCACCCCACCCACCAATCCCCCCCACACCACGAACCCCACCCACCCACCAATCCACCCCACCACCCCTAACCCACCACACCATCCCCACCACCACCCACCACCAATCCCCCCACCACCACCCCACCACCAACCCCCCTAACCCACCACCACCCCCCCACCATCCCCCCACCACCACCAACCCACCACCACCCACCCACCAAACCCCCCCACACCCCCCCCACCCCAACCCCCCACCCCACCCCCCACCCCCCCACCACCTCCCCCCCCACCCCCACCAACCCACCACCACCACCTCAACCAACCCCCCTCCAAAAACCCGCACCTGATCATAGGCTTGGCGGTGAACTTCTTGAGGTCGTAAAAGTTGGTGGCCCAGCGCGACTTGATGTTCTGGAACCAGGGCAGGTCGGTGTAGAACTCGGGGAAGCCCGAGAAGTCCAGGGCGTTGAAGAAGTCCAGGCCGGCCTGGTCCGTGCTGCGGCGCCAGGCGTAGGGCCCGAAGAACTCGCGGGTGATGCCGTTGACGAAGCGGGGATCCGTGTTGTTCACCGGCGGAGACATGCGGAACTTGTAGCGGTCGAAGAAGACGCCGCTGCCTAGGATCCTGCACCACCGCGTGTGTGAGGCATTTTAGTTGTGGTTTTTTTTTTGGTGTTATTTCGGTTGTGTTTTTTTGGTTTTTAGTTGTTGGTGGGTGGGTGTTTTTTGGTTGTTTTTTTTTTGGGGGGGGGGGGGCGGTATTTTTTGTTTAATTTAATTCTATTTTAATTTTATTTTGTTTTCTAAGTTTGTTTGTTTTTTGTGTTTTGTTTTTATTCTATTCTATTTTATGTTATTCGTTTATATCTTATTTTATGTAATTGTTTTATTTTGTTTTCTTTTGTTTTAATATAATTTTATTTTATTTTAGTTGTATTTATTTTGTTTTATTTTAATCTAATTAATTTATTACTTAATTTGATTTGATTTGATTTGATTCGATTTGTTTATTCATTTTTAAAATTTATTTATTAATACCACTTGTGTAAGTCACGGCGGATTTCTCTGTGTGAAATTCAGGCTGTTCTCTACCCCTGGGGAAAGAGCGCGTCGCCACAAGAGCAGCGCCACCCATTATTTGTTTGTTTTTTTTCCTGTCTGCAACTGTAATTGTTTCCCTATCAGAGTGGCTTTCTTTTCTACAAAATTTCGCCAAGGACAACTCTCTTGTTGCTGTAGTTTCATTTTACGTGCGCTAAATAACACACGGAACCTCGGTTTGTCGTCTCATCCGAAAGACTAGCGCCCATACCACCACTCATGGTCTAATGGATGGGGGAAAAGTTTGGGGCCCAAACTACTGAGGAGGACCTGATGTCATGGTGTTGACAATGACTTCCGTATTCATCACAAGTCCAAAAACAAAAATCTCAAGCTCTTTGACTAGTTTCTCTAAATTTACAAGATACAGCGCTGTTCAAAATTTTGTATACCATGATCATTATCAATAGAATACCATCACCATCATCATCATCATCATATTGTTCTTCTTCTTACGTCTTCTTCGCAATTCTTCTTCTTCTTAATCCACAGACAGGTGGATCGGTGGTCTAGAGGTAACGCGCCTGTCTAGAAAGCGAAAAGTCCGGGTCGGAAATGGGCAGTGGTTCAAATCCCGTTTGGACCCGAAAATTTTTCTCCATCCACTAGACCTTGAGTGGTGGTCTGGGCGCTAGTCTTTCGGATGAGACGATAAACCGAGGTCCCGTGTGTTACACAATAATTATTTAGCGCACGTAAAAAAACCCACGGCAACAAGAGGGTTGTCCCTGGCAAAATTCTGTAGAAAAAAAGCCACTCTGATAGGGAAACAAATGCAGTTGTAGACAGGAAAAAAAAAAAGAAAAAAAAATGGGTGGCGCTGCTCTGTGGCGACGCGCTCTCCCCGGGGAGAGCAGCCCGAATTTCACGCAGAGAAATCTGACGTGACTTAAAGTGATATGAATAAATAAATTCATCTTCTTCTTCGCATTTCTTCTTCTTCTTAACAATTCTTCTTCACAAATTTTTCCTCTTTTTTTACCTTCGCAATTCTTCTTCCTCTTTACAATTCTTCTTCTTCTTCTAGCCCTTCTCCTCCTCCTCTCCTCCTCCTCATTATCAACACAAAACCAAACCAAACCAAAACAACACAACACAACGGGCAGACAGTTGGCACGGACCTGAAGTCGCCCATGATGTTGGCGATGACCTCAGCGAAGATCTGGGTCTCGTTCAGGCGACGGTCGCCCTTCAGGTCGCCGAACTCCTCGTACTCGTCCACGTTCTGCATGAAGTTGCTCAGGAAGTGCGCCAGACGTAACGCCGTGCGACCCTGCGCTTCGAACTGCCGCTCCACGCCTGTGTGCACACAGACAGGCAGATAGACACAGACAGACAGACAGACAGACAGTTAGACACACACAGACAGACAGGCAGTCAGATAGACACAGACAGGCAGATAGACAGGCAGACAGACAGACAGACAGTCAGATAGACACAGACAGACAGACAGGCAGACAGATAGACACAGTCAGTCAGACAGACAGTCACAGACAGACAGTCAGACACAGACAGTCACACAGACAAAGTCACACACAGACAGCCACACACAGACAGACAGGCAGACACACACAGACAAACAGATAGTCACACAGACAAACAGATAGTCACACAGACAGCCAGACACAAACAGTCACACACAGACAAACAGACAGGCAGACACACAGACAGGCAGATACACAGACAGGCACACACACACACACACACACAGACAAACAGACAGATAGACACAGACAGACAGACAGTCAGACAAACAGACAGTCACACAGACAAACAGACAGTCACACACAGACAAACAGTCACACAGACAAACAGATAGTCACACAGACAGACAGACAGTCACACAAACAGACAGTCACACACAAACAGTCACACACAGACAAACAGACAGGCAGACACAGACAGGCACACACACACATACACACACAGATTGACACACATACACACACGTGAGTGTATTCCATTATCATCGAAAAAAAGAATAAAATAAATGAAAAAACAACAACACCCAACACACACACACATACACACAGAGGACGAGGAGGAGGAGGAGGAGGAGGAGGAGGAGGAGGAGGAGGAGGAGGAGAGGAGGAGGAGGAGGCAGCAGCAGCAGCAGCAGCAGCAGATATGTGAAGAATGCTCAGAAGAAGCTGAAGACGAAGACAAAGAAGAAAACGGAGGAGGAGGAGGAGGAGGAGGAAAGAGGGAATGAGGAAGAGAAGAAGAAGAGGAGGAAGAGGAGGAGGATGGAAAAAAAAAGGAAAGAAGAAGAACAAGCATAAGAAGAGGAAGAAGAAAAGAAAGCAAGGTGAGAAAGACGGAAGAAAAAAAACACAGAAAAAAAAAAGACACAAACAAAAACAGAAACAACAAAACAAAATACAACACTCTTGATGACATCGACGACGAAAACAACAACAACAACATCAACACCATCACCACCCTCCACCACCACCAGACGGCAAACACCCCCCCCCCCCCCCACCCCCCCTCCCCCCCAAAAAAAAAAAAAAAATTTTTTTTTTAAATGACAAAAAACGGACGGAGGAGGCGGGCGGCAGGCCACTGACCGAAGTTGACGTCGCCGGGCAGGAAGAGCTCGTAGGCCTTCTTGTCCTTGCAGTTGTCTTTGTTGGTCTGCGACTTGCGGTTCATGATGCGCTGCATGCGGCTAGCCGCCTCCTCGTCTGTGGCCGACCGCTTCTGCCGGGGCAGGCTGTAGCCCGTGCCTATCGCCTGGGGGACAGGGGGCAAGGGGGGGTGGGGATAGGGGGGGTGGGGGGTTGGGGGGGGGAGGGGGGGAGAGGGGGTTAGAGAGTGATGAAGGTGGTGGTGGTGGTTGGTGGGTGGAGGTGGGTGGTGGTGGTGGGTGGTTGGTGGTGGGTGGTTGGTGGTGGTTGTTGGGTGGTTGGTGGAGGTGGTTGTTGTTGGTGGTGGTGGAGGTGGGGTTGGTGGTGGGTGGGGTGGTGGTGGGTGGTGGTGGTGGGTGGTGGTGGTGGTGGTTGGTGGTGGTGGTGTGGTGTGTGGTGGTTGGTGGTGGTGGTGGTGGTGGTGGTGGTGGTTGGGTGGTGGTGGTGGTGGTTGGTGGTGGTGGTGGTGGTGGTTGGTGGTGTGTGGTGGTTGGTGGTGGTGGTGGTTGGTGGTGGTGGTGGTGGTGGGTTGGTGGTGGTTGGTGGTGGTTGGTGGGTGGTGGTGTGGGGTGGTGGGGTGTGGTGTGGGTGGTTGGTGGTGGTGGTGGTGGTGGGTGGTGGTGTGGTGGTGGTGGTTGGTGGTGGTGGTGGGGTGGTGGGTGGTGGTGGTGGTGGGTGGGTGGGTGGTGGTGGTGGTGTGGTGGTGGTGGTGGTGGTGGTGGTGGTGGTGGTGGTGGTGTGGTGGTGGTGAGGTGGTGGGTGGTGGTTGGGTGGTTGGTGTGGTTGGTGGGTGGTGGTGGTGGTTGGGTGTGAGGTGGTGTGGTGGTTGGTTGGTGGTGGTGGTTGGTGGATGGTGGTGGGTGTTGGTGGTGGTTGGTGGGGTGGTGAGGTGGTTGGTGTGGTGGTGGGGGTGGTGGTGGGTGGTTGGTGGGTGGTGGTGGTGGGTGATGATGGATGATGATGATGATGATGATGATAAGACTGAGAATAATAATAAAAGAAATGATGATAATAACAATGACGATGTTTATGATGATGATGATGATGATGATGACGATAAGAATGAAAGAAATGATGATGATGACGACGATGATGATGGTGACGACGACGACGATGATGATGATAACCAATACTACAACCACAATCACCACCACCAGCAATAATGACAATGATAAATAACGATGATAACGATGATCGTGATGATGATGATTGATGATAAAATAAGAATAAAACTCAAAGAAATAATGATGATCATAATAACGATAATGCAACCACCACCACCAGTATTGTGATAATGCTGATGATAATAATGATTAAGAGCAGGTATGATGAAGCATAGGCAGGGATACTTAAAAGCCTACTGAGCTTCAGAATAACTGATTATGTAATGTGTAATGCAAAAACAATAAACACACCGTCAAATAAGCATGTAAATAAAAACTTAGGGTCGATTCACGAACACAGAATTGCACACAACTTGTGCAACCACCTCTCTCTCTGCCCCTCACGTTTACACACACACACACGCGCGCGCGCGCGCGCGCACGCGCACACACACACACACACGAACGCATGCACCCCTCCAAATCACACACACACACCATCCTCCCCCTCACCTCTCACCCACCCCATCCCTTCCCCACCGCAACCCTCCCCCACACCCACCACCCCCCTCACACCCACCCCACCCCATCCCTCCCCACACCCCCACCACACCCTCCCCCCATCCCACCCCACACCCACCACCATACCTTCGGATGAGACTATAAACCGAGGCCCCGTGTTCGAACGCATGCAGAACATCTTGCGCACACGTTAAATCCTGTTTCGCTTTTCAAAAGAGTAGGCCATTGTGTGCCGGTTGAAACAGATGACAAAATTTACAAAACCGCATACACACGGGGACTGGATGTATAAAAAAAAAAGCACATAAGTGCTCATTCCATTATCCTCGATATAAAAGAATAAATAAATAAAATGAAATAAAATACCCCTGACCACCACACCCACCACCACCACACCCCCTCCCACCACTACCACCCCCTCCCACCACTACCACCCCCTCCCCAACCACCCCATCCCTCCCCACCACACCCCCCCAACCACCCCCACACCACCCCCCTCCACCTCCCGTCCCCACCTCTCCCTCCTCCCCACCACACCCACACCACAAAACCTCACCGATTTCCTAGCCACCAAGTGGGCGGCGCGTTTCTTGAGGATCTTGGGGTTCTCGGCCTCCAGAGCGTCAGCGGTGGCCTGCAGGGCCTCGGTCCTGGCCCGGTGCTCCTTCAGGGCCTCGATGACGGCTCTCTTGCGGCGGGCCGTCAGGCGCACGCTCTGGGCCTTGGGCAGGGCGTCCATGAAGCGACTCTTGGTCGAGTACACCGACCGCCGCTTGCGCGTCACGATCTCTGGGGCGATGTCCGGGGTCAGCATCCTCTCTGTGTGTGCGTGCATATAATGATCATAATGATAATAATAATAATAATACTCATAATAATAATAATCATCATCATCATCATTCATCATCATATATGGAATTTATATAGCGCTGAATCTGGTAAAAACAAACCCATCGAAGCGCTTAATGCGAGACGGAAAGAGGGAAAGAGAGAGAGAGAGAGAGAGAGAGAGAGAGAGAAAAGAGAGAGAGAGAGAGAGAGAGAGAGGAGAGAGAGAGAGAGAGAGAGAGAGAGGAGGGCGATAAGAAAGGAAGCTAGTGTGTATAAAGAGTTCCAGTGCAATCTAGAAGGGGTGTTTCGAGGTCTAATCCAATCCAGAAGGGGTTAAAGAGTTTTAATCCAATCCAGAAGGGGTTAAAGAGTTTTAATCCAATCCAGAAGGGGTTAAAGAGTTCTAATCCAATCCAGAAGGGGTTAAAGAGTTCTAATCCAATCCAGAAGGGGTGTTTGGATCCCAATCCAATCTAGAAGAGATGTTTAGAGTTCTAATCCAATCTAGAAGGGGTATTAATAGTTCTAATCCAATCCAGAAGGGGTATTAATAGTTCCAATCCAATCCAGAATGAGTGTTTAGAGTCCTAATTTAACCAAGAAGGGGTTAAAGAGTTCTAATCCAATCCAGAGGGTGTGTTAGAGCTCCAATCCTATCCAGAAGGTGTGTAAGAATCTAATTTTATATGCAGAAGCTGTATAAGAGTTCTAATTCATTCCAGAAGTGGTAGAATAGTTCTAATCCAGTCCGTGCCAGAAGGTGTGTAAGAGTTTAAAATCCAACCTATCCATATTGTTTACAGCACCACCGATCACAAAGGCCATACATAGCAGGGTCGTCATTTTTTAAAATAAAGTTAGGGTTAACACTGTGCAACTATGTACACACGCAAACTTCTCCTTCAGTGTGCAATTCCAATCTGACAGTGACTCCGAGGGGAGATGAGCGAGTTAGGAGTGTACATTCTGGGTGACCCCCCCCCCCCCCCCCCCCCCCAGAGTGTTAAGCTGGGGAACCCACAACAGTTCTATCCACTATGTGTGTCTTGAGTGTCCTGTAGATGCACACTCACTATCTATGGCCGATAAGGATGAAAAGGGGTAGATTTCGCTATACACATTCAATGGTGCTAAGGAAATTTTCAGTAGCAAAGATTCTGATCTTGATATCATACCAAACGGTAGTACCGTCTCCATTTGGAAGACTTTTGTAGTTTGATGTTACAGTTGTGAGTTACAGTTGCTTTGATTGTTGTCTTTATATAATTTGCCCCACCTTTGTTTAAAAAAAAGAGATGTTAAATAAAAGATACATTCACTCTATTCTGAACACAGATATCGCTATATTATAAGCTTGGTAAGCGGGTGGAAGCAAGGAAAGAACATTTAAGCATGAGCAGTAAAGGAGTCTGAACACGCTTGTATTGTGTGTAGTCTCACACTGTTCATCACTAATATGTAAGCCATCTCACATCTATCGACACCACGTAAAATGAAACAGAGCACATAAAAAAACATAACAAAGACATCAAAACTTTGGTTTTGGAGCTTGTTTTTCCAAGCAGCTCAAAAAGAAGATGGACATAAAACTGGGAATGTTAGAAAGAACCACACCCCCAAAAAAAACAACCACCACACAGCAACAAACAAACAAACAACAACAAAAACAACAACAATGCACACAATTCAATACAATCAAAGTTTTAGAACATAAACTAGCCAATATCACATTGAAAAGCAACAGCAGCAACAACAACAACAACAAAAGATCTCCATCTCCCGAACTATATGATGTAGCCCAATCCAATCCAAACCAACGCACCCCACCTACCATTATACAACCCAAGCAGCAAAATATCCCCCAAAAGTTGCTGCTTTTAGAGTTGTTGCATCAGCATGCCCAAACATTGGGCCTGGATTTTTTTTTTGGGGGGGGGAGGGGGGGGCTCGTGGTGACAAATTGGGATGACCTACTGCCGCGGTTACCACAGTTGCTACATCGGATAGCACCCACTGGGACTTTAAAATAGCTCAATCAATCAGTCAGTCACTCTTCAAGAAAAGTACTCACGCTCCACGTTGAGACAGTCGAAGCCGTAGAGCCACTCATCGTAGGTGGCCTGCTCGATCTCCACCCCCTGGAAAGGCCCGTCATGCCACCAAGGGTAGTAGAACCCGGGCTGGCACACACACTGGTACCCGCCTCTCCGGAATCCAAAGCCCATCAGAGGGTCACACTGCAAACACACGAAATATATATTATTTTAAAGTTTAAGCAAACTAAATGAATAAAAAAAAAAACCAGAAAAATAAAATTCCATCGCCGACCAGTGCAAGCCATATCAGGGGTGTCAGTGACCTTGATCAAATAACATAAAATGATAGAAGACAAAAAAATGAAATAAAATAAAATGAACGTGCCATTGGAATATAACAAAATAACGTGAAGACGTCACATACACTGAGCAAATAACTAAGATAGAATAAGATAAAATAATCAGAGATATTTGACAAGAACAAAAAGACGGAGAAGAAGACAAAGAGGAAGAAGAGAAGAAGATGATAAATAAATAAATGGGAAGGAATCTTCCCAAAAGGGGGGAAAAAAACCCTGTTTCCAGCAACAAGCAAAAAACAAAAACATAAACCCAACAAAAAGAAAAGGCTCGACAGTTATATTTAGAACTGGCATTGTTTGTTATTCTATCTTATACTTATAATTATGTGAGTAGGAATAATGGGATTGTTACCTACCATGGAGGGAAAAATTCCAACAAAAACGCACGTTGATGATGTTTGTGATTTTCATCGATTATGACGAAGACCTGTAGTTGTTGTCGTAATAATAATCATAATCATAACAATAATAATAACGATAATAATAACAATAATTATCGATAACAATCCTAATAATAACAATACTAATAATGAGAGTGTCATTTCATAATTATCATATTCTGCTCTTTCCCCTTTTTCCCCCCTCTATGGTCAATGTATGCTCGTCTAACCTCACCCTCACTCTGCTCACCACCACCACCACCACCACCACCACCCCTTTTATGTTTTCTCTCTTGCTTTATATGCAATCATTTGAATGCTTTCACTCAAAGGTTTTGTTAGAACACAAGAAGGAAGAGAGAAAGTAAGAAAGAAAAGAGAGAGAGGGGGAGAGAGAGAGAGATAGAGAGAGGTAGAGAGATAGAGAGAGATATGATGAGGAGGAGGAGGAGGTGGAGGACGATGATGTTGAAGAAGAAGATGATGAAGAAGATCGACAACAGCAACAACAACAACAACAAGTCACAGATACAAAGAAGGCAGCACAACACGATAAATCAGATCGAATTGCTTAACTTAATAACAGTTAACAACGGGAAGGTGATAACGCAATGAGGGGGCAAAAAACTAAACAATTTAAAATTAATGAAACGATATCCAGGAACACGGAGGCGTAAAAGAAATGATGCCCAAAGAAAAAAAAACACCAACAAAAATGCACACAACTAGAAGGCGAGTTCACCTGAACGAAAACCCCTTGAAACAAAAACGAAATCAGGAAATGTCAGATTATGAAATAAAAACTGTTTGTAACGTAAAAATCTTTTGATGCTATCAGACATTTACCTGCAATGAATTGTGTGTGTGTGTGTCTTCGATTTAACGTCTGTTCACTTAAAGTGATATTAGACGAGAGAGGGAGTAGGAGTGATGAAATGAGGGCTTGAAAGCAAAGAGATAAGTGTTGGTAATTAAAGATTTTGTGTATGTCTAAAATTCTGATTCCAAACAATAGGTTGCAAAAACTTGGCAAAGAAACGCATATACAGCAAAAACACAGAACAATTTAACACAATGCTTAAAGTGGAACCTGTGTGTGTGTGTGTGCGCGCGCGCGTGTGTGACAGATGAGGAGGGGGAGCGAGCGAACGAAGGAGCAAGAGAGACAGACAGACAGACAAACACACAGACAGGAAAGCGAACAAAGAGATTCACCAAAAGAAACCGAGATACAGAGGGGAAAAAACCCAGACAAATTACAAGAATAATGACAAACACGCTGACAAACAAACAGACAGACGCACTGACTGACGAAAAGGCAGGAAGACACACACACACAAAAGAACCCCGAACTAAGACACAAAAACAAAATGGCGCACAGAGGCTGAAATTTCACCAAAAAGTTTTATCTAAAAAAACAAACAACAATCAAACAAAATAAACTTGCAATATGAATACATAACATTCCACCCAGTAGGCTGAAGAAAACATTGACAAAAGTTTGATCTAAAACAACAAAAAATAAATTACAATGAATACTTGTTTTTCACCCAGTTGTGTGATGGAAGAACAACTACATGAGAATCTGCTTTAATTTTAACGTCAACTACTCCCAAATGTAGGACGGCACATATGATGCTGTTATCGTTGGCCGTTCCCTAGATTAACAGATTGAATGGTCCCCCCAGAATATGCACCTCTGTCTCGCTCATTTGACCTGGGAATCACTGTGAGATCGTGAGTACTCCCTGGATGAGAAGGTTGCAGTGTATGACTTTTCATCCAAATATCTTGCCATTTAAAAAAAAAAGAAGGGAGTGTACACCAAATTCGTCAACGCCTTTGAAAATTAAATTCTGCGCGTGTGTGCGTGCGTGCGTGTGTGTATGTGTGTGTGTGCGCGCGCGTTTGTGTGTGTTTGTGTGTGTTCGTGTGTGTGTTGTGTTGTGTGTGTTGTGTATATGTTTGTTGTGTTGTGTATATGTGTGTTGTGTTGTGTGTATATGTGTTGTGTTCTGTGGTGTGTGTGTGTCTGTGTCTGGGTATGCGCTCGCGCGCGCGCGTCTGTTGTGTGTGTGGTTGTTTGTGTGTGTGGTTGTGTGTGCGTGTGGTTCTGTGTGTCTGTGTGTTTTAAGTCGGTCATCTGACGTAAGTCTCGAAAACATCTGAAGACTAACCACTCTACATACAGAACAGAAAAGTTTTCAAAGTGTTCATTTGTAGTGGAGACTAGAGTAAACGTTCTTTTGAGACTACGATCACAACTTGTTTTCAAAATGTGTGTGCGTGTGTGTGTGTATGTTTGAGTGTGTATGTGTGTGTATGGTGTGTGGTGTGTGTGTGTGTGTGTGGTGTGTGGTGTGTGTGTGTGTGGTGTGTGGTGTGTGTGTGGTGTGGGTGTGGTGTGGTATGTGTGTGTGCGCGCGCGCACGCGAGCGCGCATGTACGTGTATGTGCGGGCACGTCTGTGTCTGTGTCTGTGTGTCTGTGTGTGTGTGTGGGGGGGGGGGGGGTATTTGCGTTTGCTTTCTTTTTTTAAACTCTTTCCTCCCACCTCTATTCCGCAGATCAGACGACACTGAATTGTCTGACATTACCTCAGGCGGGCAACAACAACAACGACGAAAAACAAAACAAAAATTTTCAAACAACCAAAACACTGGCTGGGTGTAAAATGACGTCAGTTGCAAGTATTTTAATCCTGCTTGTGTGTAAAGGGGGGAGGGGGCACGGATAAAACCACCGTTATTTCCTACACCCCCACTATTCTCCCCGCCACTGAAGGATCGCCACCACCAGCAAGAGCAGCAGCAACAACATTGAACAACAACAACATCGACAACAAAACAACAACGACGACGACAACACACAACAACAACAAAACTGACTAATATAACAGCAGTTTCATGATCATACAGACAAACGTTGTCCTCTTCGAGTCCTAAATGTGCTCTATGGGGACAATGCTCTCATCGTGTACATGCCTGCCGTCTTTCGTTCAGAGTCACTGTACAATGACCCACGCTTGCTACGGGAATAGCAGCCATAACAGTAACCAAACCCTGCTGCTGCTGCTGTGCACATTAGTTTTGTCAGCAACGACCAACCTTAGTGGCAACCATAGCGGGGTGCGTGCATACTGCGCGTGCGCGCTCAAGACTCAAGAGACAGCGAGCGAACTTAGAGGGAGAGAGGGGGAGGGGGGAGAGGGGAGAGAGAGAGGGAGAGAGAGAGGAAGAGAGAGAGAGAGAGAGAGGAAGAGAGAGAGAGAGAGACAGAGATTAAAATGAGCTTTTGTGTAGTAGTAGTAGTGTAGTAGTAGTAGTAGTAGTAGTAGTAGTAGTATAAACATGACAATAATGATAACAGCCAAGCTGATCGCCATTTTGAAAAAAGGAAATCAACCAAAAACAAAAAATAACAACAACAAAACCAAAAAAAGGAACATCCTTCACTTCGTGCCTTAAAAGGACCAAAAATAAAAAACAACCCAGTCGTGACGTCAGTGAATGACCAACGAACACGCGCGCGCGCGCACACACACACAACTGGACTCATTCTTCGTTCTTTTAATCTCTGTCTCTGTCTCTGTCTCTCTCGCTGGAGTTAAACACCTTCTTGTCTATTTTCTGCCTTCTTGGTCCATTCTCCTGCCCTTTTTCCCCCTAGAAAGACTTAAAAGATAACAATTCTCTCCCATTTCCGAAGTCGGATGCGCTGGGCCTGACTTGTCAGGCGCTTAACGGCAGCGTGACGCATTTCGCTCATATAACAGACAACAATAGTTGCTGTCTGAGCGTTCGAGGAAGAATAAGAAGTGAAAAAAAAAAAAGAAGAAGAAGAAGAAGAAGAAGAAAAAGAACAAGAAGAACAAGACAGAAACAAAGAAAAAACAAAGAAAAAAAAGAAGAAATGTGGCATCTGTGATGCTTGTTCTCCTCTCCCTCTTCTGCACATCTGAAATGTCATCGACAAGTGATGTGCAGTGCCGGGACCAACTCAAAAGTTCATAACATTTAACACGAGAGGAATACAGATGGACAAAGGGAGTCAGTGCGCCGTTAGACGAGACAGTTATCCATGAACATAGCAGAGAATGCGACTGCGAACAGAATAGTCTGCTCAGATTTCAGGCTATGGCCTCTTCGAACATAGAAGAGAGAGAGAGTGCGAGAGAGGGAGGGATGGAGGGAGGGAGAGAGTCAGAGAGGGAGGGAGAGAGAGAGGGGGGGAAGGAGGAGGAGAGGAGAGAGAGGGAGAGAGGAGGGGAGGGAGGGAGAGAGGAGAGAGAGAGAGAGAGAGAGAGAGAGAGAGAGAGAGGAGGGAGGGAGAGAGAGACAGAGAAAAACAGTGACAGAGAGAGACAGAAAGACAGACAGACAAGCACAGACAGACAAAGACAGACAGTCAGAGAATGTTCGTTCATTCTTCAATTTAACGGTTTTTCCCCTATGAGTGATATTAGACGAGCGTAATGAGAGAGAGAGAGAGGGAGAGAGAGAGAGAGGAGAGAAAAGAGAGAGAGAGAGAGAGAGAGAGAGAGAGAGAGAGAGAGGAGAGAGAGAGAGAGAGAGAGAGAGAGAGAGAGACAGAGGGAGAGAGAGAGGAGAGAGAGAGACAAGAGAGAGACAGAGACAGAGACAGTGCGTGTGTGTTAACGCGCGCGTGCGCGGGTGTTTGTGAACTTAAAATGACAGTTACTGAATATCAGCCAAAAGAGAAAAAAACAACCCACAAAATAACCCCACCAAAGAATGAATGGATGAATCTGGCAGATCAGAAAATCCTCACCTTTACTCCCCCGTCCAGGCCCAAACCCCACAGAGATCAATTCAAAACCTACTACCCCCGCACACACACACGCTTCAGCGCGGGAGGTTCAAAAGCTAGCTCAATGCCTAGTCCACTAGGCCACCTGGTCTACACTGACTACTAATGCCGTAATGGCACGCTGCTTTCTTTGGTTTTTGTGTGTCTCTTCTGCCAATCTGTACTCACATCTTCACCTTCACCTATCCCTTAGTCCCGTGAGGGGGGGGGGGGGGGGGGGACCACGAATGAAGATTTTGCAACCAGCTTCCTCCACTCTCCGCGTTCCTCTTCCTTTCCGTCGCAATTTGTTCCACTCAAGGCCAGTCCATACTCTGATGTTGTCGTCCCATCGTTTTCTCTGTTGTCTGCCTCTTCGTCTCCCTCCTTGTACTTTAGGACAGTCTTGGCCAGTCCAGATGTTCGTATGGACCTGGTGGACTAGGCATTGTTCCCTGTAGGACAGTCTTGGCCAGTCCAGATGTTCGCGTGACGTGTCCGAACCACTTAAGTTTGCGTCTTTTCACTGAGGTCAGGAGCTCTCCATAGGTCCTATGGCGAAGGTGAAGGTCCTCACATCTTAGCGACAGATTACATGTTCTCTCCGATACCTCGGGTTCTACGTGTGGATCGCGTCGGTGGTCTAGCGGTAACGCGCCTCCCTACAAAGCGAAAAGTCCAGGTTCGAAGTATGTGGTGGTTTGTTCAATCCCCGTTTGTTCCCCGAAACGTCCCCCCCCCCCCCCATCACAAGACCTTGAGGGGTGGTCTGGGTGCTAGTCTTTCGGATGTGACGATAAACCGAGTTCCCGTGTGTAACACGCATTCAGCGCAGGTAAAAGGAAAAGAAAGAACCCACGGCAACAAGACAGTTGTCCCTGGCAAAAATTCTGTTAGAAAAAAAAGCCTCTCTGATAGGGAAACAAAGACAGACAGGGAAAGAACCCTCTAAAAAATTACATAAAGGGTGGCGCTGCTAATGTGGCGACGCGCTCTCCACATTTCTTGGGGACAGCATTCCGAATTTCACGCAAAAAAACCCCTCTGCTGTGACTTAATATGGTCTACAAATTTACGAACAGAACGGCCATAATGCTCTTCATCACTTTAAACATCCCCTATTCAGACTTCAGCACAGACCAGAGTCGGTGTGGAAGAGAGAAAAATGAAGGCGTAAATGAAGCTGTAACAAGACATTGCGCAACCGTGACAATACTTAACTCGACAACCAAAGATGGGAAGAAAAAACAACAACCCACCCCCAAAAACATAACCCCCAGACAGAACCAACCTTAACTGCACTCACATTAGAGGGACAGATTTCGTTCGGCCCGAGTCTTCACTTGCTTTTTGAGGACACATTGTAGTTTGTTTGCATGCGTGCGGCCTTCGGTTGGGAAACGGTGTACAAGGTCCCCCCACACTAAAGACGTAAATAGCAGCCATAACAAATCCTCTACTACAGGTGCACACTGGCTAGTAATGACCAGTCTCGTTTGGCAGACAGACACATAGACACACACACACACACATACGCACGCGCGTGCGCGCAGAGAGAGAGAGAAAAAGCGGAGTGGGGAGGGAGAGGGAGAGAGAGAGAGAGAGAGAGAGAGAGAGGGGAGAGAGAGAGAGAGACAGATGACAGACAGAGCAGACAGAGAGAAGAGAGAGAACACACAGAGAGAGAGAGAGACAGACAGACAGGCAACAGTAGAACAGAGAGACAAAGACAGAATTAACACACACACAAAGGACGACAGGCCAAACAGAGCAGAGACAGGCAAATATGAGATGGTTTATAGTACAGGCAGGCGAGGAGAGACGACAGACAGAGGGACAGAGGGAGAGGGAGGGGAGAGGAGACCAGAGAGAGATAGAGAGACAGAGACAGACAGACAGAGACAGAGATAGAAACAGGTGTGAGCGAGATTCAGACAGACAGACAGACAGACAGACACAGAGAACACTAAAATGGAGAGTTTGTGCAATATCCTTCTCAGAAAGCAAGAAAACCATGATTCACCTCTAGACATAAAAGCCCAAAACAAACAAACAAAAAATCATGACGTCAGAGGATGAACGGTAAAAGAACTAATGATAATAATAATAATCTATATACACACAACAGCCCACGTTCTTCTTTCTTAACCTTCCAGCCCTCTGGATTAAAAACAAACAAACAAACAAAATCTCAAGTGCATTTTCGTTGCCCTCTTCTTTTGCTGCTGGAAAGGTCAACAAGTTAAGTGCTGCTGCAGGGGAATTCCAAGTTCATAACAGTTTAAGAGATCTATACAAAATACCTACGAGAAAGGGGGGGGGGGGGGGAGAGAGAGGGAGGTGGAGGGGGAGAAACGATTAAAAAAATATATTGCCTGGGCTACATGATGTACAAACTGCCAAAGTTTCGTGTGAAAATCACTACAGTTCGAACAAAACTCTCTTCCTCTTGGGGACACCAGGAACCTGTCGGAAAAAAAACCCCTGGAAAGTCTGTGCTAGGAATTCCCTCTTTTCTACTCGTCCCTTTGTTTCTGCCTTGTTTCCTTTTTCTTCCTGTCACCCCCCTTGTTCTTATTTTCTGCCTTTTTTTCCGATCCAGAAAGTCTTAAAAGCATAACAATTCTCTCCCACGCCGAAATCGGATATGCTGGGCCTGACTTGTCAGGCGCTTGCTTCAACGGGGCAGCGCAACGCAGTTTCTTTCGCTCCTAATTACAACAGACAACAGTAGTTGCTGTCTGAGCGTTCGGACAGAGAGGAAGAAGAAAAGAACACAAATCAACTCTGGACTACAAGACGTGGCCCAGCCAGGTACACCTCTTGCAGGGACAAAAGATTGCTGCGGGGACAGACCGGCAAGGTCACTACGGCAGACTGCTGACTTCACCATCCACACCGAACCTTAAAAAAAAAAACCCAAACCAAATCTCGCATGGCCAGGGAAGGCAGAAGAAGACCAGACAAAAGAATGAACAAAAGAAAGGTGGCAGGATGGTTAAGACGTTCGCCTGCCAACAAGTAAACCGTGAGGTTCTGGGTTCGATTCCCAGCCTCGCCCTTTCTTCCCAGTTAGACAAAAAATCGAACTGAGTGTCAAAGTCCTTCGGATGAGACTATAAACCGAGGCCCTGTGTTCGAACGCATGCAGAACATCTTGCGCACACGTTAAATCCCGTTCCTCTTTTCGGAAGAGTAGGCCATTGTGTGCCGGTGGAAACAGAAGACAAAATTGACAAAACTGCATACACACGGGGACTGATGTAAAAAAAAAAAAAAGCACATGAGTGCTTATTCCATTATCCTCGATATAAAAGAATAAATAAATAAATAAATGATTCTTTAAGAAAAAAAAATCAACCCCACCAGTGGAACAGACCGTCCAAGAGTCTCTCAGAGGTTGTGTTTACTCTCATAGATATTGCAGGTATTAGACGAACTTCAACTAACAGCCGAGGGAGAGGCGGTGGCCAATTGTACTGGAGGAGGGAAGGAGGGAGAACGTGTGTGTGTGTGTGTGTGTGTGTGTGTGTGTGTGTGTGTGTGTGTGTGTGTGTGTGTGTGGTGTGGTGTGTGCGTGTTGTGTGTGTTGTGTTGTGTGTATTGTGTGTGTGTATTATGTGTGTGAGAGTGTGTTTGCTAAAATAGCCTTCTCAAAAAGACAAAAGCCGGGAGAGGGCAAGAGCGCACGACCTATTGCCGAGAAGAACATCGTTTGTAACCTGAATCAGTGAATGGAAAGGTTAACAAGTCTGACAAAGGTTGGAACAGAGAGACAAATATTTCAATTTTTTAAAATTTAAATCTAAAGAGTCTGGGCACTCTCTCTCTCTCTCTCTCTCTCTCTCTCTCTCTCTCTCTCTCTCTCTCTCTCTCTCTCTCTCTCTCTAACAAATTCCCCGACTGGCACTCGACTCTCCAGGCTACAAGACACTTCTGGACTCGTCAGCTAAGGTTGGAGGTTGGAGTGAAACCGAAGCACTGCCGGAGACGGAAGGCAAGAGAACCACAGGTGGAGAGGGCGGGTTGTAGCTCTAGTGATCTTTGACATTCATTCCCCCAATCCAAAAGACCACGGGGTATATAATCATTATGTAGCGATGTAGGCCTGAACCGGTACATGTGATGTGTTGTACCTGTGTTATCATCAGTCATGTTCCAAAAACGCAGCATCAGGATAAAGAAAACATCTTTTGGTACTTCTTTATGTCAGTTGAGAAGGTAAACAAACAAACGCTAGCTAAGCATCACTAGTGATGCCAGGAGAAAGAGATGGTGAGGGGACGGAGGGAGGGGGGCACGAAAGGGGTGGGGGGGGGATGGGGTGGAGGAGGTGGTGGAAGTGGTGGAAACGGAAGAGTTGTACCAGTAAACTTCCTACTCGCAGCTTTCCCTATATGCATACGAGTTTATTTTATCTTTATTTTATTCTTATATTTCGAGGATAACGGAATAAGCACTCATGTGCTTTTTTCATCTAGTCCCCGTGTGTGTGCAGTTTTGTCGATTTTGTCATCCGTTCCGCGCGCACCAGCGTGTATGTGCGTGCGTTCGCGCATGTGTGTGTGTGTGTGTGTGTGCTTGAACGCGGCGACAGAGAAGGAGGTGAAGAGCAAAACGAAACTTGGGTAGTTCAAGGACGGAGGACAGCGTCCATTATTGCATGGCATAAACAAAATGGTGCTGACCGGGGGAGGGAGAGAGACCAGGCGGAGGAGAAGGAGAAACCAAACCAAGCAATCTACACCACCACTCGCTTGAACTTTGTTTCTTGTCTTCTTCTTGATCTTCTTTCTTCTTCTTCTTCTTTTTCTTCGTCTTCTTCTTCTTCTTCTTCGTCTTCTTCTTTTTCTTCTTCGTCTTCTTTATCTTTTCTTCTTCTTCTTCTTCTTCTTCTTCACATTCTTCTTCTTCTTCTTCGTCTTCTATCTTTCCCCTTACAAATGCCAAGAGGTCATCGTTTTTTTGTTGTTGCTTTTATTTTAAAAGATTATTTCTTAAAAAGTTAAAGTTCGTAGTGTTGTAGGAGAAAGTTCTTTCTACACAATGGCAAAGAGTGCGAAAATCCCACGCTGAAAGATCAACTTGTATTTATCATGTTGTGTAGGGAGATGGCGTGGGGAAAATTATACGCCTACACCTATGTATGTTATCAACACGTGCACGCGCGCGCGCGCGCGAAGAGAGGCATACAAAGATACTGGCTCACTTAACACGCACGCGCGCGCGCGCGCACGCGCGCACGTGTATGTGTGTGTGTGAGTGTGTTTATGACTTTGGTTCAGAAGAATGTATGAGGCGGTAGTTGGGTTAAAAGAAAAGAAATAAAGAAAGAATGTGAACCTCTCTCTATCTCTCTCCCTGTCTCTCTCTCAACTCAAAATCTCCCAATGGCCTTGCTCACTTCAGACAGAGCATGGGCATATCCACTAAGTCCTATGAGCTAGAAGACACACGCGCGCGTGCGCGCGAGCGAGCGAGAGAGACAGACAGACATACACACAAACACGCACGCACACACAAACACGCACGCACACTAACACACACACGCACGCACACGCGCGCGCATACACACACACAGAAGCCAGCTAGCTTAAATAAATGAAGACCAATATTATTGTTAGAACAAAAACAGAACGCTCCACTGATGAGGAAAAGTCTCCTCGCTTGATTTCTTGCCCTACACTACATTACACTACACTACACATATACTACACCACACTACACTACCCTACACTACACATACACTATACTACACTACACCACTCTACAGTACACTACACTACAGTGCACTACACCACACCTCACTACACTTCACAACACTACACTACTCTACACTACACACAGTACTCTACACTACACTGCACATGCACTCCACTCCACCACACCATATCACACCACACCACATCCTACATCACCACACCACACCACACCACACTACACTACACCACACTACAACTCTCCACTCCAACCCACTCCACTCCACACCACACTCCACTCCACTCCACACCACACCACACCACACCATACTCCACTCCACTCCACACCACACCACATCACACTCCACTCCACTACAGTGCTGCGCCGAGCTGACGAGTGACGTGCTGTGCTGTGCTGCGCTGTGCTGCGCTGCACTGCGCTGTGCTGCACTGCGCTGTGACCTTTTCCTTTATGACATAACGGAGAGAGATGGACTTAGCAGAAACAGCGGCAGCAGCAGCAGCAGCAGAAACAGCTGCAGCAAGCAAGCAAGCAAGCAAGCAAGCAA
>CM054145.1:51423282-51430782 GCA_028751875.1 Rapana venosa
AATTGTTCACAGCCGATGCAAAAGTGTGCTACTTTTAGTTCACAGCAGCCAAGTCCCCCATAAAAGACACCCTCTCTCTCTTTCTCTCTCCTCTCTCCCCCTGTGTGTCTGTGTCTCTGTCGGTCTGTCTGTCTCTTGTCTCTCTATAGAGAAGTCCCCATAAAAGTTCCTCTCTCTGTGACTCTTGTCTGTCTGTCTGTATCTCTAGCGGGGTCCCCATAAAAGACTCTCTTCTCTCTCTCTCTCTCTCTCTCTCTCTCAAAGTCCCCATACAATTCTTGAAATCTCTGTCTCTCTCTTTCTCTCTCTGCCCCCCCTCCCCCTCTCTCTCTCTCCCTCTCTCAAAGTCCCCATACAATTCTTGAAATCTCTGTCTGTCTCTTTCTCTCTCTGCCGCCCCCCCCCCCTCTCTCTCTCTCTCTCAAAGTCCCCATACAATTCTCGAAATCTCTGTCTCTCTCTTTCTTTCTCTGCCTGCCCCCCCCCCCCCCCCCCCCCCCTCTCCTCTCTCCCTCTCTCAAAGTCCCCATACATTCTTGAAATCTCTGTCTCTCTCTTTCTTTCTCTGCCTGCCCCCCCCCCCCCCCTCTCTCTCTCTCTCTCTCTATCTCTCTTTTCTGGCCAGAGTTCTTGTTAGCGAACGAGAAGAAGAGAGAGAAAGGGAAGAAGAAAAAACACAAAACAAAAGGACTGCAACAACAGAGGCACTGAAGAAGTCGTTTAGCGACATAAAGCAAAAGGCCAGATAGTCTGGGAGGATCTGCTGAGAGAGGCACTATCACCCCATACCCCCCACCTTCTGGGGTGTGTGTGTGTGTGTGTGTGTGTGTGTGTGTGTGTGTGTGTGTGTGTGTGTGTGTGTGTGTGTGTGTGTTGTGTGTGTGCGTGTGTGAGTGAGTGAGTGAGTGAGTGAGAGATGTGTGTGGAGTGCTGTTTGTATGTGTGTGGTGTGGTGTGTGTAGTGTGTGTGTGTGTGTGTGTGTGTGTGTGTGTGTTGTTGTGTGTGTTGTAGTGTGTGTGTGTTGTAGTGTGTGTGTGTGTGTGTGTGTGTGTTGTGTGTGTGATTGTGTGTGTTGTATGTGTTGTGTGTGTGTTGTTGGTGTGTGTTGTAGTGTGTTGTTGTGTGTGTTTGTGTGTGTTGTAGTGTGTGTGTGTTGTGTGTGTGTGTGTGTAGTGTGTGTGGTTGTGTGTGTGTGTGTGTGTGTGTGTGTGTGTGTGGGTGTGTGAGTGGTGGTGAGTTGTTGTGTGTGGTGTGGGTGGTAGTGTTGTTGTGTGTGGTGTGGTGGAGGTGTGTGTTGTTTGTGTTGTAGTGTGTTTGTGTTATGTTGTGTGTGTGGTGTTGTGTGGTGTGGTGTTGTGTTGTGTGTGTGCTTCGAATACGTGCACGAGTTTATGTGTAATACAACAACAAACAACAACAGCAATAGCAACAATCACAATCACAATCATCATCATCGTCATCATGATAACAATAATAGTAATAAAAATAACAATAATGATAATAATACGGTTTCTCCAAACATCTCCAAAACAACACAATAAACCCGATCAAAACAAAACCAAAATCACACACACACACAAAGAAAAGAATCAGACAGTACACAGCATATCATTATTCTCATCTCTTTTCTTCACACAGTGTTATCAGATAAAATGAAAACGAAGGAACTTAGCTCGAAACCAAACTGAGAATTACTACTACACTTGATCACCACTGCACTGGTACGGGTCAGAAGAGTACCAAGACGATGTTTAGCTTGAAATAGGCGTTTTTAATTAATATAACACTCACCTTACAGAATTCAAGGACACACTTCTAATTCACCTATGTACAAAACCAGAAAAGAAAAAAAGATAAAAAATTCAAACACAACAAACACACACACAACAACCGCGCCGCGCGAACAAAAAAAAACGCCCACAGCAACTCCCCACTCAAACCCCCCCACCCCAAAAAAAAAAAAAAGAAAAAACATTACCCATAAAACATGGTTTTCAGCAAAGCGTAACATCAACTTCGATAATTCAGCTGAAATGATAATTAAGCAAAGTTGAGATCATCAATCCGATTATGCATCAATGGAAAGGTCATGCAAATCACATTACATTCAAGGATAACATTCAAAAATAACAAAAAGAAAGAAAAGAAACTAAAGCTAACGCAGGTTGCTTTCTTACATTTTCCTCCAAGGTTAAAAGTTCCTACAACTTTCTATTCTTTATTGCGTTCTCAGGATAATAGAATCCCCCCCCCCCCCCCCTTCCTTTTTGTATAATTATTCTTTAGAAGTTTTCAGGCTAAACGTTTTTGTCATCGTCTGCCTTTACAAAAGGTCAAATGTTGAAATGGGCACTGCAGCAAAATTAAAGTTGACGTCATTGACAAGAAATGTGATGGACATCGAGTGAGAAGGACACAGACATATTTGATGAACAGGTTTAATAATTGATCACAGGATAGCGAGAGAGAGAAACAGAAAAAACAGAGAAAGACACACACAGAGATATGTATGTGTGTATGTATATGTGTATATATATATATATATATATATATATATATATATATATATATATATATATATATATATATATATGTAAAAGATCTGCAATCCAACACAATCAATTCTTTTTCTTTACACTACGGTATCTTGTATGATTTTTTTTTTTAAAACAGAAATCACAACAAACAAGTTTTGAACACTTTAAAAAACAACAACATTCGCCCTTGAAATCGTACACAACAAAAAGCGCAGGCAAGATCATCACTGCGCAGCATTTGATCCCAACGATCGACACAAGCATGACAAAAAGAAGCCAAGAAGAAGACGAAACAAACCCACCAAAAAAAAAACAAAAAAAAAAAAATTCCCCTTTCCCAAACGACACAACGCACGACAGGAAAATCCCCGGAAAGGAAATCCTTCCTAACTGGATCGCAAGCCACTGACTTTGTCAAAATGCAGAGGAGCTTGCTCGTTAGCAAGAACGAGTTGAAGGGGATGGAAGGTGATGTATGATCATTATGCCAATGGGAAGAAGATCTTTCTCTGGCCTGAGTTTTGTGTTAGCCTAGCAAGCAGAGCACGGGTATGTATACGGCAGAGAAGGCGGAAAAGACATGAAATGTAATGGGGGGCTAGCTGGAAACGTCGTTTGTAACATGATAACGGGTCTATAGGTCAGAGAGTCTGAGATCATCTGCTGTAAGAGGAGAGAGAGGAGAGAGAGAGAGAGAGAGAGAGAGAGAGAGAGAGAGAGAGAGAGAGGAGAGAGAGAGAGAGAGAGAGAGAGAGAGAGAGAGAGAGAACAATTTGAACAATTTTTATTTTTCAGAGGGTAATAGATTAAGCATTACATTGCTTTTTTACATCCAGCCCTCGGGGAAAAAAAAGAAGAAATAAATAATAAGGAAAAAATGTGCATGACAGAATTGCATAGAAAACAATACACACACATACTTGTGCGCGCATGCGCGCGCGCACACACACACACACACTGAAAAGCAAGCAAGAAATAGAATACATCAAAGAGAGAGAGAGAGAGAGAGAGAGAGGGGAGAGAGAGAGAGAGAGAGTGAGGAGGAGAGAGAGAGAGAGAGAGAGAGAGAGAGAGAGAGGAGAGAGAGAGTGAGTGAGTGTGAGTGAGTGAGTGAGTGAGTGAGTGTGCGTGCGTGCGTGCGTGTGTGTGTTTGTTTACGATTTCATTTTACGTTTCTTCACAAAATGTGACGCGTGTGTGTGTGTGTGTGTGTGTGTGTGTGTGTGTGTGTGTGTGTGTGTGTGTGCGTGCGTGCGTGCGTGGTGCGTGCGTGCGTGCGTGCGTGCGTGTTCGCGCGCGTGTGTGTGATATATTTGTGTATCTGTGTATGTGTGTGTCTGTGTCTGTGTGTCTGTCTGATTTCTTCATGTTCTTTACGTATATATTTCGAATTTTATATTAATAGCTAACAGAATTACAACTGCAGGCTGCCATATAAGATGCCAGTTTTTAGCCATCACCATGTCTAGGAAAGTAGATGTACAGTTTTAAAGGTTAACGACTGTATTGTTCACACCTAGATCCATCTACGCAATAAAGAAAACGTTTTCTTTGGAGCTGCAACATTATTGTTCAAAATAACATCAGTGAGCAAAACTTCCATACACAATGTGCCTTTGTGGGAACTGTGCATGTGCCCCCTCTGAAAACCACCACGAACAGCAATAACGAGACCGACACACAAAAATAAGCCCACCAAAGCCGACGACGACCATGATGAACATCAGTCAAAACAGCAGCAGCAACAACAACAACTGCAGCAGCAGCAACAACAACAACTGCAGCAGCAGCAGCAACATAAACAACAACAACAGCAGCAACATAAACAACAACAGCAGCAGCAACATAAACAACAACAGCAACAACAACAGCAGCAGCAACAACAACAACAAAACAAAAAGAACAACTGACCATGGTGGTGACGGGTCTGCATCTTGCCGTGTTGGCGAAGTAGCTAGGAGGCGGGTTACCCTCCGCCAGGGGGCACTGGTTCATGTCCAGACGTTCGAATTCCACATCCATGGTCGTCACCCCCACAAACCTGCACACAGACATTTGGCCAAGGTTAGTTCACACGCTTATAGCTTACGTTCGACAACCTATGGAGACTTGGTGACGGTTAGTTCACACGCTTACTGCTTATCCTCGACGTTCGACAGCCCTGTATTCAGAAACTATAGTGAAGGTTAGTTCACACGCTTACCGCTTACGCTCGACAACCTGTATTTGTGCCGTCAGCGCCTGGGGTTTATCACAGCTCTTGATTAAACCATTGACGCTGGGGGCAACAGCAAAGTGTGAGGCTGTATGACCATTGGCTTTTCCACTCATGGAATTCCACTTTACAGCTTAGTCTTTAGTGACCGACTATGACTCTCTGACTAGGAGGCTTGACTTGCACAGTCATTATGTGCTGCAGCCCTGGAGGCTAGTTGGCCTTTGGAGAACATCTCCAATGCTGACTGTCCTTATGCCCACTTGGCCGAGAGAGTGGAGATGTACTGTAGGAAAGGCATCTCCACTATAATCAAATTTCTTCCCAATTTCCGAAACAGCAGCTGCCTCCTCTGCTGTTTTGGAGGTCATCGTCGAAAACGACGGACTAACATACATACATACATACACAGAAACTACAGTGAAGGTTAGTTTACTCGCTTACCTTTTCTGCTCGACGTTCGTTCTATAAGTGGCGCTTTTGCACAAGATATGTTTATTGTCTCATCAGAAGAACATGTTTGGGAAAAGAGTCGGGCATCAACTCCACGTTTCCATTCCAATCCATATTGTTTATAGCCCTACCCACCACGAAAGCCATGTCAGGGCCATCACCTCAATCAGTTTCAGTCGCTCCAGTAGCTGTTCACTTCAAATTCAAACCCAACACCTCCTTAAACCTTCAAAATATCTAACACCATCTATCTGAAAAAAAGACACAATACCCAAATCATTTCATTCCTTAAGGCTAATAAACCAGGACGCCAGCATTTCCGCTTAATTTATCATCCCCAGATTACCACACACAAAAAGCGTCAAAAATGATAACAAGCATTTTAAAGTACAAAAATATACATAAAAAGTGTCACATGGGAATTCCACGTTTAAAAAGTATCCTTTTTTCAATCTCCACGGTTTTTTTTTTTAAAAAAGAAGAAATTATACGCTTGAAGAGACCGCACAGCAGCGACACGAACCCATACCCTCAGTGTACCCCAAGCCCATCATCACAGTCAATCCACCCACTGAGCCCGTGTGTCCCTGATTCGAAGCCTACAAGCCAGTCAATGTCAAGGCTCTAACGAACACTACATCTGATGATCAACTAATACAGCATTGCTGCATTAGAATATTTCAAATATTCACCATCACACGCAGACCGATACCAGCATCACGAAATCACCCCGGAAAATAGATGGGGATGATAAACGGTTCTCCGCTAAGCCACGGCTATTAAACTATGAGTGGTTACTCTTCTTAGTTTACACACATACGCGCGAGCACGCAGGCGCGCGAGCACGCAGGCGCGCGCGCACGCACTTATACACACACGCGCCCGCGCACACACACACAAACATACACACATTAAAAAGGGCACGGCATATTAAAAGAGAGCGGATATATCAGATTCCCTCAATTCTTGGCAAAAGTCAACGCAATGATTGCATCTAACAGGAGAGAGAGAAAAAAAAATCGGAATAACGGCATCCTACGCTACACACACACACACACACTCTCTCTCTCTCTCTCTGAAAATGCATCGCATACTGCCCAAACATTTACTCTGATTGAATCTAAGAAGTTCATCACCCGCGTTAACTCAGTGTGGCATCCTATTTCCCCATGCTTAATATATAATTATATAATAACAAATATTTGTGTTTGACAAGAATAATAGCCATTAACCATGACTACAGGAGTGTGCTGTAACTACTGCAAAGGCAGAAGGAGGAGAAGGAGGAGAAGAAGGAGGAGAAGCAGGAGGAGAAGGAGGAGAAGGAGGGGGAGAAGGAGAAGCAGGAAGAGGAGAAGGAGGAGGAGGAGAAGCAGGAGGAGAGGAAGAAGAAGGAGGAGGAGGAAGAAGAAGAAGGAGGGGAGGAGAGCAGGAGGAGGAGAGCAGAAAAGGAGGAGAAGAAAGAAGACAGAAAAGGAAGAGAAGAAGAAGAAGAAGAAGAAGAAGAAGAAGAAGAAGAAGAAGGAGGAGGAGGAGGAGAGGAGGAAGGAGAAGAAAAAGAAGAAGAAGAATGATGATGATGATGATGATGTGATGATGATGATGATGATGATGATGATGATGATGATAGTCTTTGACTGACGACGACCCATAGCTGAAATGATGACAAAAGCTAATGACGGAAGGAATAACCATATCAAACCTTTGCTTCTTACCATTGCTGCTCACTCACACACCCCACACCCCCAACACCACCCCTCCTCCATCCTACACCCCCATCTCTATTCCTGTCAACTTCTACATCTCCAAAAGGTCTCATTTTAGGAGACAGGTACCGGAAAACCCCCACCACCATCACCTTCCTCCCCTACCCCAACCCCCACCCCCCCCCCCCCCCCCTCCCTCCCACACAACCTCATCACTTTCACCCTCACGTTCCCACACGTCAATTTCCAGTCCACGTGACCGCGTGACGCCGTTTGAAGGGGCCTCAGGTGACCAATCAGGGCGCAAGGCATCTCATTAGGGGATCTGCATCTCTGGGAGAGACACGCGCTGAGGGGAAGTGACAAGCGGAAACTTTTGGCTACGGGGACCCTATCGGCATAAATTGGCCCTTTCGCTACGGCCCCTGGCCTGTATGGTCCAGCACTGACCGACCCAAGCCAACTTGCAGGGACTAGGCAGGCCTAAGGCCCTAAGGTCTACAGGGAATTAAGGGGGAAAAGATGTCACGGGTATGCTGTGTCACGCACGTCGGATGATGATATGTACCGTGTGCATGCGTGTGTCCT
>CM054145.1:51435782-51438282 GCA_028751875.1 Rapana venosa
AATTAACATCTCCAGTAGAGAGAGATCTGTACTGTGCCAAAGCAGCAACTCAGAACAGGTGTGAGTGTAAGTGTATGTGTGTGCATACGTGCACGCGCGTGTGTGTATTGGTGTGTAAGCGTGTGCGCATATGTGCGTGTTTTCTTTATTTTTTTATTAATATTTTTTAATTATTATTCTTCTATTTCGAGACTAATGGAATAAGCACTCCTGTGCTTTTTTTTAACATCCAGTCTCCGTGTGTATGCAGTTTTGTCAATTTTGTCATCCGTTCCCATTCCGAGTGTGCGTATGTGCGTGCGCACGTGTATACGTGCTTGCTTGCGTGCGTATGCATGGTGCATATGCGCACACACACACACACACATGCATTCAAGTACAAGGGAGAATGAAGAAAGCAAGAGACGACAGCCAGCATTCTGAATGAGAGATCTACTGTCCCCGCCACGCCACGCCACGCCACGCCGGAATAGAAAGGGGCTGACAGTGACAGGACAGCTTTTAACTGCCGACACACAGACAGACAAGACAAGACAGACCGACAGCTAGGCCTAGGCCTAGGCCCTAAGCCTAACCTAGCAGTGCCCAAGTCGAACTTTCATGCAGAGAAGAAAGGCTCATGACCCAGGCCTTTAACGTAACAGTGCAACCTACTGGGCCTATAGGCCCTAGCTATAGGCTACCCTGCCCCACCAGCCCCGTACTGAGGGGAGGGGGTCAACAATGCTGATCAGGCATGATCCCATCAGTCACTAGACTTAGCACGTGAGATTTCTCCCTTCCACTAGGCCTACTAGCCTACTCTCTCCCAGGTTGTGATTTGATTTACCATTTTCCCAGTCCCCCCTCCCCCCTCTTTTCTTTCTTGGTTCTGTGCGTGCGTGCGCGTGTGTGTGTGTGTGTGTGTGTGTGTGTGTGTGTGTGTGTGTGTGTGTGTGTGTGTGTGTGTGTGTGTGTGTCTGTGTGTGTGTGTGTCTGTGTGTCAAATTTAAGTCAAGTCATTTTAAAAAAAACCATTCCAGATGTTACATTGAATAAGCAATGCACTTGCTTGTGTGTGGGTGTGTGTGTGTGTGTGTGTGTGTGTGTGTGTGTGTGTGTGTGTGTGGGGTTTGTGTGTGTGTGTGTGTGTGTGTTTGCGTGTGCGTGCATGCGTGTGTCTGGGTGTCTGTGTCTTGTGTGTGTGTGTGTGTCTCTCTCTCTCTCTCTCTCTCTCTCTCTCACACACACACACCACACACACACAAACACACAACTCAAAGAGAGAGAGGGGGGGGGAGAGTCAGACGTAGACAGACGGGACAGACAGGCAAGGAGGCAGGCAGGCAGACAGAAAGAAACAGACAGACACAGACACACACACACACACACAACAGACACAAAGACCTCAGGAACGATAATTTTTATTTTAAAAAAAGAAGAAAAAGGAACTCATGTCTACATCAAGAGTTAATCTCTATAAAGCAGCTGGATCTGAATACAATCCCCCTTCTTTTATCTCTCCAGCCAAATCACCGTCGTATGATCGGGGAAAAAAATCATCACATTATCATGCTATTATATGATATGAAAAAGATCGTTCTATTAAAAAAACAAAAAGAATGGACGCGGCGATACCTGTCCTCCACAACCGATCGCTAGGCAAGTAGCCAGACAGGCAGGCAGACAGACAGACAGAAAGAGACATACAGACAGAGACATACAGACAGAGACAGAGATATACAGACAGAGAGACATACACAGAGACAGAGAGACAGAGAGACAGAGACAGAGAGACATACAGACAGAGACAGACAGACAGAGACACAGACAGACAGAGACAGACAGAGACACAGACTGAGAGAGACATACAGACAGAGACAGACAGAGACATACAGACAGAGACAGAGACAGAGAGACAGAGACAGAGAGAGCTCCGAACAACAACAACTACAAAATGACGGAGAAGCAGGTAGACCGTTCATACGAATAATATGATATATGTCTGTTCCTTACTTTCTTGTTTGTTTGTTTGCTTGCTCGCTAGCTTGCTCACTTGCCTGTTTGCTTGTTTTGGTTTGATTTTAGCCGTCATGCCCAGCAGCAGACTGCTGAAAGAATTCTTCTTCTTCTTCTTCTTCGCCGTCGCCGTCGTCAAACGCTCAGACTGCAACCACCGTTGCTTGTGTTATATGAGCGAAAATGCGTACGTTTCCCTTAAGCCCCCGCCCGTCGGGCCCCAGCGCTCCGACTTCGGCATAAAAGAGGGGAAATTTTATCTTTTAAAAGGGTCTTTTGGAAAAAAAAATAAAACCCCCGGGGGAATGAAACCGCGGGAGGAAAAAAAAAAAAAGAAAGAGGGGTTGACAGAAAAAAGGAAAAAGGGGAGAAACAAATGAGTGATAAAAAAGAGGAATTTCCAGCAAAACAAAAAAAAAAAAAGGGAAAAAAGGGGGGAACCCAAAGGGGGGGACAGAAAAGGGGAATTTCAGCAGAAAATTTCCCCAAAAGGTGGGGGGGG
>CM054145.1:51443282-51445782 GCA_028751875.1 Rapana venosa
ACCACCACCACCACCACACTCACCCTCAGCCAAGGCAAAAAACCAAAGGAAAAAAAGAAGAAAGGGTTTGGGGGGGGGGGGGGAGGGGAGGGGAACGTGTACTGGGGAGCCTGGGAAGGAATGGGGGGGGGGGGGGAGAAGGAGGGGGGGGAGAAGGAGGGGGGGGAAGGAGAGGGGAGAAGGAGAGGGGAGAGAAGGGATATAGAAGGAGACTTGAACTAAAAAGTTCAAAGGCCTTTGCTGGGACAAACTCGATCCAAGTCCAAAGCCATGTAGTCTTCCTTAGGCAGTAACACAGGGAGGGGCTGACAGGGGGGTGGGGGGGGGGGGGAGTTGGGGGGTTGCGAAGGTGTGTGTTGGTAGGGGATGGGGTTGGAGGAGAAAGATGGTGGACATGGGTGGAGGCTAGATGGGAGGGGGGGGGGGGTAAAAGGGCAGGGAGATGGGGTGGGGGTGGAGAGGGTACAAAGTGACGGACAGGTCACAGCCTGTTACAACAAAGGACTGAGTGACAAACCTTTCCTTCCCCACCCCCCACCCCTCTCTATAGGCAAGACTTTTCAATTAGTGTTCCTTCTCAGCAACCTCCCCCCTCCTCTCTCTCTCTCTCTCTCTTCTCTCTCTCTCTCTCTCTCTCTCTCTCTCTCTCTCTCTCTCACACACACACACAAACACGCGCTCGCGCGCGCACACACCACACACCACACACTTTTTCTTCTTACAGATCCTAGTTTTCACACACACACACACACACACACACACACACACACACACACACACACACACCACACACAATTACCTCGTTATCACTTTAAGAAAACAACAACAACAAACTGAACCACCACCACTACAATAATAGGGCAAGGCTTAACAAAGCAGCGACGACGACGACGACGACTACTACTACTATTGCTGCTGCTGCTGCTGCTGTTACTATTACTACTGCTACTACTTGCTGCTGATACTTCTATTACGACTACTACTTCTTTTACGACTACTACAACTACTACTACTGCTGCTACTGCTTCATCTACTACTACTACTACTACTACTACTACTACTACTACTACTGTTGTTGAAATTCTCTGTGTGTTGTGTGTGTGTTGTGTGTGTGTGTTGTGTGTGTGTTGTGTGTGTGTGTTGTGTTGTTTGTTGTGTGTGTGTGTGTGTGGTGTGTGTTGTGTGTTGGTTGGTGTGTGTGTGTGTGTGTGTGTGGTGTGTGTGTGTGTGTGTGTGTGTTGTGTTTTGTGTGTGTGTGTGTGTGTGGTTGGTTGAAATTGTTTTTGTCGCACCGTCTTTTTTGTTGTTGTTGTTGTTGGCAAAGAATAATTATCATGCATAAACAAAAACCAAATTCAGATTATCTGGACTCGGTTGACACTAATTTACGATTAGAATCCCAGCCACCGGCATGGTATTATATAACCCTGTCCTACACAATTATTTTTCAACTACGCAGAGGTTGTATTTAACTGATTTGGTTCAGTACAGTAATGTCATTCCAGAAAGACGCAGAATGGTTGGTTACCAAGAAAACCCCAAACCCCACACGTTTGCTAGAGACAACGAGCAACCCGACATGTCTGTCCTACTGTACGCTTGCGACATGTTTTTGTGGTGTTGTTATTTTTTTCCCTCTTCTAACTGATTGGTAGTTAACAATACCAAACATGGGCGAGATTAATAAGATTATCAAAATGCATAATAATAACCACACACACACACACGATCTGGCAAGGGAACTGGGAGGGTGGGTGGGTGGGTGGTTACATGAAAATAGATAGATCTGACAGTTCAAAAAACAAGAAAAACATAGTTGGTCAAATGACTTTTACAACAAAAACAGATTAAGATATCAAAGGCTACACATGACTCTATTTCCTTTTTATTTTATTTTATTGTTTGTTGTATTTTATATTTTCAGGGGGAGGGGGCGGTCGCGATAATACGAAATCAGTTTGACGATTTTCTTTTCTTGAGTCACGAGTTTTCAGCATTAAAGTGATGGTTTTTTGTCTTTCTCCAAAGTAAAGAGGCAACTTTTTTTCTTTTTACATAAATAAAAGACCAGGACAAGACACGATTTTCATTCATCATTGAACAAATATTTTGCTTGCTTCTTCCAAAAAAAAGGCGAGAGAGAAAAAGAGAGAGAGACAGATAGACAGACAGATGGGAGTGGCAGAGACAGACAGAAACAGACAGACACAGAAAAAGAAAGACAGATTAAGACACAGACAGATTAAGACACAGACAGATAGACTTACAGACAGAAGGACACGCAAATGGGGGAAAAAAATCCAGAAATCCAGAGAGACAGAGGCAATCAACCAAAAGACAGAAAGCCACAAACACACACACACACACACACACAAAACACACGCACACACACACAACACACACAACACACACAACCAGCTAACATTTTAAAACACAAACATGCACATTTTCACAGAACTCTTTTTATAAAAAAAGGTACTCTGCAAGAGCTCTCTCACCC
>CM054145.1:51455782-51460782 GCA_028751875.1 Rapana venosa
TGAGCTCTGTCTGTGTGTGTGTGTGTGTTGTGTGTGGTTGGTGTGTTTGTTGTGTGTGTGTGTGTGTGTGTGTGTGTGTGTGTGTGTGTGTGTGTGTGTGTTGTACATACAACCACACACTAAACTAAATCAAACTGATTTTTGCCAATCTTGGACAGCGTCTAAAGAACTCCTTCCTATCCACCCCCCAAAATATGTGTACTTTGGCTCACACAAAAAATACATGCATGACAGTATACTGACTGCGTGGCTAAGAAATATATACATACAGAAGCTACATAATTTTTTTACCTCTGAAAATGATAGACTGAACCTTTGGGAAGGAACGCACGAAGCTCAACCCGCGCGCTGTCCTAATGTGAGGTCAGTTTATAGGCTGAGGACTGGTCACAATGACCCAGCTGCTCACAAGAATAAAGATGCATACATGTGTGTGGTGTAGGGTAGTGTAGTGTAGTGAAGTGTAGTGTAGTATAGTGTAGTGTACTATAGCGTAGTGTAGTGTAGTGTGTATGTGTGTGTGTGCATTTTAAGCCTGGTGCAACATTCTTTCTCTCTTTCTGTCTTTCTTTAGAAGGACTGTCACTCCAAGGTGTTTCCTGCAACAAAAAGTCATCTCAGCTGCACGTGCACAGCACAGTCTCCATCTCTCTAGCAATAAGAAAAAAAAGACTGGACTGCTTGCTTCCAAATAAAGAAAACAAAACGAAGAAACATACAAAAAATCTCAAGAGATAGTGGAGGGGGAAAAAAGCGTTTCTCTCTGCTAATGCAGCAGCTCAGATCAAGAGATTTCCGACTGAAAAGTCTTAGCAATGTTCTAGTGAAAACAGTCTTACAGCCTTCCCATGCTCCTTTCTTCCTCCTCCTCCTCCCCACTCTCTCTCTCTCTCTCTCTCTCTCTCTCTCTCCTCTCTCTCTCTCTCTCTCCTCTCTCTCATCTCTCTCTCTCTCTTGCCCTCCCTCTCCTCTCCTCCAACTTTTCATGTGAGGCAAAGGCCTATACATTAAAATCATTAGAATATGAATCAGAAATATGTTTCTCCCTCCTCCTCCTTCTCTCTCTCTCTTCTCTCTCTCTCTCTCTCTCCTCTCTCTCTCTCTCTCTCTCCTCCCTCTCTCTCTCTCCTCCAACTTTCATGTGAGGCAAAGGCCTAGACATTAAAATCATTAAATCTGAATCAGAAATATGTTCTCCTCTCTCCCTCTCTCCTCTCTCTCTCTCTCTCTCTCTCTCTCTCTCCTCTCTCCTCTCTCCTCTCCTCCTTTCCACTCCCTCCCATACATTAAAATCATTAGAATCTGAATCAGAAATATGTTTCTCCCTCCTCCTCCTCCTCTCCCTTCTCTCTCTCTCTCTCTCTCTCTCTCTCTTCTCTCTCTCTCTCTCTCTCTCTCTCTCCTCCCTGCCTATACATTAAAATCATTAGAATCTGAATCAGAATTGTTCTCCTCTCCTCTCTCTCTCTCTCTCTCTCTCTCCCCTCTCTCTTCTCTCTCTCTCTCTCTCTCTCTCTCTCTCTCTCTCTCTCCCCCTGGCCTATACATTAAAATCATTAGAATCTGAATCAGAAATCTGCTTCCCCTCCTCTCTCTCTCTCCTCTCTTCTCCTCTCTCTCTCTCTCTCTCTCTCTCTCCTCTCTCTCTCTTCTCTCTCTCTCTCTCTCTCTCTACTCTCTATCTATCTATCTCCTTCCCTCCCTTCCCTCCCCCAACCAACCCCTCTCCTTAACTGCTACCTTCTCAAAGACGAGATCATGCATTCACAGGCAAGTCTGACAAAACTACCCTCCCTTCAGCCTCTCCTCCCCTCCCCTCCATTGAAGCTGATTTTCTCAGCTTTAATTTGACACTGAAGAAAGTGGACAAGAGGGCAGGGGGGACAAGGGTGGCGGAAGGGGGAGGGGGGAGGCTGGGGGGAGGCTGGGGGGAGTGACCAGACAAGTTTGCTGCCGGCAGTATTATTTTAATTACTAGCAGAATAGGAAGAGGTGTGTGTGTGTGTGTGTGTGTGTGTGTGTGTGTGTGTGGTGTGTGTGTGTGTGCGTGTTGTGTGTGTGTGTGTGTGCGTGTGTGTGGTGTGTGTGTGTGTGTGTGTGTATGTGTGTGTGTGTGTGTGTGTGTGTGTGTGTGTGTGTGTGTGTGTGGCGCGCGTGTGTGTGTGTGTGTGAAGTCAAGTCAAGTCCCCCAAAATTGTCCACATGGTACATTGAATGAGCAATGCATTTGGGTTTTTTTTCATCAAGCCATCTATCTAAGTACAAAATTTCTTAATGGTAATACTGAAATACTACATTTATGACAACCTTTACACCTATAAAGTGTGTGTGTGTGTGTGAGCGCGCGCGCGCGTGTGTGTGCGCGTGCGTGCGTGCGTGCGTGTATGTGCATGTGTCTGCAAGAAGAGACAGAAGCTAGACACGGCCACAGTCTTGACTTTGACGCGTGTCACCGCATGGTCCCCCCAATCACTGAGTGTCAAGCTGAACAGAGTCCTGATTGTAGTGTCCCCACAACAAGCCTACCTGCAAGACAGGGGAGAGAGAGAGAGGGGGGGGGGAGAGAGAGGGGGGAGAGAGTGAGAGAGGGGGGGAGAAAGAGAGAGAGAGAGGGGAGGTGCAGGGAGGGGGAGAGAGTGAGTGATGGTGGGAGAGAGGGAGGGGGGATGGAGAGGAAGGGAGTGAGAGAGAGGGAGGGAGAGAAAGAGAGACAAGACAGCCAGAGACAGAGAGGGAGAGAGAGAAGAGAGAGGAAGGGAAAGAGACAAGAGAGAGGGAGAGAGAGAGAGAGAGAGAGAGAGAGAGAGAGAGAGAGAGAGAGAGAGAGAGGGAGAGACAGACCGAGAGAGAGAGAGGGAGAGGAAAGGGATGCAAGAGGGGAGAATGAGGGTGAGGGGGTGGGGGTGAAAGCAGACTGCTGACACAGAAGATGGTGAGAGGGATGGGAGAATGGAGGAGGAGGAGGAGGAGGAAGGAGGTAGGTGTGTGTGGGTGGTGGTGGTGGTGGTGGGGGTGGGGGTGGGTTATGGTAGGGGTGGTGATGGGGGTGGTGGTGTGGTGTTTCCCTCCATCCTCAATAAAACTCAAGCACACGTGTGTCATGTTTAGCCAGTGACAGATGAAGAAGGCAAAGAGGAAGGATAGCTTTTGGGGTGGTTTTTTTGGTTTTAAAATGAGGTTTTCTTAACAGAGGCAACGAAGGACAAGAATGTCTGTTTTGGTTTTTTCTGTTGGTATGTTCGCTCCCTGTCTGTCTGTCTGTCTGTCTGTCTGTCTGTCTGTCTGTCTGTCTGTCTCTCTCTCTCTCTCTCTCTCTCTCTCTCTCTCTCTCTCTCTCCTTTCTCTTCTAGTTCATATCTTGGTATCTCTCTCTCCCTCTCTCTCTCGGTCAGTCTGTCGGTCGGTCTGTTTGTCTGTCTCTCTCACGCGCGCTTCTTATTTTGGTAACTTAAGTCATATTTTTTCTTATTTTTATTTGTGGTTGTTATACAATATCACTTTGTTGTTGGCGCTCCCCCCCCCCCCCCCCCCCCCCCCCCCCCCCCCACACACACACTAAAATACTAAGCAGTTCGGCAACTCCTTCATGTATGAGCCAATGGCCTTTTTGTGAATAAATCTGAGTTCCGGCTCTCTCTCTCTCTCTCTCTCTCTCTCTCCTCTCTCTCTCTCTCTCTCTCTCTCCTCTCTCTCTCTCTCTTCTCTCTCTTCTCTTCTCTCCTCTCTTCTCTTCTCTCTTCTCTCTCTCCTCTTCCTCTCTCTCTCTCTCCTCTTCTTCTCTTCTTCTTCTCTTCTCTCTCTCTCTCTCTCTCTCTCTCTCTCCTCTCTCTCTCTCTCCTCTCTCTTCTCTTCTCTTCTCTCCTCTCCTCTCCTCTCCTCTCCTCTCCTCTCTCTCCTCTCTCTCCTCTCCTCTCCTCTTCTCTCCTCTTCTCTTCTCCTCTTCTCTCAGTCTTTAAGGCAAAAGGTATGGTACAGATATAAACACACACTCATCTCATTTTATTATTTAACATGTTAATTAATATGCTTTTTGCTGTTATGCACCTAACACCCTGATAACGTATCGAATGACATCAGCTCTGTGTAATCAAGTCTGACGTCATTCCATCCTAAACCACCACCACCACCCCCACCCCTCTCCTCCCGAACTGCTACCCATTATTCTGGTCACCTACCTGATCTGTTTTTTAACCTCAGTCCCTGGAATTTAGCTTACTGCTGCTTAGTTGTCATAGCTATCTGAAAACTAAAAAAATAAACATTTTTTTAAATAATCATTTTTATGAGGAGGAGGGGGGGGGGGGGGGGGAGGGAACAGCGGTGGGGCGGGAGAGGGGTAGGGGTTTGTTTGAGTTTGTCTTTTTAATACGTATTTCCCAAACTGCTTGTTAAGATTCGTGTTACAACATCCCTTGAGGGTGTTTTTTTTAAAGACGTTGATATATCGTGGGTCTCATACTACTTATGTCAGATTCTTGTTACAACATCAGTTCATTTTTTTTTGCTGATAACGTGCGTTTCATACCGCTTGTAATGTCAGATTCTAGTTTTATTTATTTATTTATTTTATTCTTTTATATCGAGGATAATGGAATAAGCACTTGTGTGCTTTTTTGCATCTAGTCCCCGTATGTATGCAGTTTTGTAAATTTTGTCATCCTTTCCCACCGGCTCACGATGGCCTACTCTTCCGAAAAGCGGAACGGGTTTTAACGTGTGCGCAAGATGTTCTGCGTGCGTTGGCACACGGGACCTCGGTTTATAGTATCATTCGAAGGACTTTTGGGGAGAGTGGAGTCGGCACTGATGTTACACCTCCAGGGGAAAAAAATCCCCCTTGAACGGGAATCGAACCCTGGTCGTCAGATTGCGAGCGTAATGTTCTAACCACTAGGCTATCCCGTTCCCTAGTTACAACGTCAGTTAATTTTTGTGGTTGTTGTTTTTTTATACTTAAGAAGTTGATAACGTGCGTTTCATACTGCGTGTCAGATGCTTGT
>CM054145.1:51480782-51503282 GCA_028751875.1 Rapana venosa
GAGAGACGGGGGAGGGATGGGAGAGACAGAAAGAGATAGACACAGACACAGAGAGACACAGAGTGATAAACTATCTCAGTTTAGAAAAAAGACGAGGCAGGAAGGAAAGAACCCCCCCCCCCCCCCCCCCCCCCCCACACCTCCTCTATCATGTGCGCGTGCGCGCGCGTGGAGAACCAGCATTTTGGCCTGGTCTGGGCGATCACTTTTTTTTTTAGGCCAAGAACTAGCTACACTATCAGAGGATTCGACAGTGATGAACAACCGTGGCATCCCTGGATCCTTAAGCAGAGAAAGGAACACAAGAGACCGCCTCTCACAACACTGTGGCCGTTGCACGGACAGGAAGGGACAGTCCACCTTGGGACCTGGGATTCGAACGACAAACTTATCACTTTCGGAGCCGGGATTCCAACGACGCACAAACTTCTCACCTTTTAGAGAGGTGTGGGATTCAAGCGACACACTTTTCACCTTTTAGTTTTAGACAGGTCTTGGATTCAAGCGACACATTTTTCACCTTTTAGAGAGGTGTGGGATTCAAGCAACACATTTTTCACCTTGTGGGAACTGAGATTCGAACGACATGCAAGTTTTTCATCTTCGGACCTGGGATTCAAACGACAAATTTTTCACCTTGGGACATTGGATTTGACCAACCCATTTTCCACCCTGGGACAATGGATTTGACCAACCCATTTTCCACCCTGGGGCAATGGATTTGACCAACCCATTTTCCACCCTGGGACAATGGATTTGACCAACCCATTTTCCACCCTGGGACAATGGATTTGACCAACCCATTTTCACCTTGGGACAATGGATTGACCAACCCATTTTCACCTTGGGACCTGGAATTCAAACGACACATTTCAACCTTGGGACCTGGAATTCAAACGACACATTTTGACCTTGGGACCTGGAATTCAAACGACACATTTTGACCTTGGGACCTGGAATTCAAACGACACATTTTCACCTTGGGACGTTGGATTTGACCAACCCATTTTCACCTTGGGACGTTGGATTTGACCAACCCATTTTCACCTTGGGACCTTGGATATGACCAACACATTTTCACCTTGGGACATTGGATAAGACCAACCCATTTTCACCTTGGGACATTGGATAAGACCAACCCATTTTCACCTTGGGACATTGGATAAGACCAACACATTTTCACCTTGGGACCTGGGATATGACCAACACCTTTTCACCTTCCAACCTGGGATATGACCAACACATATTTCACCTTAAAACCTGGGATATGATCAACACATATTTCACCTTCCAACCTGGGATATGACCAACACATATTTCACCTTCCAACCTGGGATATGACCAACACATTTTCACCTTCCAACCTGGGATATGACCAACACATTTTCACCTTCCAACCTGGGATATGACCAACACATTTTCACCTTCCAACCTGGGATTCAAACGACACTTCTCACCTTCCGACCCGGACTCGGAACGACAAACTCCTCACCTAGGGAGGGACAGCCTGATTCCAAACGACAAACTCTTCACCTTCGTACAGGTCTATGATTCGAACGACAAACTTTGTCGGCCAATTTTTTTTTTGTTTTCTCCCAAGAAGCGTCATGAGTCACCACTTAAAGGCCACAAAACTGAAGGCTGGGGATAGGGAGGGAAGAGGAAAGGAAGAAGCAATCTCACATACATACACATACACACACATACACACACACACACACACTACAATAGGCACACATACACTCACAGAGCATTTATCAGCCCCGGTCGATCAGGCAGCAAAGCACACCAAAAAGAAAGGAAAAAAACAGCCTATGACTTTGGTCAGGAACTAGGAACCCCCAATCGATAAACCTTGTCCAGCCAGATCCTGTGGAAAGGAGGTTGGGGGAGTGGGATGGGGGTGGGGGTGGGGGGGGGGGGGGAGGGGAGGGGGGAGGGTTGTACTTTTTTTTTTTTTAGGTGTATATGGCAATTATGCTGTATAGATTTTATTGGTAGGGGGAAGAGAGATAATGGGGGGGGGGGGGGGGTGAAGGTGGGAGAGAAGTAGAGGGAGGGAGAGGAGGAGAGGGAGAGAGGGGGAGAGGAGGGATGGAGAGAGAGGGGGGGGGGGAGGGAAGGAGGATAAACAGAGAGGCAGACGTGAGAGAGAAAGAGAGAGAGAGAGAGAAACAGACAAGAGAGAGAGGTAAAAAGAGACAGAGAGGCAGACGCGAGAGACGGAGAGAGAGGAGAGAGAGAGAGAGAGAGAGAGAGAGAGAGAGAGAGAGAGAGAGAGAGAGAGAGAGAGAGAAGAAAAGAGAGAGAGAGAGAGAGAGAGAGAGAGAGAGAGAGAGAGACGGTAGGCTTTTGTTATGGGCATACTAAAACTAGTGAAAGAAGTATATATGTCCCTGTTTGCGGTGTGTGTGTGTGTGTCTGTGTGTGTGTGTGTAAGAGAGAGAGAGAGAGTGTGTGTGTGTGTAGTGTGTGTGCGCGCGTGCGTGTGTGTGTAGTGTGTGAAAGTGTGTGTGTGTGTATGTAAGTGTGTGTGTGCGCGCGCGCGTGTATGTGTGTTGGAATGTGCGTGTGTGCGAGTGTGTTGGTGTGTACGTGCATGCGTCCGTCCGTGCACCTGTCTCAGTCTGTCTGTCTGTCTGTGATTACTTACATCTAGATTTCCAAGTTCTGTTCTTTCTCTCGCTCTCTTCCACTGTCCTAGTATTTTATTCACACAGCGTTCCATCACACCAAGGCCACACATATCACACAGCCACTGGCTCCAAACACTTCTGGAACGAACACACACACATGTATTTGTTGCTTTACAAGATTCAGCGCTATATAAATTCCATACATTATTATTATGTATAAACACACACACTACACACACACTCACACACAGACACACTCACACACAACTACACACACTACACATACACTACACACACACACTACACACACACACACTCACCACACACACCACACACACACACACCACACACACACACTCACACACACACACACACACTACACACACACACCCACGACATGACATTGATGACAACATTTACAAAACTGCATACACACGGGCACTGGTTGTTAAAAAAAAAAGCACATGAGTGCTTATTCCATTATTCTCGGGGGAAAAAGTACAACACACACCACACCACACACACACACACCACACACACACACACACACACCACTATACACACTCACAGACTACACAAACACTCACACACATAAAATCTTGTCGCCTTTTAACTGCAAAGAACTCGAGTGGCAGATGGTCTGATAAATAATGGACCTCTCCCCGACTACACCCCACCCCACCTCATCCTACCCATCCCCCACCCTCACCCCAACACCTCCCGCACCTCCTCATAAATCCACCCGGCGTCCATTTGAGAAGTTTTACCCACACTTTGTGAATAATAGTCGCACATGTACGTGAGATTTTTATTTTATTTAAAATTTTAAAAATATTTCATTATAAAGGCTCGACCATTGGTTTATTGGAGAGTGGTCGGTGCAATATTGAGAGTCAGAGGGGAGGGGGGGATAGATAATGAAGGGAAGAGGGGGGGGGGGGGGAGAGAGAGAGAGAGAGAGAGAGAGAGAGAGAGAGAGAGAGAGAGAGAGAGAGAGAGAGAGAGAGAGAGAGAGAATCAGAGACAGACAGAGAGAGAGGGGGGAGGGAGGGAGACAGACAGACAGACAAGCAGGCACTAGGCAGGCAGCTAGACACAGATAGAGAAAGAGAGAAGAGAGAGAGAGAGAGAGAGAGAGAGAGAGAGAGAGAGAGAGAGAGAGAGAGAGAGAGAAGAGAGAGAGAGAGAGAGAAGAGAGAGAGAGAGAGAGAGAATTCTATGCATTGCGCAAAATACTGGCAGACTGTATGAAAACTGCAACAACGACAACAACAAAAATACAACCAGACAAAGCTAAACAAAACAAAAGGACCCAGACATTCGCGAATACGTAACATCTCTCTCTTTCTATCTCTCTCTCACACCCACACACCACACACCCACCCACCCACCACCACCACCACCACCCATACACAAACACACATATACACACACATTATCTCTCTCATTCACTGAGAGAGAGAAAGAGAAAGAGAGAGGGGGGGAGGGAGGGAGGGAGGGAGAGAGAGAAGAAAGAAAGAAAGAAAGAAAGAAAGAAAGAAAGAGAGAGAAAGAAAGAAAAGAAAGAAAGAAAGAGAGAAAGAGAAAAAGAGAAAGAGAGAGAGAGAGAGAGAGTAAGAAAGAGAGAGAAGAGAGAGAGAGAGAGAGAAGAGAGAGAGAGAGAGAGAGAGAGAGAGAGAGAAGAGAGAGAAAGAAAGAGAGAGAAGAGAGAGAATAATAAGAAAGAAAGAGAAAGTAGCAAAACAAGTCGGTAAAAAAACAGTTCCTGAATAGTCCAGCCTGAAACCTTCTTCATCAGTAGTGACTTTCAATATTAGTTTCATATACATATATAATATATATATATAATATAATATATATATATATATATATATATATATATATATATAGTACGAAGCAAAATGTATATATATACTGAGACTATACAAAAAAAGACAGGAAAAGAAAAATAACCAAAAAACCCATCAGAAGACACAGACAAGGCAGAAGAAGATAAAACAACGCCGACGACGACATCAACAACAACAACAATAAACAAAGACATCTTCAGGATCACTGTGACAGATCTATGATCTACAGACTGTTGTTTTTTTCAGCCGATCAATAACAAACAAACACACTTAAAACAAAACATAAAACAAAAAAATACTACAAAGACACACGTCCTCATTGTCAAGCAAAGGTTTTATTTCCAGAGGCAGCTTCCAGCCAGAGTAAACAACAACAACAACTAACAACAATAATGACAAATAAAAAAACACATACATGCACGCACGCACACACACTTACACACACAGTCATACACACACATATACACAAGCACGCAGCGCCCACACACACACACATAATACATACACGCACAAAACACAATCATACATACGAACAAGCACGCAGCGACCCCCCACCCCCCCCCCCCCTCCCACACACACACACACACGCACGCACACAAACACACCACACGCAGTCATACACACAAGCACGCACGCACGCGCACGCGCGCGCGCACACACACACACACACACTTACACACACACAGTCATACACACACATACACACAAGCACGCACGCGCCCACACACATACACAAACACACGCACACACACACACGCACAGTTATACACACACATACACACAAGCACGCACGCCACCACCACCCCCCCCCCCCCCCCCCCCCCCCCCCACCCAACCCCCACACACACGCACGCACGCACGCCACCACACGCAGTCAAATACACATACACACAAGCACGTAGCACCCACACACATACACACACACACATGCACAGTCATACACATACATACACACAAGCACGCAGCGCCCACACACACGGGCATACACACACCCGCACATACACGCACGCACCCGCAAAAGAACTTTAGATGGGAACTAATGAAAGACGGACAGAAAGAAAAGGAAGAAAGAAAAATTAAAAATTAAAAAGAAAAAAAAATGAAGATGTAACGATACACAGGCAAGCAGAAAGAAAGAAAGAAAGAACCCGCGCTGAATACGAACCAATGGCATTGAAATTGACCAGCAAGTATGGGAGGGGAAGGAACTGCTAATGTCTAAAAGTTGTTCCCGCCTTACATACTTCTCTCCCCTACAATTGATGAGCCAGAAGTGGAGTAAAAGAAGGGTGCGCTGACCTCCCTCTCTCTCTCTCTCTCTCTCTCTCTCTCTCTCTGAATGTGTGTGTGTGTGTGTGCGCGTGCAGAGAGACAGAGACAGAGACACAGAGAGAGTGAGAGAGAGGAAGAGAGACAGACAGACAGACAAACAGACGGATAAAAGACAGACACACACAGACTCGAAGAGAGACATATAGAAAGGCAGACAGAAAGACAGGCAGGCAGGCAGACAGGCAGGCAGACAGTCTTCCAACAACTAAAGTTGAAGAAGAAAGGAAAATCGAAATGCTGTCACAAAGGGTTGAGAATCATTCACGTCAAATATTGTGATCTGACCCCCCCCCCCCCCCCCCCCCCCCCCCCCCCCCCCCCCCCCCCCCTCCCCACTCTCTCTCTCTCTCTCCTCTCTCATAAACGTCAAAACAGCCTGACACTGATGAATCCGATGATGACAGAAAATATTGATCAATAATGGTCATTACATGCAACAAATATCCTGTCCAATAATCGAAAATTGTAATGGGGAAAAACAGCGCAAGTGACAAGGCCACCTTAATAACAACATTATTATTGTCGGAGACGTTGGAAATGGCGGGTGTGGATTTATTATTGTTATTATCATCATCATCGTCATCATCATCATCATCATCATCACCATCATCATCATCGTTGTTGTTGTGTCTGTTGTTGCTGCTGTTGTTGTTGTTGTTATTATCACCATCGTCATCATCATCATCATCACCATCATCATTGATTATTATCGTCATCATCGACTATTATCACTATTACTGTCTTACTGTTGTTACTGCTATCATCATCATTCTTGTTGTTGCTGCTGTTGCTACTCCTTCTCTGATGCGGCTTGGACCTTCTGGTTGGGGGGGGGGGGGGGGGGGGAAGAAGGTCAAGCTTTAAAGAATTATTCTGTCTTTAAAAACGCAACGTCAAAATTAAGTAAGAAGAAGAAAACAAGAAGAAAAGGAAGATTTTCTGAAAATTAAGAAGAAGAAGAAGAAGATCGATATTAAGAGTAAAAGGCATCATTATTTTAAAAATTATACTCATTTCTTATGTTTATATTGACAGAGAGAGAGAGAGAGAGAGAGAGAGATGAAGAGGAGAGAGAGAGGAGAGAGTGAGGAGAGAGAGAGAGAGAGAAGGGGGGGGGGGGGGGGGGGGGGGGGGGGGGGGGGGGGGGGGCTGTTCCCGGAATTCAAACTGAGAAATGACGATTAAAAGGGACGTCAAAACAGCAGAGAGAGAGAGAGAGAGAGAGAGAAAGAGAGGGGGGGGGGGGGGGGGGGGGGGGGGGGGGGGGGCACGCAAGCTGTTCACGGAACTCAAACTCAGAATGACGATTAAATGGTCATAATGTAAAATAGCTTCGTTCGGACTACGTAGAACTAGTGTTGAGTTTAAGGGGGGGGGGGGGGGGGGGGGGGGGAGGTTGTTTTTTCAATGACGTTTATCTTTGGCAAGTTAGCCAGCCTAGGTGGCTGCTACCCAGAAGCCAGACATGAAAGGTTGTCATGGCTACTCTCTAAGCCTACTATTGAACCAAGGCCTAACGAGAGCGTTTTGAGCGTAAGGACATTGTCATGAAGGAATATGGATGGGATGGATTTATAATCAGTTAGTCACGACCACAGGTCTCTGTGTGCTGATATAAGTATCAACTGTGCGCATGAGTCATCGATTTGGTGGTGGTGGTGGTGGGGGAGGGGCGGGGAGCATGAATATGTGATCCTCCGCTATTTGTCTGGGTTTCGTCCGTTTCTTTGTGTGTTTTTTCTAGATCTACAGACGAATTTTCTAGATTGTCCGCGTGTGTACAGCATAAAATTATATTATATATATATTATATATATATATATATGTATATATATATATATGTGTATATAATATATGTATGTATATTATATATATTTATATATATATATATATATATATATATATATATAAAATCAATAACAATGTCTTGTGACAAACATCTAAAGTGAAACGTAATGCTTATTTACTTACACACACACACACACACAATGGGTAGAGACAAACCGACAGAGCAAAACACACACACACACACACACACACTCACTCACTCACTCACTCTCACACACACTCATTCACACACACTCACTCTCTCTCACACACACACTCACAGAGAGAGAGAGAATGCGAATGCGAATGCGAATGCGAATAGTTTATTCAGATTTTAGGCCATGGCCCCTTTCTGAAGGGGGTTACACATCATCATGAACAACAAGAACCACAATATATTCCCAGCTATCCACAGTCAACTTAAAGTTGCAACAAATAAGTATGTATTTCTAATATTACGATAGTGCAGTATTTACCCTTTTCAATGCATGATAAACATACAGGGCAAGATTTGTTAAAGTTGTCTCATGTTTTGTTGACAGAAGAACATTTACCCTAAAGTTACAAGGCACATCATAATATTTTGGTCTAATGAATTGCATCCTAAGATCGTGTAAGGCTGGACAACAAAACAAGAAATGAATTTCGTCTTTATTGCACTATGACATAAACGGCATTTCAGTTCATCTTCAGTTCTGTTCTGGTATCTATTTCGGTGACATGCAATATCTGAAACACCAAACCTAAATTTAGTAAGAGCACTTTTAACATAACGATTTATTTTAATGTCAATATACATTTCTTTGAAACAAGTGTTTTAAACATGTTCATGCCTATATTGAGCAAATCTGTCACTGTTATACATATGTTCATGCCAATTTTGCCATCTGCAATCTATAAGCCTTTGTTTGAAACTTTTTAAGAAGGCTGAGATACACTGTACCCCTTGATTATCCCATACAAAAGAAAATCCATATGAATTTAAGCACTCACGAACACTCGTAACCCAAGTTTTCTTACCATTTCTGTCTAAATTATACAACACTCCATATGCTTTTAAAGGGATTCTACATTCATCCATACGAGTCAATGTTAACCAGTATTTAATACATTTTACGTATGAGTTAATATATATGGAAATCTCCCAAGCTCTCCATACACAAGGTCATTGGGCGTTCGAAGGTCTACATTCAAAAAACGTTTCATAGCATATAAGTGTACATTTTCAACCATATGGCTTTTTTCAAAAGCCCAGATTTCAGCTCCATACAACATTATTGTCTGTACCTGAGTATCAAATAGTTTACAAAAAAGAGAAAAATTACAGCAGTCCAATTTATACAGCACACGAAAAATTGCAAAAACTGCTTTCTTAGCTCTGCTTACTAGGTCTTGACATGCAAAGCCAAAACTAAGTCTAGTTGAAAACCATAGACCAAGGTATTTATATACATTCACTACTTCAACCTTTACATTGCCATATGTCCATTTTTCTTGTCGTGCTAAATACCCACCCTTACGAAAAACAACTATATTTGTTTTACCCCATATTTACCTTTAACTCTAACCTAGATGCAGCCGTACACAAGTTATCAAGTTGTCTTTGTAAACCAGTCACTGTTGTCGATAGTAAAATAATATCGTCAGCAAATAACAATATAAATAATTCAATAAGATCAAAAGTCACACCATGTTTACCATTCTGGATGATTTCTAGAGCTAGCTCATTAATAAACAATGAAAACAATACTGGACTACAAACATCCCCTGTTTTACTCCATGGGTGCAGTTTAAAACGTCTGAAAAATTTGCTCCCGATCTTATTCTTGCCTTCACTTCTTGGTACATGCTTTTCAAACAACGACATAATTTACCTGTAATTCCATTGTTTAACAAAATAGGCCATATAGTTTTCTAGAAACAGAATCAAATGCCTTTTCAAAATCAACAAAGGCTACATATAATTTTCGATTATTTGTGAATTGTTTCTGGATTGCAGCTAACAAAGTAAACATATGATCTACCGTACTATAACCTTTCTTGAACCCAGCTTGGTGTTCACCAGTGATATCATTTTTATTTATCCATTCTTGTAATCTTTTGTTAATGACAAAACTGTATAGTTTGCTACTAATGTTACATAATGATATTCCTCTATAGTTGTTGACATTATTAACATCCCCCTTTTTAAATAATGGCAAAATAACAGACTCTTTCCAACTTTCAGGATAAATACCTGTGTCAAATAAATAATTGAATAACTTTACTAAAAAACTGAACAATGGCCCCATTTGAAATCTTAAAAAATTCTCCAATAAGACCATCAGGGCCTGCAGATTTATTGTTTTTCAATTTTCTAATAGCTAGTAACACTTCTTCTTTTGAAATTGGCCTATTTAACACCTCATCACCTTCCTCTGTTAAACCATCATTCTGTATATTATTTTCTTCAACATCTTTTTCTAGTACACTTTTAAAATGTTGATACCAATCAGAGATAGAAATGTCATTCTGAGGCTGTGACTTCCTTTTACATATTTTACGCACTGATCCCCAAAATAACTGTTGATCATTTACAGAATTTAAGAGTTCAGCATATAAGGCTCATTGTAGTTTTTTTCTTTCTTTTTATTTAGATTCTTATATTCACGTCGTGCAATACAATAATTAACCCTGTCATCATTCTGTCGAGTTTTTCTAAATCTTCTCAATAGCCTCCGCACTTTACGCTTTGCTGTTTTGCATTCATGATCAAACCATCTCCTTGGCTCATTCACTTTTGAAACAGGAATTCTTTTTATCATACATTGAGCATGTTCTTTAATAATGTCATTAAACCTAACCAGAGCTTCATTAACATCAACATCTATGAGAGCTTCCACACTACACAGACGTCGCTGCACATCATTTGAATTCAAAGAAGTACAAAATCGTTGCTCACATTCCTTTTCCAAACATATTTATTAATATACTGATTTTTAAACTATATCTAGATCATTTGAGCTGGATTTCCAATTACTTTGTTTTTCAAAAACACATTAAAAGTGGCATATGATCCGATTCAATTCTGTCTAATACATTTAAAAAGATGATTTATCCTTCATAGCCTCAAAGAAATTAACAGTTGCTAAAAAGTAGTCATTAACACTATTTCCGACATCAGAAATGTATGTGAAACGACCATGATGATCGCCATTACATACTCCATTCAAAATACACAGACCGATACAGTACAGAGGCTTAACAACTTTTTCCCATATAGATTTAATGTCTTATCTTCAGAATGTCTTGAATACTACTGTGTGATTCTTGTTTTTGCCAACCGTGAAGTTCACATCATCCATAATTTCTGGAAAAATTTCTGCAGTCCTGGCATTTATATCGCCACATATCAAAACATCAACATCCCGGAAAGAAAGAAGCATATCCATTAGACATTGTTCCAAAATATCAATCCCATTGTCATATCCATACATACAATAATAGGGTGCATTTTCAGGAGGTATATAACAACACAAAGAACAACATCTTTGCAAAACCCCCCCCAAAAGTTTTGTCAATCAAAAACAGCAAAGAATAATTACTGTCACATTTCAGTTCTTGCACAAAACCGACTAAAGACTTGCGGACAAGACAAATTATTCCCCCTGAAAATCTTCCTTGTCTTGACAATTTTATTGCAGGCTTTACAAATATTTCATAATCTTTTAACAAACTTGACTGAAACTTTTCCATAAACGTTTTCAACAAGACACACAAAATCAAAAGAAGAAATAAATTGTACAAAATCTGGGTCATTCATTTTAGAAGACAAACACAAATATTCCAGTGAAGAAAGGATACATTATTTACAACAGCGCTGCGAACTCCAAAACTCAGGTCAGCAGGATTATCGTTCCTAGACTCACCACCTCCATTACTGACATCTCCTTCATCCCATTCATAGCTGGAGTCACGTGCAGTGTCATGCGCCTCTGCCCCCCTGTACCCTCCTCAACTCTCCCTTCCTCCTTCACATTCATTCTCTTTTTCACCCCCACCCTCACCGTCACCATTCTCACCTCCGTCCTCACACTCATCCTTTCTCGAGCCACCCCCGTCACTCTTATCTCTTTTCTCACTGCCACCCTCATAGTGTTCATTTTCTCCCTCCCTCTCGCACTCTTCCCACTCTCTCTGGCACCACCTTCCTCCCCCCCATCTCGGACACCCTTACAGACGTTATTCCTCTCTCTACCATGTCCACCATCCTCACTCTTTCTTCTTCTTTTACTTTCATTTTATCTCTCTGTTTCAACTGTCCCATCAATCGATGTGTGTGCTGAACAGCTTGGAATCTGGAAAAGCATGCATCACTTCGTATAAACAAGTCAAAACGTGACTTTCAACTCTTGTAAACATTAGTTTCTTGCTGGAATTAGTATAAACTTTATTCTGGTTACATATCGGATTCTCATTTATATTTGGATTGTTTGCCGATGTAATAACATTCACCTCTTCAACATCACACACTTTTGTTTGTTTACAACTTTTCTTATACATGCAACACACACTACACAAATCATGCACGGATTTTACACTCTTCCCATTTCAACATCGGCACAATTCACACATTCAACCACCCTTTCCCTCCATTTCTTAGCACGTGAAACTGTACCGTAGATATTCTGTGCATGCGGTGACTGTTTTCTTTTTATGCCCCCCACAGTTTCGGGGCCGGACAGATTCTTGCTGCAGGGCCGGCCAGACCGTTATTTCAAAGGACACAGCTGATCCCTGTCGTTCAGGCCAAACTTCTCTCCCTCTATGACGAGGTGGTCGTACACCATCGACGCCCTTTTGTCCTGACTTCTGGCTGTCTTCAGGTGCGGCAAAAGCTTCCTTCGGATTTCTCTTACCCGAAAAGAGAAGTCTTCACCAATGAAGACCCCACTCCCCTTCAGTTTCTGCTTTGCCTGAAGAATTTTGCCCTTGTCTTTGAAAAATGTACAGCAGGCAACAATGGGGGCATTGGGCTTAGCACTAAGACGATGCACTCGGTCAAAAGGAATGCTTTGAGAAAGTTCTAGCTTGTCCGTGAACATTTCTTGCACACGATCCTCACATTCCTGCCAAGTCTCTTTTTCATCTCGAGGGATTCCATGAATTATAATGTTGTTTCTTTTAGATCTTCCCTCCAGATCGTCGACCTTCTTCTCCAAGAACTCTGTTCTTTCACTTAACTTTTCATTTTCCTTTCGCAGACTTTCATTCTCTGTTTTCAAATCTTTCATTTGTTGCTTTATACAGTTAATCTCTCCCTCGAGATTAGAACAGCTTGTTTTGATGTCTTTAATATCTTCCCTCGTTGTGTTGCATGTACACTGCAGATCCCTGAGCATAGTCACAATGTCTGATGAAGCAGGATCAGGTGACAGTGTTGGCGTGTTGCCCCAAGAGGTCTAGATTTGTCAGTACTGTCCCGACGAGAGCTGCTTCCAATTCCGGACAGCGTAGATTGTCGTCCTCCTTCAGTTTTACGGTTGGGTCCTGGATTCAGTTCGACATCTCCACATTGGTGGATTAAATCTCCGTAGAAAAGTAGAAAGAGGAGCACACCAAGCATGACACCGTGTGCACGGCTTCTCAAGCGTAACACTGCAATTCTCATGGCTGATTTGAAATTGGCTCGCTTTGTCATGAAATAAATAAATACAGACAAAAATCGGCCACAAACTGACCGGAATGCCAGAGCAGAGCAAGGCATAGTCCTTCACCCAGTCACTGACCAACTTTAGAGTCACTACTTTCACTGTATACAGAGAAAATAGGAATCGAAAGGAGAGCCCGAAAAGCGTGTCTGTTCAGCGTCGCTCACACCAAGAGCCCCCCAGAGAGAGAGAGAGAGAGAGAGAGAGAAAGGATGCAAACAAACAAAGCAAGGATTGATCAAAGATTTCAGACGCCATCTTCGTCATTGTCAAACGACAGGAACTCATTCAATCTACCACCCCCAGGCAACAAATAAAACAACATGCGTTCAGAGACCGTTACATCAGGGGCTTCCTTTGAACCCTAAAACAGTCAACTATGAAGTGGCTCCTTGCATGCCTGCGGCCATTTTAAAACACCGTGTCCCATTGACAAACGACAACCTTGAGAAGGCTACTTCTAAGGAAGAGGCAAGACTTCCATGAACATCGTGTATTGTTTTCATTCTCCTCATTGATTTATTGTACGGGTCTGGGGCACTTCGAATCAATTCGTTAAATACTGAATGAACTGAGGCTTGGATCGCTCACAATGCAAGATTTATAAAGAGATTCGAAAGGCACCTTTACTTAGAAAGCATGCATTCGGTCTGTGGGGATAAATCTAATTTCAGTAATAATTTTAACGGTGTGTGGGTGTGTGTGTGTGAAATGTTATGATCTGGATGGGGGAAGCTAAATGAAAGCCATTGAAAAGCGATCGGGAATGATTATTATTATAGTTTTGTAATCTGCGTATGAAACATCTCTCTCTCTCTATCTCTCTCTCTCTCTCTCTCTCTCTCTCTCTCTCTCACACACACACACACACAGACAAAGGTTTTAATGCCTTTTATAAAACAATCTATTCATTCAATGATTCATTCTCCTTTCCACAAAACGCACTCTGCAGCCTCTCATATAGATAATCTAGGATCTAGATTTCCTATGCAGTAGGTAATTGATTTGAATTTTTCTTTCATTCCTGGGCTAAAGCTCCGAGGTTCACCAATAGTGGGATTTATGCTATGCAACTCCCCCCCCCCCCCCCCCCCCCCCCCCCCCCCCCCCCCCCCCCCAAAAAAAAAAAATAAATCCATTTAGGTAGCCGTATTCCGACAGCGGGGATGATTTGAACTAAGTATCCCATTTTTTGGTATATAAATAAGTCTTCTGGCGATGTACAATCGGAAGGGGGGGGGGGGGGTAAAAATCTACAGTTCTCTTTTTTTTTTTTTAAAATCAGGCTTTCAAAGTATTAGAGCTATGATAACATACATGTATACCACACTGAACAGAAGTTATGATTATGTTCTCTTTTCTCAAACTGATTTGTTTTCATAAGAGAAAAAATAAGCCTGGACAATCCAATTTTGTTTTTGTTGTTGCTGTTGTTGTTGTTCTTGCTGCTATTTAGTATTATTGCTGGTGCTACTCAGCCTACTGCCGATGTTGGTGTACAAAGGTCTTTCATCCCTCTTTAGCTAAACACACACACACACACACACACACACACACACACACACACACACACACACACACACACACACGCACGCACGCACGCACACACCACACACACACACACACACACACACACACAAAACGGTGACAAACAAAGCGTTCATGATGGTAGCCATCACACTATACTTTAAAGTTAGGTCTATTTTTCAGATCTGCTTGTTTAGGAGAATAATAAATTCGTGAACTGTGTTCTCAAGTCTCTCTCCTCTCCAGCTATTGATACCAGAAAATTGTACTTTTTTTAAACTGCTTTTTAAAAAAAATACTAAGTGTGTAATATTAACCCTCTCTTCCTTCCCACAAAATGTTATGAATCGTGGGTTAATTTTGTAGTTCAGGAATATTCTCTCTCTCTCTCTCTCTCTCTCTCTCTCTCTCTCTCTCTCTCTCTCTCCACACCCCCCACACACTATACTTTGCACACACACATCACACACACACGCGCGCACAGGCACACACGCACGCACACACACACACACACACACACACACACACACACATGGACGGAGGTTGGGAGAAGCAGGTGTTATAGAGAAACAGAAGATAAAGAATGAGCCAGGCCTACAGCAGCAACAATAAATCCAACAATTCTTTATTTCAAGTAACAACAGAACTGTAATAATGATGGGAGCCGTCTTACAAAAGAAAAAGAGCCAAGACGGGTAAAGCGAGACAACTACGATAAGTCTCTTCAGTCTTCGTCTGCACAGTAGCTTCCCTTGACACAGAAACGCCCGTGGATTTTGACATTCACAGGTCTACCTAACATAACAAGTAAACTGTGAGGTTCTGGGTTCGATTTATAGCCTTGACTTTTCTTCCCAGTTTCATGGGAAATCCAACTGAATGTCAAGTCTTTTGGAGGAGACTCTAGAACAGTTCTAGTCTTCTACCCATGTGCTTATATAATGGACTTGTGCTGTCAAAAGAGCCCACCACAGTTGAAAATTGGAAAGAGCTGGGAGGTACCTCCCTCTGTCACATAATTATGATCTCTCTCTCTCTCTCTCTCTCTCTCTCTCTCTCTATATATATATATATATATATATATATATATATATATATATATATATATATATATACATATAAAATATTCATGGCATAAATGATCTCACTATTGATGAACCTCAGAGCTCTAGCTGCTGAGGAACAAAAACAAAATCTAAAACACATATTATGATATATGCACACTGGTGTCATATTTAGACATCCTCCTCAAAGTCAGAATGTGGCTACCTTAATGATGGGCGAGAAACGGTCACATAGATGTAACATCTGATGAATCGCGTACAAAATCTCACCACTGGTAAACCTCAGACCAGTATAATAATAATAATAATGATAATAATGTATGGAATTTATATAGCGCTGAATCTTGTAAAGCAACAAATCAAAGTACCAGTAGCCAAGGAACAAAAATAAAAAGAATAATCAATTTATGATCATTGGTCTCTTTTTTTTTTTTTTAAGAATATCATTATCACTAGTAGGTTTTTAAAAATTATTTTATCATCATCATCATCATCATCATCATCATCATCATCATCATCATCATTATTATTATTATTATTATCATCATCATCATTGTCATCATCATCATCATCGCTAGTATTTTGTTTATTACATATATTATATATAGTTTGAACAAAAATGACAGCATAACGAGTTCTAAAGAGAAACTCAACTTGGAACCTAGCATTGTATCAGTACTTACAAATTTAATGTATTAATTGATATGACAAAAGATACCTCCTGACATCCCTGGGGTTCTACATTATCTGATAAACACTAAAACAGTTTGCATCCCCCTGTGGGGATGCTGGGGGGCTTGTCAGTATTTATAAATCACATCCCCACCTTCTGGAAATTCTGTAGCGCTATGAATTCCTTCTTTTCTATCCCTCTCTTTGTTTAGACTGCCTTGCTCCTTTTCTAAAGTTTTCTTCGTCAAGTTCCTGCCACCTCCTTCTTGTAGATTTTCTGCCTTCTTCAGTTCTTGGTGTGTGTGTGTGTGTGGGTGTGTGTGTGTGTGTGTGTGAGTGTGTGTGTGTGAGTGTGTGTGTGTGTGTGTGTAATATATATACATAATATATATCATTATATGCATAGAGAGAGATATAACAGATATATATATATATATATATATATACAGAGAGAGAGAGAGAGAGAGAGAGAGAGAGATAGATAGATAGATAGATAGATAGATAGCTAGATAGATAGATTATACATGTAGATACATGTGTGTGTGTGTGTGCACGCGCGCATTCTTCTGCCTTTTTTTCAGAAAGACTTTTAAAAAGTTAACAATGTTTTCCCATGCCGATGTAAGATGGGCAGGGCCCGACTTGTCAGGTGCTGAACAGCAGCCCAGGGCATTTCTGCTCATGTGACACACAACTATAGCTGCTGTCTGAGCGTTCTATGAAGAACAAGATACATGTATAGTTTTTGCATTGTAACTTTTATTTCAGTTTAAATTTGTAGTGTATCAATATACATAGTTTTAAATTTAGTGCAGATTCAGGGCTAGGCCATATTTTGGTTAAAGTTTTTTTCTGTAATAATGATATGGTAGTAGCTTTAAGTTAATTGCTGGTTAACTGAAAGAAATTTATTACTGTAAATTGTAATGGGGTTTTGTCATTCTGTGTGTGTGTACGCATACTGTAAACATGTGTCATTCTATGTGTGTGTGGGTGCGTGCGCATGCGTGAGTGTGTTTACAAGTGTGTGTGTTTGTATGCGTGTGCACACGTGTGTGCACACTTGCACACAGTATGTGCACACATAATCATGCACATCACACATGATCTGTTTTTAGTCTGCCTTTTGTGCTTTTGTAATTAATAATAATAGACTGTCCAATACCCCACATCAAAAACCAATTACTTGACTTAACTGAATGTGTTAAGTTTCCTACACACACACACACACACACACACACACACCATACCAGCACAAACATGACTCATGACACAGAATTAAACATAATAAAAATAACTATATATATATATTATATATATTATATATATATATATATATATATATATATATATATTATACAACAGTAATATCAATTTGAATATTACTACACATAGACAGTTTGTGCAAATTGCACACACACACACATATTATAGTTATAAACTTATACTACACACACACACACATGTAGAGTAGACACACAGACACACACACATACACATACATACACACACTCTGAATATACACTCAGAATGTGTGTATTGTGTTTGTTTATTTATTTATTTATTCTTATATTTCGAGGATAATGGAATAAGCACTCATGTGCTTTTTACATTTTTACATCCAGTCCCCGTGTGTATGCAGTTTTGTCAATTTTGTCATTCATTCCCACCTGCACACAATGGCCTACTCTTCCGAAAAGCGGAATGGGTTTAACGAGTGTGCAAGATGTTCTGCATGCACTCGCACATGGGACCTCGGTTTATAGTCTCATTGAAGGACTTTTCGGGGAGTGGAGTTGGCACTGATGTTAACTCCAAGGTGTGTGTGTGGGTGTGTGTGTGTGTGCGTGTATGTGTGTGGGTGTGTATGTGTGTGTGAGAGAAAGAATCTGTGTCTGCATGTTCCTATGTATACTCCTATGTACATGTGGTGTTGGTGTTTTTTTTCAAGGTTTGGATTGGAGTTGGCCCTGCATGTCTGCAAATTAGTCTACAGTAAGCACATTGTAAGTTGCTCTCACATCAGCACATTTTTTCAAATTTCTGTCTACAGTACACTACATATATATGTACCTATATATGTGTATATATTATATATATATAGATAGATATATAATTATATACATACATATATATATATATATACATACATACATACATACATACATACATACATACTCACATGTATACATTACATACATACATATACACATACAATACAGTACCCTCAGAACACAATCTCTTACCTGGCTCGTCTCAAGTGGATCCAGGGAGAGTACCGGGGCATGTACTCTACAACAGGCGAAGAGGCGGTGACGATCCACCTGTTGGATCGGTCACAGTCAAAGTAAGGCTGGGAGATGATCACGGGCAAGGACTCCGTCAAGGCCTCCTGCCCTGGCTGAGGTGGCCCAAAGAAGGAATAGTCCGTGAACTCGTCCTTGATGAACACCCCCGTGGTGTTGGAATACTTGATGCCTACCGAGTACGTGAACTTCCTCACTGAATCGTCCTTCTCGAAGAGATCGGGCAGCCAGGGATGGTACCACGGGTTGCCCTTGTACTGCGGGTGGGTGTAGTTCCAAACCCGTCCTGACCCGTAGTCGTGGATGTCGATGGTGTTGTTGCTGGGCTCCCTCAGCCAGTTGGTCGGTTCGTTGTAGTCGTCCTCTCTCCAGGCGCGGGGTCCGAAAAGCGGAAGCGTGGAGTTGAAGTTCATCTTGCGGTACCAGTTTGGGTAGCTGCAGTTGTTGTCGAAGAAGATGGAGGAACCGTTGATGAAGCCAGGGTTGGCCGACACGTCTGCCGCGTGACCCATGTAGATGTACATCAGGCCTGGTTGAGTGTCGAAATCCCAGGAATTGTTCAGCTGCTGGTAAACAAAGCTGTAGAAGAAGGCGCGGTTGAGTGCCATGTTGTGCGCGTGGAGCAGATTCGATCTGTTGGAGTAGATGACCGTACTCAGCAGCTTGTTGTAGCGAGGCTTCTGGGCTACAGTGTCATCTCGGAACTGGAGGTCTTCCTGCGGTTTGGAACGGCAGTTTTCTCCTGTGATGCTGTAGAATTTGTCGTTGATCGCGTCAAAACGGTCTGGTCTCATCCATTCAAACGGTGTATCATCCCCACATACCGCGAAAAACAGCAGTGCCAGCCCGACTAGGGCGCACAGGTAAAGTTGGTTCGACTTCATCGTGGTTCAGGTATCGCTAGCGTCTCATCTTATAGTCCAGGTAAGACTTCAAAGGAATGTTTGGAACAGAAAATACCACAAAAGTTCCAAAACTGGCAGTTACTTCCGCACTACCTGTTCAAAATGGCGTCGACTGTGTCACCCTTATTCAAATAAGAGAGGGCAGTGACGCAGCGTGACCCTCAGGTGTGTGCGCGAATGGGGTCAGAAAGGATTGTCGCTGAGCAACAGCCGCTTGACAAGATTGTGTTTTACCTGAGGCTTTGTCGAGAGAGGAACGTGTGTGCGTGCGTGTGTGTGTGTGTGTGTGTGTGTGTGTGTGTGTGTGTGTGTGTGTGTGTGTGTGTGTGTGTGTGTGAAAGAGAGAAAGGGGGAGAGACAGACGGAGAGTGGAGTGCCCTAGTGATGTGTGTGGTGGGGGTGAGGAAGGGGGGTGAGAGGGTATAATTGCAGTGGTCTAAGCAAGCAAATAAACACAAAAAGGGGAACAAGCAAACAAAAGCAATGATCGCCATATCGACCTAGTATAGCTTTAAATTATTTTTGTCGTCGGTAAAGTAAAGCAGTGTGCTGAAAGCCTCTTGAATTACAACTTGATGTGTGTCTGTATTATTTTCTATATGGGTAGCAGAACTGATGGGCGCCTCGCACGCACGCACCACACACACACACACACACACACACACACACACACACACACACACACACACACACACTGAATCATACTTTTTGTTATAATGAAAACTAAACACGGATCGGGCAGGGAGGGGGGGGGGGGGGGGGGGGGGGGGGGGGGGGGGGGGGGGGGAGGGGGGAGATTCAAATTTCTGATAGATTTACCCAAGTGCTTGAAACAGGACGGGAAAACAAACAAAAACAAAACGACATCAACAAGTTAAAAAGTATAAAGATTGGGCGCCTATGCATGCGTTTCCCCCTTTTTCATTGCTGCTGATCTCACTGCACCAACAGGATTCTACAAAGCAAGTCGACCTATATATATATATATATTGTGTTGTAAAGTGGTGGTTATCATAAAGTGCACAGGCTCAAGGGAGATAAGAACTTCTCCTTTTGTCTGGAAACTTTCCTTTATTGCCCATACCAAATTTGACAATTCCTATTATTGTCTTTGTGAGCATGTGAATCGGGTAAAACAACAGATTTCCACAGGAAAGTTAAGAAAATCGTTTTTGTGTTCGCAGTTTTCGACTGAGTCTTTTTCGGGATTTGCAATATCCTTCGATTCCATTATTTTTGGGGCGTTTTTATAGCATTGATATCTAAAAAAATACTGCCAAATACTTGTATGGCCTGGGGCCCATATCAAGTTTGCCTGTGGGTGGTTGTGGTGTGTGTGTGTGTGGGTGTGTGGTGTGTGTGAGGAAAGAGAGAGAGAGAGAGAAGAGAGAGAGAGAGATGGAGAGCATTTTGTGTGGCATTTGTGTGGTTGTTCTACAATTTAAAGTGGGTTAAATTTAAAAAATAAAAAGAACAAAAAGGCAAACAATTTCAGAAAAAAAGGTTAAGGAACTACTAACACGTAACCATAATTACAATAAAGAAATGAAAATTTTAAACCATAAAGAAAATAAACTAATTAAAAATACAACGATCAAAAAATACAGACATGTATTCCACACCAAAGACACTGGGAAAAAAGGAAACAATACGAAAATCAAATTTGAAGTTAAATGTTTAATATGAGTGTTGTGGATTGTGAAAAAATTTGGGGGTTTTTGTATTGTGTGTTATTGTAAATGGGGTTAACAAACCTTTCGAAGCAAAAAGAAATTTCCAAGCAAAAGGGCAATGTACGTTACTCAAAACCTTATGCAAAGATCTGTCACCAATGGTGGGAAGGTTGCTTTTTACACTTGACATTCGAATAGAATATGAAAGTTTGAGATTGCCCCCCACCACACACACAATGTTGTGTTGTGTGTGTGTGTGTTGTGGTGTGTGTCCAATTCCATTGAAGCGTTTCAAGCATGAACAAAACAAAAACAAAAAGAAAACAAAAAACCAACCACAGATGCAGGTGCTAGCTCGAAATTGTGTGCACACACATTTTCTGTATAAGTTGGGGGTAGCCTAGAGGTTGCGGTTGAACTCGTGATCGACGGCCCCGGTTCGGCCCCCACCGAGACATCAGTTCAGGGGACCCCCCCCCCCCCCCCCCCCCCCCCCCCAAAACCAGTCCCCCCCCCCCCGGGCCCCACCCCACCCCCCCCCACCCCCCCACCCCCCCCCCCCCCCTTTAAAATACTATTCCCCCCCCCCTAAGGAAATGAACAAAATTAAAAGGCTTTCACATGGTGTCGGGTAAAAAATCACCCACAACCTACCACACCAAAACGCCACCTTTTTAAAGTACTCATTTCATAGGTGACCCAGTGAAAGGATGGAAAAAAAATAAAAAGCGCGCGGTTTGGCAAAACACGTCCCGGTGGAATAAAACCAGGCCCCGTGGCGAAAACGCAGAACATGTTCCACCTTTAATCCCGTACCCTTACGTAAGAGTGGGCATGTAAATGCGGGGTACAATACAGAATTTTACAAAACCGATCCCGGGGACTGAGAATAAAAAGCCAAAAGTGTTATCCTTAAAACCTCGATATAAGAACCAAATTTTTTTTTTTAAATAATCACACACACCACACACACACACCACACACACACACACACACTCACACACACAAACACACACAC
>CM054145.1:51508282-51513282 GCA_028751875.1 Rapana venosa
TGTTCATGCAGTATGTGGGTAACATCGTATTTGCCTAGGGGGAAAAAAAGTAACCAGTCATTACTACTGTCTGCGCCGGTAGTTATAAAGTGATTCAATGGATTTAAAGTTACCGTTGACCGTAAAAAGTGCTTCTGGAATTTTTTGTCCTCTGGTGTTTCCCATTTGTAAACTAAGAAACGACCGTTTAGTTTCCAGACTACTGTGCAGGCACACTGAGGTAAGCAAATGCGATGGTCACGATAGCGCTGGCAGATAATTAATGGTAACAATAGGAGAAGAAGTAGTGGTAGTAACAGGAGAGCAGTGGTACTGCTACTAGTAGCAATAGTAATAGCGCTGATGGTGAAAGTAGCAGTAGTGTAAGGACCAGTAGCAAATAGAGCAGTAGTAGTTGAAGCAGCAGCAGCAGTAACATTGGTTGTACTAGAAGCATTAGCAGCAGCAGAAGTGGCAACAGTGCAAAAATAACTAAATTAAAGTAGCAGCACAACAAAAGGAACAACAGCAGCAAAAAATTGGCCCAGTGTAGTAGTAGTAGTAGTAGTAGTAGGAGGAGGAGGAGGAGGAGGAGCAGCAGCAGCAGCAGCAGCAGCAGCAGCAGCAGCAGCAGCAGCAGTAATAGCAGCAGTAGTGTGACAGTGGGTTGGTGTTTTTTCTCTACTTTGGCGCTGTCTTGATAACCTTTGAGTGAAACATTTGAATTCGCTCATATGCCAGACAACAGTAGACTGTAGTTGCTGGCTGTCTGAGTGTTCGGCGATGAAGAAACTGTACAAGAGCGAACACCACTACACAAATAACCACGCTGTAATATGAAAGCTTGAAGAAGTGCACGGTTTTGTGTTCAGCAGTATGTCTGCTTAATGAAGAGAGGATCGGTGGTCTAGAGGTAGCGCACCTGCCTAGAAAGCGAAAAGTCTGGGTTTCAAGCGTGTGGTGGTTCGATCCCCGTTTGTGTCCGAAACTTTTCCCCCATCCACTAGACCGTGAGTTGTGGTCTGAGTGCTAGTCTTTCGGATTAGACGATAAACCGAAATCCCGTGTACAGTGCTCGTTTAGTACACGTAAGAGAAGCCACGGCAACAAGAGAGTTGTCCCAGGCAAAATTTTGTACAAAAAAGCCATTCTGATAGAAAACCAAATCCATATGCAGACAGGAAAAAGAAAAATAATGGATGGCGCTGCTATTGTGGCGACGCGTTCTCCCCGTGGAGAGCAGCCCGAATTTCACACAGAGAGATCTTCCGTGACTTAAAAGTGGTATACAACCGATACAATAATTATTGTCTTCAAACGTGCCTACTTTCTGCTAAGTCTGCTGTCTGTTGCTTCGTTTCAACTCGTCATCGGTGCTGTTTCATTTTCTTGTTAGAGGTAAATGCTTCCTGCTAGACTATTTCAGGGGGAGGGGGGGGGGGGGGGGGGGGGGGGGGGGGGGGGGGGGGGGGGGGGGGGGGGGGGGGGGGGGGGGGGGGGGGGGGGGGGGGGGGGGGGGGGGTTTTTTTCAGCAAAACCCAAAAATTTAAAAAGGCTGGGGGTTTTGGGTGTTTTTTTTGTTTTTTGGGGGGGGGGTCGTGTCTGGGTGGCTTTTCTGGGGAAAATTTTGTTTCATTTTTTTTTGGGGTTTTTTGGGTTTTGGGGGTTTTTTTTTTTTGTTTGGTTGTTTGGTGTTTTTTTGTTGGGTTTGGGGGGGGGGGGGGGGGGGAAAAAGGGGGGGAAAAAAGGGAAAAAAAAAAAAAAAGAGGGGAAAAAAATTTTGGGGGGTTTTAAAGTCTCTTGAACGCCCCCTTTAAGGAAAGATTGTTTTTTGGGGGGTTTTTTTGGGTTTTTTTTTGGGGGTTTTTTTGGGGGGTTTTTGTTTGTTTGGTTAATTTTTTTTATTGTAAGAAGAAGTTCCTTTTTTTTCCCCAAGGGGGGGGGGGGGGGGGTGGGGGGGGGGGGGGGGGGGGGGGGGGGGGGGGGGGGGGGGGGGGGGGGGGGGGGGGGGGGGGGGGGGGGGGGGGGGGGGGGGGGGGGGGGGGGGGGGGGGGGGGGGGGGGGGGGGGGGGGGGAAAGGGGGGGGGGGGGGGGGGGGGGGGGGGGGGGGGGGGGGGGGGGGGTTTTTTTTTTGGGGGTTGGTTTTGTGTGTTTTGGGTTTTTGGGTGTGTTTTTTTGGGGTTTCTTTTTTTTTTCCTTTAAATGTAAGAGTGTGTTTTTTTTTTTGGTGGGTGTGTTTTTTGTTTTTTTTTTTTTTATTTTTAGTTGAAAGGGGGGGGGGAAGAAGGGAAGTTTTTTTTAATTTTGTCCATTAAAAAGGTTATTTTTTGTGGGGGGGGTTTGGGTTTTTTGTGTTTTTTGGGGGTTTTTTTTTAAAAAAAATTTTAAAAAATTTTTAAAAAAAAAAGGGGGGGGGGGGGGGGGGGGGGGGGGGGGGGGGGGTTTTTGGGGAAAAAAATTTTTTTTCCCAAAAAAAAGGGGGGGGGGGGGGGGGGGGGGGGGGGGGGGGGGGAAAAAAAAAAAGGGGGGGGGGAGGGTAAAGAGAGGAAAATTTTTTGGGGGGGGGGGGGGGGGGGGGGGGGAAAAAGGGCCAAAAATTTTTTTTTGGGGGGGGAAAAGGGGGGGGGGGGGGAAGGGGGGGGGGTTTTTGGGCCCCCAAAAGGGGAAAGGAAGGGGGGGAAAAAAGGGAAAAGGGGAGGGGGGGGGGGGTTTTTGCTCCTTGGTGGGGGGGGGGGGGGGGGGGGGGGGGGGGGGGGGGTGGGGGTTTTTTTGGGCTGGTTGTGAGGGGGGGGGGGGGGGGGTTTTAGGGGGGGGGGGGGGGGGGGGGGGAGGTGGGGGGGGGGGGGGGGGGGGGGGGGGGGGGGGGGGTTTTTTTTTTGGTCTTTTCCTTTGGGGAAAAAAGGGATTTTGTTTTTTTTTTTGGGGGTATAAAGTTCACGTATATTAAATTTTTTATTTTTTTTTAAATTTGTTTTTTTTTTTCTTTTTCCCCCCTTTTTTTATCGGTTTTTGGTGTTGCACCCGTCCCCCGGGGTTAAGGGGGGAATTTAAAAAGTGGGGCTTGGGTTGGGGGGCCCCCCCCAAATTTGTCTTTGGGGGGGGGAATTTTTTTTTGGGGGGTTTTGGGGGGGTTTTTGCGTGATGTTTAGATTTCAGGTGGAAAAGAGCAGCCTTGATGTGATGTGTTGGACATTGACTGTAGCCATCAACTCGTACCCCATCAATCCACACACACACACACCATGATAATTATTGTGATGCCCACTTCAAGTAACCCATCCACCATGCCATTCGTTACCAGCTGATGCCCTTGTCATCAAGAAATAACAGTTTTTCTGATGAAGTGACGGCAGAATTACACTCACGTGTGATGTATTAATAACAGAAACAGATAAAGAAAACTAGTACAGTAAAAGAAAATCGAACAGAACGACGTGAAGAAGCAGCATGTCGTACTAGCGGCAACAGCAGCAGCAGTAGCAGCAGCAACAGCAACATAAGTAGTACTAGAACCATTAGTAGCAGTTTATTTTTTGATCCCATTGACTGTCATACTTACAAAATGCACAAACTCGAAACACAATCTTCTTGTGGTTATTCCACACTATCATAGAATTTATTTCTTGGTTTCAAGTTTCTTTGTGTCCTAGGTTTATTCTTGTACCTGAACAGGCAGCTAAACAACAAATCGTGCAAAAAATCATGAACGTTATGGAGACTACAGTAGACTTTCCCCTTTCAAACATTAACTGAAACTATACATGTCAACCTTACATCTCAACATGTACACCAATTCAAACGCGCCTGTTGTTACCCACACCATCTCAACATTCCAAAACTGCGACCAAAAACAGCAAGCGCAACTATCTCTACTATCAAACTTACGAAAATTTCACCCACCCAATCGTAAACTGACTTCATACCCGCATCACCGACCAACAGTCTCTCGCCTTTAATTCAAGCCACCTGTTATTTCTTCTATCAGTTACCCCCCCCCCCCCCCCCCACCCCCCCACACACACACAAAACCTCAACATCCTCGCTAAACCTCAACGATTACCCCCCCCCCCCCCCCCACACACACACACAACACACACAACAACACCACACACCACACACACAAACAAAAACAAAAACCCCACGAAAAACAATAACAACCAACAAAACAAAACAAAAACCCAAACAAACAAGGGGAAAAACACCCCCCAAACCCCAAACCTAGAAAGAAAGAACGACCCCCCTTCCCCAACCCCCCCCCCCCCCCCCCCCAAACAAAAAAACCAACAACAAACAAAAAAAACCTTAAACACCTCCCACCCCTCCCCAAAAATTAACAACAACAACTAACCAAACCACACACAAGCAGACGACGACAACAACAACAACAACAACAACGACAACAACAACACAACAAACTTAACACCCCTCACCCCCCCCCAAAAAAAAAATACAACAACAACAAACCAAACCACACACAAGCAGACAACGACAACAAAAACAACACAACAACAACCAACCACCACCCCAACCCCCCCCCCCCCCCACCCCTCCCCCCCCCCCCCCCCTCCCCCAAACAAACCCCAACAACAACAAACCCCAACAAAAAAACAAACCCCAACAAACAACAAACAAAAATGATCAGCGTCCAAGACTACAAGAGGAAGCTTCGGCAGAACTGGTCCTACCTGGAAGACAACCTGGAGGCGGATCCCGTGATGGACCTGTGCTTCGAGAGGCAGGTCCTCAGCCGCACGGACCTGGAGCGTCTGCGTGCCGAGAGGAGCAGGCCGGACCGCGTCAAGCTTCTGCTGAGCCTGCTGGAGGCCAAGTCCAGCACGAAGGCCTACGAGATCTTCCTGGACACCTTGCTGTCCGAGAGGGTTGACCAGCCCTTCCTCAAGAAGCGTCTGGACGAGACCGTGGTGAAGGTTGCGGAACAGCATGATGAAGGTTTGTTGTTTTTTTGTTTGTTGTGTGTGGTGTGTTGTTGTTTGTTTTTTTTACAAGATTCAGCGCTATAT
>CM054145.1:51518282-51588282 GCA_028751875.1 Rapana venosa
AGCTAAATCTGGCGGAGTCTAACCCTCTCTAGGTAGCAGGTGCATGCCGGGTATGTTCGCTTTATCCGTGCCGCCGGCCCTAGCAGGCCTACACGTTTGTGGATGTGATTCATCATGTGCACAAGATGTTCTGCGTGCGTTTGCTGACGCCACCTCGGTTTACAGTCTTATTTGAGGGACTTTTCTGGGGAGGGGAGTCGGTACTGACGTTATCTCGGGGGAGAAATCCATTTAAATGGAGCTCAGACTAGAAATAGGGACCCCAGTTACAGTTACATCATAAGTGCGCCACTCATCACTTGCCTGTTCCGCCAACTATCTTAATTATTCTCGGATTTTTTTTCTTCGATTACAATATGGTATGATTCATTTATTTATTCATTGACACTCTTATTCCAAACATACCTAACTGTCAGTGCTAAGCAACTTTTGTTTAATGGACGATATTCTGTTTTGCTTTGTATCGAAGCTCTTACTTTATCTATGCCTGTAGATTCTAGACAAGATTGGAATGTGAGAATAGTGCTTGTGTTTTTCTTAAGGGGGTCGAAAATAGGGATGTAGTTGTCTGATATCATGGTACACTCATTCTTGTTGGGTTTTTTTTTTTCAGAGTTAACCACAGCTGTTGAAGTGGCTGAGGCCGTTGCCCTGGAGAAGGTGTCGCCAGACAGGGTGGCCACGATGATGAGGATCTGTCTGGAAAAGCACGACATGGACACCAGCATAGCTGAAAAGTTCGAGGAGGAGGAGATCAGTGGGGATGTCCTGGAGGACTTGGACGAAGACCAGATCAAAGAACTCTTCCCAGACCTCAAACTGGGCAAGCGTCTAAAGCTGAGAAAGGTCATCGCCGAAGCGCTGCTCGAGCTGCAGACCACACCTGCCCAGGCTGTCGGGGGCGGGCCAGGGAGAGCAGAAAAGCGGAAACTGGAGACCTTCAGGGTGTTCGATACCAGGCCTGGCCCTCTGGATGTGTATGAGACAGGGTACGTGTTGCCTGAGGAGCAGTCCAGGCCCGGGTTCCCCCTGCACCCTCTTCACAAGTACCACGTCCTCCAGAAGGGCGAAGACGAGAAGAAACTGGCCCAGCTGGCTATCCAGTTTGCAGCCGCCTGCATGAACGAGAGAGTGAACGGCACATTTCATGTCGGGGTGGCGGGAAAGTACGACACGGCCCACAAGTTTGCCGCTGGAGAGATTGTTGGCATGCCCGTAGATAAACGAAGGTGCGAGTTCGCCGTGACGGAGGAAATTTACCGAGCGTTCTTCCCCGACCAGCAACTGATCGCTATCAAATGCATCAGAGATCCGGTGTTCGTTCCTGTTGTGGGAAAGGGCGGCGGCCCCGACACTTGCCTGTATGTGGTGGAGGTAGACGTGGTGCCCAACTGCAGTCTGGTGGAGAACTCGGCGTTCTTCTTGAACCCGGTCAGCGGGCGGCACTCCCTGCTCTTCAGGTACATTGACGGCGCAGCCAAAGCGGCGGAAGGACAAGACCTTACCGTGTTCATGAGTCAGAGAAAGCAGCTGACGGCCCAGAGGAAGGACAGCGAGAAAACGTCCAAACCACGGATAGCTCCCATGCCGAATCTCAACAGAAAGCTTCACAACCTGTTGACCGGTGAACACGACTTTGAACTGACCGATCTGTATCTCCTCCTGTTCCTGGCTCCCTGTGCCAAGGACCTGTCCAGCCAGGCACTTGTGGACAACTTCTCTTTTGTGAAGAGCTTGTCACCCCTGGCTGTTTTCGATTTTGATTCGTCAAATCAGTCTGCGGATGGACAAGGGAGAGGACTTTCTTCCTTCGTGGAATCCACCTGGGACAAGTCTACAAAGCTTTGACAACAGACAACTTTGACAAGGACAGCGAGGAAAACAAATCGTGTGGTGGGAAAGACGGTGTTTCCAAACTTCTGGAAAGCATCGAAAACTCCTCCTTCAAGTCGTGGATTTTCTGCAACGGATACGCTCCGCTCAATAAAGAAGAGTACCAGGCAACAGCCTGGAGAGCTAAGCGCGCCGAAGGCTTCAAAGAAGCCATACGTTTCTACAAAGGCAGCTGCCCCCTGAGAAAGCAAGTGTCATCATCTTGCTTCTGTCCAGGAACTACGATGTTCTCTTGGGAGCTTTGGAGGAGATCTTCACCAAGTTTCCAGACCAGTGGATCCTAATAGCAGAGTCGGAGAAAATTGCCCAAGATCTGATGATGGAAGTGGTCAGGAGATGCTACGTGGAGAAAAACGTCCTGGAGGAAAGGTCAGTGATAGGGATGCCGTGGTCACACGTCAACCAGAGTATTCTGAACATATGTGGCTACAATCCTGGCACAGGATGCACGCTTCCCACCTCCACCCACACACCGTGCTTCATGAAAGAAAGGGAAATGAATGAACTGTCAGACCTGGAAATTCTCAGCGCAAAGCAGTGCGAAGAAGATCATTTGATAAAGAGGGGCAGTCAGGAGGAGATCGAAAGTAAAAAGCGAAAAGTGGAGATCGACTACTACCGCGGAAAGCAGGTCAGCTGGTGGAACTTTTACTTCGGGGACCACGTGCTGCGGAGAGTTCAGTTCAACGGCCTTCTGAGCGAAGTGGACAAGCGCCTGGCCGGGGTCATCCCAGACGACGAAAAAGTGGCCGTCATCTCACTGCTCCATCAGCGAGGGGCGGGAGGAAGCACCACAGCTCGAGAAATTCTCTGGGAAAAGAAGGGGGAAGTGCGCTGCTGCGTGGTGAAGAGGATCACTGACCAGACCTGCGACCAGATCGCGCGCCTCAGGAATTTCCAGGAGCAGTCTCAGCCGCAGCCTCCTCTGGTTTTGATCGATAACGAAGATCAGGAAAAGGTTTTCCAGCTTTGCTCTCAGATGAACGAGAAGGCGCGGCGAGAGGCAAGAGACAGGGGATTCCATGTCTTCTGCGTTCTCATCATTTGCGTGCGTATGACAGAGTTTTCAAAGAAGAAAGACAGGTCCAAAATCACCCTTGGCCATGCTCTTCAGACAAATGAAATCCAGTGGTTCCGATCCAAGTACGAAAATTTGGAAGAACTGTACAAGAAGCAGCAGCTTTCTCTTCATCCCAAACTGCTCATTTCGTTCAACATTTTGAAGGAGAATTTCAATCAGCAGTACATCAAAGACGCTGTAGGAGAATTCGTCAGCAAGATTGTGGAGATCCGAGAGAAACAACTGCTCAAGTACATAGCTCTCATCAACAGCTTTGACCCTGACTTTCAGAGCATTCCCATGAGCTGCTTCAATCCCGTGATGTTCCCTGAACATGGCAGACCAAAGCAGCTACCAAGGCTGGGTCAGAAAACCTTCGCCAAAGACGTCCACTGGGAGGCTTCTCTGAGCCAGTCCATCAACGTCCTCCTGAACAGAACCTCAGAATCATGCCTGGGAGGTGACATCAAAGCTCTCAGGATCATCAGCAGCAATTTGTCTCGTGAGATCCTCAAGACCTTGTGTCTGACGGAAAAGAAGAAGACCAGCGACGTCATTTTGGAGTTTCTTCACAGCGCTGTCTTCAAGCCAAGCAACGAATCCAGCGTGCAGAGTAAGCTTGTCAAGATAATGAAAGACATGCTGAAGAAGAGAGCAGCTTCAAAGTCAGGGCGTGCGAAATTCTCACCAATCATTTTGGAAATCGGAAACAACGAAGGCTTTGAAACGGCAGCTGGAGTTCTGAAAGTGGGTTTTGAGAAGTTCGATGATCCGATGATAGCACAGCAGATTGCACGGATTTACATCCATTGCCAGAACTGGAAGCATGCAGAGAAGTATGCTCAAATCGCTCTGATATGGTGCCCAAGAGCTCATACCTGTGCGACACTCATGGTCAAGTCTTTAAGGAGAAACTGATCTGTGTGCTGAAGGACCGTCTGGAGAGTGAAGAGATCCTGGAGGGTGACAGAGCCAGAGATGTGGTTGACATGGCCTTTGAAGCCATCAAAATCTTTCGCCGGGAGCAGATGCTGAGCGATGACGATGTCACCGGCTACAACAACTGTGGCTTTTTCTCCGAACTCCGTGTGGTTGTAACCGTCCTTGACTGCTGTCGCTTTTTCCGCGCTTTCAAATTCGACACGGGAGAGAAACTGCACCGTTTTCTTGTGACAAAAGGGGACCTTCCCCCTGAATTGCTGGAAGAACTTGGCGAAGAGCGAGTCGCTCAGCTGAAGGATTTGTACCGTGACTACGAAAAGCCAATGAGGCGGCTTGAGGATGAGCAGATCCAGTTGAAAGAAGACTCCTGCTATCAGTACAGTCCCAGCTACAACAACAGCATCAAGGAACGCAAGATGTTCGTCCATCTGCAAGAGTGTCTGGACACGTATTTCGGCGAAGATTCCGATGAAGTCCCTGGGCATTTGAAAGAGGCAGATGCTTGCGAATTCCGCCGGAGAAGAGTCAAAAGACGAGGTGGGAACTCACTGCGATCCATATACGGCCTGAGAGACGATGACAACGCGGCAGGTGAGTTCATAGGCATGCACGCCCTGATAGAAAAGAACGTGAACTCCGAGTTCTGTAATGCCTTTGACCTGAAGACAACACTGAACCTGACAATGGCCCGGATCTCACAGGACGAGACCTATGCCCGGCGTCTGTCTTTGCAGTGCGTTTTGGAGTGGACTCTGAAGCTGTACGACAAAACGAAGGACAGCGACAATCCCTACCTGGAGGCCTTTCTGTACCTGGTGATGTTCCACTGGCCCACAGACTGGCGGCTGCAGCAGAAGGAACTCATCCTCTGCCCCTGCAACAAAATCAGAGAGGTGATCCGGGAATGGAAAACAGCCTTTCAAAAGAACCACCCGGCGCAGAAGGAGCAGGAAGGCAAGAAACTGATGGACAGGAGAAAGAGCACGACCTTGTTCTTTCTGGGACATGGGGAGGGCTTCCGCGAGATTGTCTTCTACAGTGAGCTGCAGGCGTTTGACTCGGGCCACAAAATGGGCGACAGCATCTGGAACACTGCCGAGGCCAAGAGGAGGCTGAAGAGGTTGCAGGGCACCCTCTTGCAAGGAGGAGGAGAAATGTCCGTCACCATTCACTCGCAGAAAGGCAGCGCCACCACTCTGACCATCCCAACCTCCTTCCCATCAAGGACCCCTCGCTGTGGCAGAAGAGTGTCCACTTCGTGCTGGGCTTCTGCTGGTCAGGCCCCAAAGCCTTCTCCGTCACCCGTGACGACCAGGCCTTGGACCTCCAGGCAGCCTCCACGCCCGTCAACTTCTCCGAGCCCAAGAAAACCTTCGACCGCAGCCAACAGAAGATGATGTCCGCTGTGGCGGTCACCGAGTTCTGGCAGCTGTTCTACGACAACCGGGCTGAGCGAGGCTTGGTGGAGAGGGACATCAGTCTGTACGATAAAAACCCGGTAAGTCCAGAGACTTTGGGGGGGGGGGGTCTTTTTTTCCAGTTGTTCCATGCAAGTCCTTGTGGAAGCCTGAACAGAGGTAACGTGTGCAAACGCACACGTAAATATCGTGCGCACACATTAAAATCAAATCCATGTTTGTGGAGAAGGGTAGGCCAGTGATGGCCTGTCGTATGAATAATACGAATATGCCCAGCATGCAGCATGTGGCATGGGGACGATTGAGCTCCGCTCTGTTCAGTTTGCCCAAGACGCTTCTTACGAATTTCATTGTAGGAAATTTCAGACAAGAACCGAGCCCTGGACCGCTCGCTTTCTAGGCGGGCGCGTTACCATTAGAACACCAATCCACCAATGTTTATGGTGTGGCGTTGTCAACTGTAGTAACCGTACAGTTTGTTTGTTTGTTTGGTAGGTGGATGTGGTCTGTTCCCGTGGAAATCCTCGCATCTGAACTGATGGAGGACTGCTACGGAGCGCTGCATAATGCAGTGGATAGACAACGCCTAGGTGTCAGGTGGTTGTCTTTATATCGTTGCACAGGGAGGGAGCGGGCTGGAGTGGCCGAGTGGTAAGAGCATTGGACGGCCTGGGCTCCCCCGGAAAAGTCCTTTGAATGAGACTACCAAGCGAGGTTCTGTGTGCAAACTCGCTCAGAACTTCCTGCGCGCATGTTAAAACTCATTCTGCGTTTTGGAAGAGTAGACCATTCGTACCACCGATAAGAACGGATGACAAAAAAATATATATATTGAAAAACTTCATACACACTGGGGTCGTATTTTAGACATCATCCCCGAAGTCGGAATGCAGCTACCTTCGTGGTGGGGGTGCAGAAACAACGACCGCATACGCAAAAAAACCCCAAAACAACCCAACAAAATCTCACCATTTGGTGAACCTCAGCGCTCTAGCCGAGGAACGACCACAAAGAAATAACCCCCCCACCCCCCAAAAAAATAAAATAAAATAAAATAAAAATAATCGTTGCGTGTCAACATCGTATAAGGAAGTCGCCTATTCTTTGCTCTGGGTTGACAGATGAAGGCAAGGATCTTCGGAAGAAGAAGGAGAGCCTGGAGAAGAAGCGACTGGAGCTGGTGGAGAAGAGGACGTCGGTGCTGCAAGGTCCCGACCTGTGACGCGAGTGTGGCTGACGTCTGCAGTTGCCAGGTCAGCCGGCCAGCTGAGCCAGCCCGTGGCCAGGGGCAGGGAACTCTCTCAGGCCTGCGCCCAGGCACACGACGACTTCTTTGCAGTGGTTGGTTTTGGCTTGGGTTTGCTTTGTGCTGGGTGTGTTTTGTTTGGTCTTCTTGTCGTGGCACCAGATCTTCCTTTCCAAGAGTTTGGATTCTTGTAGATCTGCGGGTCAGAGTCCGCGAACGCAGGCACACGAGCAGGAAGATGGAATGTGGCAGACCACGCAAGAGCGAGTCTCGCCTTTGATGGAGATGAGCCGTTGTCCTTCTGCGCATGTTTGAGTGTGAACAACGCCATTCTGCTTAGGGGAGCCTGTCAGGATGTTGTCAGGAGAGGTATTAAACACACTTTTGGGGGGGGAGGGGGTTCAGTTTGTATTTCGTTGTTGTCGTGGTTGTTCATATCGTTTGATAAGTTGTCCCAAAGTGTATAAATAATTGCAGGGTATGTTTGAGAGTTGTATATGCTAGTTTTGGATATACGGATCTTTGAACATTTAGAGTTGTTTTAAGGGGTGGATAGAAGTAGCAATTTGATAACCGAAGGAACTGTCGTAATAAAACATGTTAGTTTACAACAACAACAAAAAACAGCAACCGCACACACCAAAAAACAACCAAAGTTTGCTGTGCCATACCTTTGGGCAATGTGTTCAGGAATTTTATGATGATGATGACGATGACGATGATGATGAAGATGCTGAATGTAACGATATGATGATGATAATTGTTGTTATTGTTGTTGCTGCTGATAATGATGATGGTGATGAGGATGATGAGGATGCTGATGATTAAATACATGATGAGAATTGTCATACTGATATCTGAAGAACATTGGACTTTACTACTTTTTAAAAAATGTGCTGTGGTATACATTTCGGCAGTAAAATACCTAATTGCTTCCTAATTGTAACTGCTGAGACCAAAAACCAAAAGCCACCACTAACTGTTGTTCATGTATTGTATATAGCTTTAAGTCACGGCAGAGTTGAACTCTGCATGAAATTTGGGCTGCTTTCCCTGGGGAGAGCGCGTCGCCACAAGAGCAATGCCACCCATTGTTTTTTCCCTGCTACTAATGCTACTGACAACAATTCAGGAGCAAATAATATATTTTTTTAAAATCGGATTGTTTAAACATCACCGCTTTCTGTAAGTTTACGTTTGCTCATATTCTTTGTTTGTGTACATGTTATATATAGGTTTTGAACGTTTCTGACCCGTCAATATATCTACTGAATTTAGTATTAGATACTTACGCTCTCTCTCTCTGTTTTAAATTGGCACACATCTTGAACATCAGATATGTATTTCACTACTGATGCCTGGTGGTCAATGACAATGACTGGATTTTTCAATCATCTACTTTTTACCCTGAAAATTGTCCTGCACTGTATGTGTGTCTGTGTGTGTCTGTGTGTTTGTCTGTGTGTGTCTGTGTGTGTGTGTGTCTGTGTGTGTGTGTGTGTCTGTGTGTGTGTCTGTGTGTGTGTGTAGCCCAGACGACTGTGGATTTAAAAGAATATATTTATTTTGTATGGCGCCCTGAAAATTCCCCCTCCCCCCCATCCCCCCATACATTTTGTAAGACAATACACAAACGTAAAAATAAAAACAAACAACGACCAAAAAATACACACTCACACACCACACACACAAACCACACACACACACACACACACACACACACACACACACACACACACACACACACACACACACACACACAAACACCACACACACACACACACACACACACCCACAAACACCCCCCCCCCCCCCCACACACACACACACAGAAACACAGAAACACACACTTTCATTATCCTCGAAATAAAAGAATAAAAGAGATACATACATAAATAACTAAAAACCACACACAACAACAACAACAACAACAACAACAACAGCACCAGACAACCAAACAATAAGTGGAAGAAAGAAAGACTTTGAGGTGGAGTAGTTCTTAACAAGAGTATGATGTAAGCTGGCACCTTAGCACCTAGGCCTTGTCCATCCACTTGCAGGATGCATGCAGCCCGCCCTCCCTCCCTCCCTCCCCTGGTTAATTCCTGTCTTGTGCCTCTCTGTGCCATGTCACGCCCCCCACCCTCCTCCCCCATGTCTGTCTGTCTTTCTTGGTGGTCATCAAGCCATCTGGTTCCATGCCAGTCTGCCAGGAGGGGTTCTGCAGCTGTATTGTGGCTACCAGTCTGTGTGCCGCACCCTTTATAGTCCCATCTACTTTACCCTCGTTTTGCAATGTGAACTGCCTCCTTCCCTTCTTGTTGTTGTTCTTCTTTTTCGTCGTCGTCGTCGTCGTCATGGTCGTCTTCTTCTTCTTCTTCTTCGTCCTCTTCTTGATCTTCTTCATCGTTGTCGTCGTAGTCGTCATCATCGTCGTCGTTATGGTCTTCTTCTTCTTCTTCTTCTTCTTCGTCGTCGTCGTCGTCGTCGTCTTCTTCTTCTTCTTGTGCATTCTTCTTCTTCTTCTTCTTCTTCTTCTTCTTCTCGTCGTCGTCGTCGTCATCTTCTTCTTCTTTGCATTCTTCTTCGCATTCTTGTTGTTGTTGTTGTTCTTCTTCTTCTTCTTCTTCTTCACATTCATGTTGTTGTTGTTGTTGTTCTTCTTCTTCTTCTTGTTCTTCTTCTTCTTCTTCTTCTTTCTTTCTCTTCTTCTTCTTCTTCTTCTTCTTCTTCTTCTTCTTCTTCTTCTTCTTCTTCTTCTTCTTCTTCTTCTTCTTCACATTCTTCTTTTTCTTCTTCTCCTTCTTCACATTCTTCTTCTTCTTCTTCTTCATCACATTCTTCACATTCTTCACATTCTTCTTCTTAAAGGAGTGTAGATTATCATAACTGTTTCCCTCCTGCAAACTTTATTTTCATTTCTGTGGCAGCCTACAGAACATGGCAGCGACTAAGTGTTGATGTTACTCGTGACAATATACTGATTATAAGCATCAAGTTGACATTTATTTCACTCAGTATTGTCTTCAGGGTAAAACTGATTGACCCAACCATACTAGTCTCACGTTTTACCTGCTGTAAACTCCACGTTGCGGGACAGTGTGTGTGTGTGTGGTGTGTGTGTGTGTGTGTGTGTGTGTGTGTGTGTGTGTGTGTGTGTGTGTGTGGTTTTATTGCAATAAAATTATATTTACATGTATACTTTTTATACATGCGTTTGTACAACTGAAGGTCATTAATAGTAAGTTGTTCCCTGTAAAGTATTTGCCATAATTTCGATTTTAGTGTGTTAATAGTAAGCTATCTCCCTTAAAGTATACTGTCATAGTTCCCACTTTAGCGTGTTAATAGTAAGCTATCCCATGTAAAATAGTTGCCATCATTTCAATTTTAGTGTGCTAATAGTAAGCTGTCGCATGTAAAATAGTTGCCATAATTTCGATTTTAGTGTGCCAATAGTAAGCTATCTCCTTGTAAAGTATTTGCCATAATTGAGATTTTAGTGTGTCAATAGTAAGTATCCCTGTAAACTATTTGCCATAATTTCGATTTTAGTGTGTCAGTAGTAAGCTATCTCACGTAAAGTATATTGCCATAATTCCGATTTTAGCGTGTTAATGGTAAGATGTTCCCATGTAAAGTATTTGCCATAATTGCCAATTGGGTGTTTATAACATGTTATTTCCCTAAAGTATTTGCCATAATTGTCATTTAGATGTTTTCATGATATTCTATTCCCTGTAAAGTATTTTGCCATAATTGCAATGTAATGGATGGCGGTGAGTTTCATTTTATTACAAAGTGCCCTTATTTTGAAAATTATGCAGCTAGCTTCTTCTTCTTTTTCCAAGCTCCCTGAAAATCAGCAGATTCCTTTGATTCCAAAAGAAAATGTTTAAATCTGATTTCAGTCATCAGTTTAAAAAAAAAATTATTTAAAGTAGTGAGGTTGGTGTGTTAATCAGAGAAGACCGCAAAATAATCATTATTTGTTTTTGTTCTTTTGTGGTAGTGCTATTTAGTTGGGTTAGTTTCGAACTCATATGTGTTATTATTTTTTTAAATTTCGAACTCATGTATGTTCTTAATTTTTTCTTTAATTTTTTTTATCTGTTGTGATGATAATGTTTGTAACTTGTTTTTAAAATTTCGAAGCTCTACGAAGCGTTGGGAGTTTAACTTGAACATCTTAAATCGTGTGTGTGTATGCGCGCGTGTACGTGTGTGTGTGTACTTGTGTGTGTACGTGTTGTGTGTGTGTTGTGTGTGTGTGTTGTTGTGTGTGTGTACATGCACGCATGCTTGTATGCGTGCGTATGTGTTTCAATCGATTATTAATCGTCATTAGCTTTGGATTTTGAATACAACGATTAGCCTACAAGAACAATGTACTCATGTGTTAAAGACACCATTTTCTACAAGTTGTTATGTTGATGTGTTGTTGTTGTTGTTGTTATCCTATTACTTATCTTGTAGTCTGGCTTACTGTGTTGGGGTGCCACTGGTGTGTTGTATATTTTTTTAAAGTTTTGTTTTTTAAAAATAAATTCTGAATTTGATGCGGATGCTCATTGCCTTGTTTTACAATTGTTTACAGTGTCGCTCAGCTAAGTATATCACAATCTTGCCGTGATTTTATTTAGCCTTTTTTATTGTTTAGTTTGAAGCGAGTAAACTGTTGAAAGTTTGGCATAATCTTAGTCGAATGTGTGTGTGCGCGTGTGTATGTGTGTGGGGAGGGGGGGGGGGGGGGGTTCTGGTCAGTCGTGTGTGGAATTTTCTAGTTTTTATGTTGGTTTTCAGGTTTTGAATTTTTGAAATCGTGCATTCAGTATGTGTGTGTTTTATCTAGATCTGTATTCATTTGTGGTAGATAGGGGGAATTGACGAACTTTATTATATTTTTTCCAGTCCATTTTGATAGAGTTCATGTTCAAGTTATTCTAAACTATCTATGTTATTTCCCTTGAGTGGAATTCTTTCTTTCTTTTTTTCCCCTTCTTTTCTCTGTTCTATGTTTTTTGGGTTGTTGTTTTTTTGGTGTGTATATGTGGTGATGTTCTGTTTTCATTATTTCACTTCTCTTTATAAGACGTGTCGTTTTTCACTTGGCATTGTATTTAATTTCCTATGCTACCATTTCTTTCAAAACTCATATATATATATATATATTTGTGCAAAATGCTGATTTTGTAAAATACCTGTCTTTGCAGTGTTTGTGTGTGTGTGTGTCTGTCTGTCTGTCTGTGTGTTTGTCTGTGTCTATGTGTGTGTGTGTGTGTCTGTCCGTCTGTGTGTGTGAATCTGTCTGTGTGTCTGTATGTGTCTGTCTATGTGTGTATGTCTGTGTCTGTGTCTTATGTATGTGTCTGTGTCTATGTTGTGTGTGGGTGTGTGTGTCTGTGTGTGTCTGTCTGTGTCTGTGTCTATGTATGTGTCTGTGTCTATGTTGTGTGTGGGTGTGTGTGTCTGTGTCTATGTGTGTGTGTCTATCAGTGTCTGTATGTGTCTGTCTATGTGTGTCTGTGTCTATGTATGTGTCTGTGTCTATGTATGTGTCTGTGTCTATGTCTGTGTCTGTGTCTATGTGGGTGGGTGTGTCTGTGTCTATGTGTGTGTGTGTGGGTGTGTGTGTGTTAACACAAGTTTTGCTAATATGTTATCACTGTATCATTTTGTCACATCCACGCTGAACTTCTCTGCATGAAAGTACTCGGGATACGTCCCCCCTCCCCACCCCTCCCCACCCCCTGGGGCATACTGCATCCCCTGCAACACCACAGTGCCATGTAGTTCAATGTTCTTGCCTGTCTGCCTATAATATACCTGCTTCCCCGTGAGAGAGGACTTGTGTGTGTGTGTGTGTGTTTGTGTTTATCTTTTTTTTTAAAAATGTTATTCTTTTATATCGAGGATAATGGAATAAGCACCTATGTGCATTTTTTTTACATCCAGTCCCCGTGTCTATGCGGTTTTGTAAATTTTGTCATCTGTTCCCCACCGGCACACAATGGCCTACTCTTACGAAAAGCGGAACAGGATTTAACGTGTGTACAAGATGTTCTGCTTGCGTTCACACATGGGACCTCGGTTTCTAGTCGCATCCGAAGGACTTTTGGGGAGAGTGGAGTCTGCACTGATGTGAACTCCGGGGGGAAAATATCCCCCTTGATCGGGAATCGAACCCGGGTCGTCAGATTGCGAGCACAATGTTCTAACCACTAGGCTATCCTGTGTGTGTGTGTGTGTGTGTGTGTGTGTGTGTGTGTGTGTGTGTGTGTGTGTGTGAAGTCAATTTTTAAAAATGTCCAGATAGTACATTGAATAAGCAATGTATTTGCTTTTTTTCATCAAGCCATCTATCTAGGAACAAAAACAACTCTGTGTGAGTGTGTGTGTGTGTGTGTGTGTTGTGTGTGTGTGTGTGTGTGTGTGTTATTTTGTTGCGTTTTATTAAAACCGAATTTTGTCAAGAACAATTTACGTTTTTCACGTCTATTGTTCTTGTTTTTGTTTCTTGTTGTTGTTGTTGTTTTTGTTTTTGTTTTTTGTTTGTTTTTTGTTTTGGTTTTTTTGTGGGTTTTTTGGTTGGGTTTTTTGTTGGTTTTTTTTTTTTGGGGGGGGGGGGGGGGGGGGGGGGTTGGCTGCCTTGTCTTCTGTGCAACACGGAATAACAGACACTTTTCTGTTATGACACGATGATCAATGACGATGAGGATGAGGAAACACTGCTGCCATGAAAGCGCGTTAGCTTTGACACTTACATGACAGGACTGTACTCTACGCTTCCTATCATACTAAATTATATCCCGGCGTCAACCAGGCCCGAGAGATGCAGACACCTGCAGTGTTGGTCGATAATTTGAACAGCACTCTCAAAATCGCATCCGTAAAGTGGATGAAGCTCGACTGCGTGGTTCCAGTCTTCCCACTGAGCCCACAGCACACTCACTCTGTGTAGGAGCCGGCCGGAATCCAAAAAAAAAATCCATCTAACTTTTATGGGGATTCGAACACGCCACCTTCCAGTCCGTAGCCCAAAACGCTTACCACTGCGCCATGGCGGCTGGGTTGGGTTTTTTCACGTCTACTTAATACATGCTGCGTAAGAAGCCCCCAATTAAGTGACTGCCCAGAAGACCACTCTGAGACACCAGACGTGGCCCAGCCCGGTAGAGCTTCAGGAGTAACTGTGGGGACAGGCGGGGTCACTATTACGACAGACGGCAGACTTTGCCATCCACACTGGATTAAACATTTAGTACAGCTAGGGAACGCAGAAGAAGAAGAAGGAGGAAGAGGAAGAAGAAGGAGGAGGAGGAAGAAGAAGAAGGAGGAGGAGGAGAAGAAGGAGGAGAAAGAAGAAGAAGATCCAAAAAGACTAGTACCCAGACCACCACTCATAGTTTACAGAGTGGGAGAGGGGTCCATTATTAGACGGGGATCGAACTCACGACCTTTTGCTTTCTGGGCGAGTGAGTTACCGTGAGATCGCTGATCCACTTTTTGTTCTGTTTTTTTTGTGTGTGGTTTTTTGGGTGTGTTTTTTTTTTTTTTTGCGGCCCAAACGTTAGGTGTCAAACTTGTGGGGAAAATGGTTATATGGTGGAACAATGTTGCCCTTTAAAAATGTGTTTGTGCTTATTATGTCTATGTGTAAACATGTTATCAGTATGTTTTAGGGGTGTCTCTATATGAAATAACATTATTCGATTGTTGAGGTCTTTCTCTGTTTGAAGTATTACTAGATTTTTGTTATGATGGGGTTTTTTTTCGTTTTGAAAATGTTTTGTTTTCAAAAATGACTTGACACAAGTTTAAAAGGTAAAGGTAATCCCATAACCTATGCGATCGTTGGGGGGGCGTGATGTCAGAGACCTCAGCTTCTCTAGGGGCCAGCATGTTGAGGGCGGCGCCCATCTCCTCTCCCTCGCTGATTTACCTTCCCTGACCCTAAAGAGGGCGGGTACCCCTTTACAGATGGGTGAACTGGGAGACTGTACTGAAGCCGAGGCACTCAAACGGTCACCCATCCACTTGGTAACCACGCTCAGTGCTGCTTAACCTTAGCTTTGAGAACGCGAGTGCTCTGACCACTGAGCTATCCCGTCCCCATATTTTGTCTCCATATTTTGTTTGAATCATTTGTATTTTACAATAATCATGAAAGTAGCTATGAAGATTATACTGCTTATGATGATACTGATAATGAGGGTGACGATGATTACAGTCGTGCTTCTGGACATTACTTGCTCATTTTTGCACCTGACTTTTTTTTTCTACCACCGCTTCGCATAATAATTATAACCGATTAATTATGTAACTATGCACCTGTCTCATCACCACTGCTCACGTTACAGCAATAATGCCCTCTGCGTGCGATATGAAAGTTGATATGATTGTGTTATAGTATGTTCTTTCGAGCCAGAAGGCCCATAGAGCCGGAGCTTATCCCGGTTTCTGTAGCGTTAAGCGAACTGATGGTTTTTCACCACCCCTGTGACAGGACGCTAGTCTGTCGCCAGATACTTCCCCAGCAGAGCTGGTACCCACTTGTACACCTGGGTGGAGTGAGGAAAATAGGAGTAAAGTGTCTTTCCCAAGGACACAACACCGAGCGGAGCGGGGATCGAACCCGCGACCTCTGGATCACGAGTTGACCGCCTAAACCACTCGACCACCGTGCCTCCTATGATTGTGTTATACCTTTTATTAAGTATACGAGTGGGTTATATGTGGGTCAGATTTCAGGTTATTAAGTATACGAGTGGTTATGTGTGGGTCAGATTTAAGGTTATTAAGTATACGAGTGGTTATGTGTGGGTCAGATTTAAGGTTATTAAGTATACAAGTGGTTATATTAGGTGGGTTAGATTTCAGGTTATTAAGTATACGAGTGGCTATTTGTGGGTCAGATTTCAGGTTATCAAATATACGATTGGTTATATGTGGGCTAGATTTCAGGTTATTAAGTATACGATTGGTTATTTGTGGGTAACATTTCAGGTTATTAAGTATACGAGTGGTTATTTGTGGGTAACATTTCAGGTTATCGAGTATACGAGTGGTTATTTGTGGGTTGGATTTCTGATTATTAACTATACGAGTGGTTATTTGTGGGTTAAATTTCAGGTTACTAAGTACACGAGTGGTTGGTTACTTGTGGATTAGATTTTAGGTCATTGATATACGAATGGTTATTTGTAGATGATATTATTTCAGATTATTTTCAGAGTGAAACGTCTTTGTTTAAAAAAAAACACCAATCAAACAATCAAAACAGTATAAAAGGAAAGGAAAACTAAAAAAACAAAACAAAACAAAAAACACCTTAAAATCCACGCAAGCAAACCTGCAGTGATGATTATATGTTTTTAAAAAAATCAACACACACACACACACACTGGTCGTATCATCAATCAAAAACATAACAACAACAACAACACAGCAAAGGTGCGAATCAAAACCATCGATTAAAAAAAAACACACCTAGAGCTATTTACAAAATGGTTACGAAAACTCACACGTTGAGGGTGACTGTGGTTGTTTTTTTTTTTCTTCTTTTTTTTTCTTTTTTTTTTTTGGGGGGGGGGGGGTAGTGTTGTTCTTGGTTTGTTTGTTTTTTGTGAGGGAGAGGGGGGGGGGCGGCGAAGAGGTCTGGGTTAGCTTTAATTCAATGTTGCTCTTAAAAAAAACACCCCAAAACCCCACCTCCTTGACTACTTTAAAAATGTACGGTTTATTGTACATGATTAAAAAAAAAAATTCATGATACAGCTGAGCAATACAAAATCTAGTTATCATAATCATTGACGGTACATTCCAAAGAATGATTGAGTGAAGAAAAGATGCCGTGTGGGTTTTTTTGGTTGTTGTTGTGGTGGTGTGTTTTTTTTAGAATAGTTTGTTATTGTTAGTTTTGTTGTTGTTGTCGTTGTTGTTGTTGTTGAAGTTGTGTGTACGTAATGAGTGGGTGAAAGGATAATCTTATGTCAAAAAGAATTATTCTACTTTTTTGTGTTTCTTGATATTCAGGAAAAATGATGAAGTTATAACTTTTGTTTTTCTGGTGTGTTTTCTGTTTTCTTCTTTAACTTAAAAAGTAGATCTCAATGATTTCTCATTTTCAGATCGCAGCAGGAGACCTCTCTCTGTCTCTTGTCACTCTTTGCCTGTCTGTCTGTCTGTGTCTGTCTGCCTGCCTGCCTCACTTCTCCCTCCCTCTCTCTCTCTCTTCTCTCTTCTCTCTCTCTCTCTCTCTCTCTCTCTCTCTCTCTCTCTCTCTCTCTCCCCGCTGTCTCTTTCTCTGTCTGTCTGTCTCTCTCTCTTCCTCTCTATCTCCTGCCCCCCCCCCCCCCCCCCCCCTCTCTCTCTCTTCTCTCCCTCTGTGACAGGAAATTCACTTGGTTAGCAAACCGTTTAACATTTACAATATAAGGCAATGCTCTAAGTGAAACCTCAGCTTTATGATCGCGGGTGTGTGTGTGTGTGTGTGTGTGGTGTGAGTGTGTGTGTGTGTCTTGTGTCTGTGTGTGTATTTGTGTGTTTGTCTGTCTGTCTGTCTGCCTGTCGTGTGTGTATGTAGTGTGTGTGTGTGTGTGTGTGTGTGTGTGTTGTGTGTGTGTGTGTTTGTGTGTGTTGTGTGTGTTGTTGTGTGTTGTGTGTGTGTGTGTGTTGGGTGTGTGTATGTAGTGTGTGTGTAGTGTGTGTGTGTGTAGTGTGTGTGTGTGTGTGTGTGTGTGTGTGTGTGTGTGTTTGTGTGTGTGTGTGTGTGTGTGTGTGTGTGTGTGTGTTGGTTACGCTGAGTGTTGACTCCAAAACTGTATTATTTTCATTCAATGATTTTTAAAAGAAAGTAAAATAGAATTCATCTACACTTCTTTTATTTGTCTTTGTTCGTAATTGACAATGTCGATTTAAATGAAATAAAACTTATTTTTAAACTTAGTGTTAATTGTTTATCTTATTTTTATGTTCTCTGTTGTCTGTCTGTCGTCTCTGTCTTCTCTCTCTCTCTCCCTCCCTCCCTCCCTCTCTTCTGTGTGTGTGTGTTCGTGTGCGCGCGCGCGAGCGCACACGCGTGCATGTATCTGTATGTATGTGCTTAAACACACACACACAGTGACACATGCATGTGAGCGCACAAGCTCACATGCATGTGTCACTGTGTGTTTATTTAATTTATTCATTTTATTCTTTTATTTCGAGGACAATGGACTAAGTACTTATGTGCTTTTTTTACAACCAGTCCTCCTATGTGTGCAGTTTTGTCAATTTTGTCATCCGTTCCTATCGGCACACAATGGCCTACTCTTCCGAAAAGCGTAACGGGTTTTAACGTGTGCGCAAGATGTTCTGCGTGCGTTCTCACACGGGACCTCGGTTTATAGTCTCCTCCGAAGGACGTTTTGGGGGAGTGGAGTCGGCATTGATGTTAACCCCAGGGGAAAATATCCCCTTGAACGAGATTCGAAACCGGGTCAGCAGATCACGAGCGCAATGCGCATCACTCTAGCCACCAGGCTATCCCGCAACACACACACCACACACACACACACACACACACACACACACACACACACACACACACAGTTATATAATGCAACATGGGGGGGGGGGGGGGGGGGGTTCATGCTGACCAGTGAGTAATACGTTGTATTAATGAATTATGAAGAGTTTAGTCCATGTGACTTTTATGGCAATAAATAATTTCTGATTCTGATTCACAAACTAGCGCTTGGCAGATACAGTACAACAGGGGAAAAACCCCCACAAACCCTTTGAGACCAGAACAGAGCTCAGACTCCGATACCAAAGCAAAAGCAAACAAGTCCCCATCCAGCCTCCCAGCCTCCTGTCCAGCCTCTCTCTGTTGCTACTGCTTTTTCTCTATAACTCTGCTCGAGGGGCTGTACACGCTATACGACGCAGACAACCCACAACACGCGCCAACAACTTGGGTGAAAGTATGCGGGATTGTTCTTCTTCACGGTCCAGTGTGTTTCAGGTTCATGGTATAGTGGAAGGAAGCCATCCTGTGAGGGCAGATCAGTGAGAACAAAGAAAGAAACAGTGCGAAGGCAGCCTCACCTTCCGTGAAAAGAAGGCAATCATCTTCACTGATCATCATAAGACAATCATCAAATCAATGGCCTGACCCAGAGTAGAGAAAGACGACTACCCCCATCTCAAAAGAGAAGAACGCGCCATCATTCTAAGACTCCGCACTGGGCATCAACAGGCTAAATCACCACATCACGTCCACAAAGCTGAAACTCCTTCCTTGTGTGCCTGTGGCAAAGAAAACCAGACTGGCGGTGAGCACATCCTTCAGAGGTGCAGCACGCTCTACAGCAGCGACCTGAGGAAGACTGTGCGGCCGACCAAGCTGTACGGCCTTCGAGAAGAGCTGGAAAGGACGGACATACACGCCATTATTTTTTCCTAGACACATCTGACGGTGTAAAGCAAACGAGAAAAGAAGAAGAAGACGAATGGCAGATCATACTGACTGCAATATACAGTACTACAACAGACACAAACGTCAAACCAGCGACTGAACACCCCCCCCCCCCCCCCCCCTCACACCTGCCCCCCTGATAGATTTCATACCACTGTGGTCTATGATAAAAGGTAAAGGTAAAGGAGTCCCATAACCTATAAGGTCGTAGGGGAGCGAGGCGTCACAGACCTCACTTCTCTAGGGCCAGCATATTGAGGGCGGCGCCCATCTCCTCTCCCTCGCTGCTTTACCTTCCCTGACCCCTAAAGAGGGCAGGTACCCATTTACAGCTGGGTGAACTGGGGGAACTGTACTGAAGCCAAGGCGCGCAAACGGTCACCCATCCAAGTGGAAACCACGCTCGACGCTGCTTAACTTGGCTGGGGGGAAAGCGAGTGCTCCGACCACTGAGCTATCCCGTCCCCGTGTGGTCTATGATACCTGTTGCATATACAACACACAGATCAGTGCACGGACGCCTGAGGGATTAAAGCAGGAACAGTTTACTTTGAAAAGCGGTGATTCCAAAGCTGACGGGTTAATTTGTGATTCAGACGGCCGTCTTCGAGAGGCGCCACTGCCAAACGATGAAACCTGTTGTGTCTTTTGGTACATCAAACAAAAGGAAGAATCCCCCGTGGGGATGAAAAAAGTATGAAGTATCACGTCAGTATAGCCTAGATAACATACCACCTTTTAGGAATTCTGTGCTAGGAATTCCCTCTTTACTTTCCCTCTTTTTGTTTCTGCCTTGTTCCTTTTTCTTCCTGTTGCCTCCTTCTTGACTATTTTCTGCCTTCTTGGTTCATTTTCTTGTCTTTCTTTCTCTCCAGAAAAACTTACAAGATAACAATGATGTCCCATGCCTAGGTCAGATTCGCTGGGCCTGACTTGTCAGGGCACTTAACGGCAGCGCGACGCATTTTCGCTCATAGGACAGACAACAGTAGTTGCTGTCTGAGCACTCGAAGAATTATTATTATTATTATTATTATTATTATTATTTTTACTTATTTAATTACTTACTTACTTCCTATGCTGCACGGTTGCAATTTCCACACGTTCCTCAGACAGTTTATTTCTTCCTTTTGTTTCTCCTCCTCCTCCTCCTCCTCCTCCTCCTCCTCCTTCTCCTCCTCCTCCTCCTCCTCCTTCTTCTTCCTCTAATAATGTATGGAATTTATATAGCGCTGAATCTTGTAAAGCAACAAATGAAGCGCTCAGATGACTTTTTTTTAAATATATATTGAGGATAATGGAATAAGCACTCATGTGCTTTTTTTACATCCAGTCCCCGTGTGTATGCGGTTTTGTACATTTTGTCATCTGTTCCCACCGGCACACAATGGCCTACTCTTTAGAAAAGCGGAACAGGATTTAACGTGTGCGCAAGATGTTCTGCATGCGTTCGCATACGGGGCCTCGGTTTATAGTCTCATCCGAAGGACTTTGACATTCAGTTTGATTTTTTTGGTGGTCAAACTGGAAAGAAAGGGCGAGGCTGGGAATCGAACCCAGAACCTCACGGTTTACTTGTTGGCAGGCAAACGTCTTAACCATCCTGCCACCTTCCTTCCTAAGTAACAGTCATATGCTTTGCAAAAGACTGGAAGTTCTATGTTGACCAATTCCTTTTTTTTTCTTTGGTGATAAAGATGTAAACTAACGAACCGTACCAAATTATATCCATAAGCCTACTGCTTCAAGGGAAAATACATTGAGGAGCTGACTCAGGAAGCAGAGACTGCAGCAGGCCAAAGAAATATGAAGAGACTGTACGAGATCACGAGAACTCTCTCAGGAAAAAACAGCAAACCTAGCTGCCCTGTCAAAGATAAGAATGGCAATACCATTCCAGATGAGGAGGACCAGAGAGCAAGATGGGCAGAGCACTTCAAAGAAACGCTCAACAGACCTGCACCACCCGTGCCGCCAGACATCCCCCCACCTACTGAAATCCTTGGCATCAACACCGGCCCCCCTACCAAGAATGAGATCACCAAAGCCATAAAGTCACTCAAATCAGGCAAAGCAGTAGGCACAGACGGTATACCACCTGAAGCACTGAAGGCAGACATCCACACTTCCACTGAGATGTTATACCCACTCCTACACAAGATCTGGGAGCAAGAGAGTGTACCAGAAGACTGGAAGAAAGGCCATCTCGTAAAGCTACCAAAGAAAGGGGACCTGTCCTCCTGCAACAACTGGAGAGGAATCATGCTACTGTCCATCCCAGGGAAAGTGCTGACAAAGATCATGCTAGACAGACTGAAGACAGCACTGAACAAGACACTTCGGGATGAACAGGCAGGCTTTAGACAAGACAGATCATGCACAGATCAAACGCCACAATGCGCATCATCATTGAGCAGTCCCTGGAATGACAGACCCCCCTATATTCAGTCTTTGTCGACTTCCAGAAGGCATTTGACAGCGTCGACAGAGATGTCATTTGGAAACTGATGCATCACTATGGCTTTCCACCAAAGTTCATCACCATCATCCAGCAGCTATATGAAGATGCCACCTGTCAAGTCATCCAAGAAGGGAAACTGACGGAACCCTTCTCTGTACAGACCGGTGTTCGTCAGGGCTGTCTGTTGTCGCCAACCATCTTCCTGTTGGTGGTTGACTGGTTAATGCGGCAGGTCACAGCAGGCAGGAGAACCGGCATACAGTGGACTCTCATGAAGCAGCTGAAAGACCTGGACTTCGCAGACGACATCAGCTTTCTCTCCCACAGGCAACAAGACACACACGACAAGCTCTGTCGTGTTGCTAAAGAAGCTGAAAAGACTGGCCTCCAAATCAACATCGGGAAGACGGAGGTCATGAGGGTGAACAACAAAACACATGACCCAGTGCGACTGCAGCAAGGAACCATCAAGGAAGTCAGCAAGTTTATTTACCTGGGCAGTGTCGTCAGTAAAGATGGGGGAACAGATGAAGACATCAAGTGCCGAATCAACAAAGCCCGTCACGCCTTCAACACCCTTCGGCCAATTTGGAGGTCAACAGCCCTCTCATTTCAAAACAAGATTCGGATCTACAACACCAATGTTAAATCGGTCCTACTTTATGGCTCAGAAACCTGGCGGGTAACAAAAACCAACACCCACAAACTCCAGTCTTTTACCAACAAATGCCTCAGGAACATCCTCAACATCAGGTGGCCGGAAGTCATATCCAACAAACAACTGTGGGACAGGACCAGACAAACCCCAATCGAGTCCATTATTAAACAAAGGAAGTGGGGATGGATCGGCCATTCACTCCGCAAGCCTGCGTCAAGTGTCACCAGGCAGGCCCTTGACTGGAATCCACAAGGGAAGCGGAAAGTTGGTCGACCAAAACAGACCTGGCGCAGAAGTGTTGACAAAGAAACGAAGGCAGCTGGAATGACATGGGCCGAGCTGAAGAGGATCTCCCAAAACCGAGTTCGTTGGAGGGGTGTTGTTGCAGCCCTATGTTCCCCAAGGAACCAAGAGGCATAAGTCAAGTCACTGCTTCAAGGGGACGGGATAACTCAGTGGTCAGAGCACTCGCTTTCCCCAAGCCAATGTTAAGCAGCATTGAGCGTGGTTACCAATTGGATGGATGGCCGTTTGCGCGCCTTGGCTTCAGTACAGTTCCCCAGTTCACCCAGCTGTAAACTGCGTGCCTGCCTCTTTAGGGTCAGGGTAGGTAAAGCAGCGAGGGAGAGGAGATTGGCGCCGCCCTCAACATGCTGCTGGCCCCTAGAGAAGTTGAGGTCTCTGACACCTGGCGCCCTTACGACCACATAGGTTGTGGGACACCTTCACCTTTACTTTACCCGCTGTTTCTGGGACATTCCCTGCATGATGATGACTGTATCCTTTGCTGTGGTGTCCGTGTCAAACAAGAGAGTTGTCCCTGGCAAAATTCTGTAGAAAGAAAAGCCACTCTGATAGGGAAACAAAATAATACAGTTGCAGACAGGAAAAGAGAAAATAATAATGGGTGGCGCGGCGCTGCTCTTGTGGCGACACACTCTTCTCCGGGGGAGAGCAGCCCGAATTTCACGCAGAGACATCTGCCGTGACTTAAAGTGGTATGAAATAGGGAGGAAAAAACCCACCCTATATCGTGTCAGATTCGTTTTTGTGGTGCCCGCCTAGTTGGCCGACAAGCTTTATTGTACAGACGTTGTCGATAGCTGCAACGCCATTAACGTTTTTCAGTTCATTTTCAGTTCAGTTTCCTCTTGCTTTCCAAGGTACATATGCGACTTTGCTGTGTGTGTGTGTGTGTGTGTGTGTGTGTCCCGTTCACCTGCATACCTATAGGGGAAGGTGGGGGGGGGGCATTGTTTCCAAGCCTTTGGGCCTGGAGGTTCATGGGAAGCTGCCGTTTGATGGACCTTGTGACAATGGCCACTAGAAATGGCTCCGTCATTTTGCGAATATTGTCGTCAGTGGGAGATAAGCGAGTGGTGTCCTGTGTATGTGTTGTCACAACAGGCGCCACTGAACACCACCGAAGTGATCCAGCTGCAGTGCCGGGCCTTTCTGGTTGGTGGCATCACGGCAGTTTGAAGTAATGACCCATGCAAATGTGACGTGAGAAACTTGGGTATGGCTAGGTTGGTGAGACCAGAATTGGTGATGAGATACCACCCCACCCCCCAAAAAACAAAACAAAAAAAACAATAACCCAACAACCCACCAACAAAAACAACAACAAAAACACACACACAAAACAAAACAAAATAAAACAAACCAGATTCGCCACAGAAAATGAGGCAGCTAAAACAAACAAATCAAACCTAAATATAAATAAATACATAAACAAATAAATAATAAGTCAAACAAAACAAAGATAAAAAAGCAACAAGTTGAAGGGATTGCAGTAAACAATATTTGCAAGGTCGGAAGGAAACCCCCGAAGCTAAACATAGGAAAGGAAATTTCTGAAGCTAAAGATAGTTATGATTTTATTATTACATCAGCAAAGTAAGTAGTGCTGTTGTCTATTGAGTGTTATCTTTTGTTTTGTTTTCCTACGCTGTCACTTTTCTGGATTAGTTTTTCTAAATGAAAGGTTTAGAAACTGATTGTCATATTCAAACGACCCAAGATATACGTTAGAATATACTCTAAAGTTTTATAACTGACTTAACTGCAATGTAGGTCAGATTCACCCTTTGATCTATTAGGATTATATCATGTGGCCATTGACATCTCTGGGTGGAAATGGGTTACAAGTAATCTGTGGGCGTGATTCTGTGGTCGTCTGCTTCCTACAATTGTTGGTCGCTCCACAATTCTGTTAAGTTCGATGAAGAAAACTGTACACGATGAGCAAGAGAAGGTTTCATAGATGAATCGATTTTAGTTTTGATTGAAAAAAAAAAGGATTTTGAGTTTTGCCTTTTGAACACAAACTAAGCAGAATGGCGAATTCGGACAAGCTTCGAGTGTTAGCGAAAGACAGCGGCAACTGGCAGAATTCGACTACTATCGGCTTGGGTGGCTGAGTCCACTGGCAAATTCTTCCGACCGTAAGTATTTGATCCTCAGATCTTATCAGCCACATACAATGGCGGGGTAAATCTAGGCCTGCTGTACATTACTCTCTTTAGGCTTGTATGACACGTAGACTGTATTCCCCAATGTGATAATTATAAGTAATTACAGACTCCATGAAGTAGTTAGGCTTTTAGTCTCATTTCTCTCACTCATGGTCGTGTGCACGAACGCGCGTACACACACACACACACACACACACACACGTACACACACGTTTTGATGGCATCCTCTCCATCAGCAATATTTAGCAGTCTGTCACTTATGTACGACTTTTTTAGATCGCTTATGCATAGTCCAGTTGGTTTGTTATTATGATTGCTTTGGACTTAAAAGACGCTCTAGTCCAGAAATTATTTTTCGAGCTTGTTAGATTAAAAAAAAAAAATCATTATTCACAGTTGTTGCATTCCTATTGTTTATTTTGTTTGTGTCATAGGAGGGGGCTAGAGATATTGTGGTTGTAATTGGGTTTTTGGCTGTTGTTGGGTGTTTCTGGCTCTTGTTTTAAGGGTTGAGCTTCTTTCTTCCAGGGGTGGGGTGGGTGGGGGGGGGGGGGGGGGGGGGGTGTTGCTTCTTGGGTTTCTTTTGAGGACAGGGGAGGGGGTTACACACATTAAGATAGGTTTGGGTTTTTTCACGTGAAATTCAGTAGTTGAAATTTTATTTACATTTTTCATTGGAATTACTGATCTTGTTAGAAATTGTTAGAATTGCATTTTCCTGTTGTTTATTGTAGTTCATTAGGTTAGTAATGTAACGGTGCTTGTTTTTGTTTTTTTCTATAATTTTGGTTGTTGTTTTTCTATATTTTTTTATTTTTAAATTTTGTTTATCATTTCGCATGCATTGATCCCCTGAAATTCCTTCTCCTGTACAGTACCAACTACACCCTCCTCCCTTGACACTCATACACCCTCCTCCCCCTGCTGCCCCCCCTCTCTCCCCCCGCCCCGTCTAATATCACAACTGTGAAAAGACGTTAAATGAATTTGAACGTACACACACACAACACACACCACACACACACACACACACACACACACACACACACACACACACACACACACATCGGGCATGCATATATCCATGTACACACCCACGTTCTAACCAACCGTCGGCAAAATTATCAATCTTAAGCATTTAGATCAAGGAGAAAAACATAAAACTAGTAGCATGACTGAGCTCGTCATAACACTAGCAATAAGATGCGCGCGCGTGTGTGTGGCTTTTATGTGTGTGTGTGTGTGGTGTGTGTGTGTGTGTGTGTGTGTGTGTGTGTGTGTGTGTGTGTGTGAAAAGTTACATACGATTGAACTATAATGTGCTGTTGGCTAAAAATGTAATCATGACTAGACAAGATCACCGATAAGATCTGTGATTTTATTGGCAGGAGGCCAAAAAACGTAATGCAGTTTGTGGAATCCTAGCTCCTTTCATTTCTGAGAAATCTCTCTCTCTGTCATTTCTTTACACTTCTGAAAAACTTTGTTAAGCTGAGTAACTGCTTTTTTTACCTTAGTAACCAAATGTGATGTATCTCTCTTTGCGCTATTCATAGATGTAAAATTAAATCTAAATAGCAAAGTACATGTAATCGCTTGTAAAAGATTTTTAGGTGTGCCTGTCAAGACACCAAATAAAATGGTGTATGGAGATCTGGGCAGGTACCCATTGTATGTAAACACGTATGTTGTATGCGCAAGATTTTGGTTTAAATTATTACATATGGATTCTGAAAGATTGCCACATAAAGCTTATTGTATGTTGTTAGAATTAGATAAAAAAGGCAAACATTGCTTGGTCTCTAAAATCAGGGAAATATTCTGTATAACTGGGTTTAATATCGTTTGGTTAAACCAAGGAGTAGGAGACATAAAAATGTTCTTACGTGCCTGTAAACAAAGACTTGTAGATTGGTTTACCCAGGAATGGACTGGCACCAGCAGAGATCGCAGTAGATATGATAGTTACAGAAACTTTAAGATTATTTTTGAAAGAGAGAAGTATATTAGTGAAATGGATACATATTGTTTCGCGTTGCAGTTACTCAAGTACGATTGAATGCGCTACCACTAAACAATAATACACATCGCTATAATAGTTCAAATGAAGATAAGCAGTGCCCTGTTTGTAAAGACCAAATAGAGAATGAAGAGCACTTTTTATTTAATTGCCCTGTCTATGAAGATTTCAGACATAAGTTTCTTAAAGATGCGAAGAGACTTCCTTTGCACGTGCTACTCAAAGCTACAATATCTACTGATAGACATAATTTATCACGATATATTTTTCATAATAATAATAATATATATGGAATTTATATAGCGCCGAATCTTGTAAAACAAACAAATCGAAGCGCTTGCACTCAAATCATTTACGCGCATGCAACTTTCCTCAAATATAATAAAGAACATATTTCAAATTTATGCACGTGTATGTACACACACACACACACACACACACACACACACACACGCAACGGCACGCACGCACGCATGCACACATACACACACACACACACACACACACACACACACACACACACACACCGCGAATACACTTAGGTGATGAAGGATGCTGTTGAAAAGTAGAGACGGATATGAGGGGAAAGTGTCAGGTAGGAAATAAGTGTGTTTTGAGGCTGGATTTGAAGGTATCAAGTGAAGGGTTTTGGCGAAGTGAAAGAGGGAGGTCATTCCACGTGGACGGACCAGAAACAGAAAAAGATCGACAGCCAACAGTGTTTTGTTTGAATCTGGGTGTTCGAAAGCACAAAGTATCTGCGGCTGAACGAAGGGAACGGGATGGAGTGTACAGGTGAAGACAGTTACAAAGATAAGATGGTGCAGATTTGTGGAGACATTTGAAACAGAGGGTAATGATCTTATACTTCAGTCTTTGTGAGACTGGCAGCCAGTGAAGAGATCGCAGAAGAGGAGTGATGTGTTCGGGATTTTTCTTTCTTAGGACCAGTCGAGCTGCAGAATTTTGTATGCGTTGAAGAGAGTGGATGGATAATGCTGGTAGGCCAGCCAAAAGAGAATTACAGTAGTCTAAACGTGAAAGAATGAGAGATGTGACGAGCTTGGAAGTTGCATCAGTGGACAGATACTTGCGAATCGCGCTTATGCGCCGTCGTTGATAGTAGCAAGACTGGCAGGTCTGGGTGATGAATTTTTTCATAGAGAGTGTGTTGTCAAGAACTACACCTAGATACTTCACAGAGTTGGACAAAGGAACTGACGCACTGCCGAATTCTATTGATGTTGTGATGGAGGAAAGATTATGTTGGGTCCCTATGAGCATGGGTTCGGTTTTATCGGCATTAAGTTGTAACTTGTTCTGAGTCATCCAGTTTTGAATGTCTTGAAGGCAGTAGGACATATTTGTCAGGAGGGAAGGCAAGTTTTCAATAGTATCACTGCACTGAAGCTGAGTGTCATCGGCATAGAAATGATGATCAATATGGTGGTTGTTTATTATATGTGAGAGTGGAGCAGTGTAGAGAGTAAAGAGAACGGGGCCCAGGACTGATCCCTGTGGGACTCCACATTCCATTTTGACAGATTTTGATTGAATTTTGTTTACAATAACTTTATGGAATCTGTCTGTGAGGTATGAAGTAAACCAGGTGAGGGCTGTGCCATTAATACCAAACGTAATTTGGAGGCGAGAAAGAAGAATTGAGTGAGCTATAGTGTCGAAGGCTGCAGATAAGTCAAGAAGAGTGAGGAGGGAGATTTTTCCTGCATCAGAAGCAAATAGAAGTGTATCTAAAGTGTGGACTAGGGTGGTTTCGGTGCTGTGGTTGGGGCGATAGGCAGATTGAAAAGGGGAAGGAGATCATTGGAATGAAGGTGACTGTTGAGCTGTTTGAGAACAACTTTTTTCTAGTACTTTAGAGACAAAGGGTAAGTTTGAGACAGGTCTATAATTCTTCAGAATGTTGGGATCGAGGTCGTGCTTTTTCAGTAGAGGTGTGACTATTGCGGTTTTAAGAGCTTGTGGAAAATGTCCTGACAGAAGAGATGAGTTTACTATTTTAGTGATAATAGGTACAAGTTGTGGAAGGCATTGTGAGAAAACAGGAGCAGGTATGGGATCGAGGTCGCATGATTTTATAGTAATTTCCTTCAGAATTGTCATGATTTCTTTTTCACTTGTGGAACAGAAGGAAAAGATAGGAGTGCCAGTGAACTGGGGATCAGGAGGTGCAGGCTGGAAATGAGTCTGATCCAGTCTGGAGCGTATGTTGTGGACTTTGTCTGAAAAGAAGGCAGAAAAGATGGAAGTTCAAACAGGCTGTGGGTGGTAGGCAGCGGAGTTGTTTTTGCAGACCCAAGGAGATTTGAGGTGAGGGAAAAAAGAGATTTTATGGATGTAGCGCAGAGAACTTGGGAAAAGTAGTATTCTGTCTTTGCTGAATGGATTAAGAGTTTGACTTTGTTTATTTGTTTTCGGAAAAGCTGTTTGTTGATTTCGGTTTTTGATTTCCGCCACTGCCGTTCTAGTTGCCGGCGTTTGCGCTTCGCTATCAGGATGTCTTGGGTATACCATGGCGCACAGCGTCTGTCAGGTAGGAGATGGTCAGTAGGAGGTGCATGCTCATCAAGCAATTGGCGGAGAAAAGTGTTATAGTATTCAGAGAGGTCAGTGTGGTCAGAGGTTTGTGAAAAACGTTCGGAAGCTTGTGAAGAGAAAGTATGAATGTCTAAGGCCTTAAGATTGCGACGAGTAACATATTTCTTCTTTCTGACAGGTTTTGTGATGTTGAGGTGGAAAAGAATGGCGGAATGATCAGAATGCAGTTCGTCAGTGACAGAAACAGATGTAACAAGATTAAATGAAGCATTAGTAATCAGCCAGTCTAAAATATGGCCAGATCTGTGCGTTGCTTCGTTTACCAGTTGGGAGAGAGAATGGTTGGACAGAGAAAGAGAAAGACGTTTGACATCTTGAGAAGACTGGTTGTCGAAATGGAAGTTAAAGTCACCGAGAATTATAAGTTTAGTAGGAGAGAGGCTGTAGTGGTCGAGGAGTGATGGAATTCTTGATGAAAAACAGATGTCAGGTTGTTCTTACGGCTAGGAGGTGGGCGGTAAAGGCAACAGAACGTAATAGAGTGGCCAGGTAAGTTGAGGTTGATTTCGCAAACTTCAAAAGAGTCGTGTGGGAATGGAAGGTTGTGGCTGAAAGAAAGAGCTGGTTCCAATGTGTTTTTGAAAATTATGGCAATCCCACCTCCTCGAGAGAGTCTGGGAAAAGAAATAGTTTTATATCCTGGAGGAGTCAGCTGTTTTATTTTGGGCTCATGGTCCATGTGGTTTAAGCCAAGTTTCAGTGAGGAAGGTTAGGTCAATGCAACCAACAGAAGAAGTAAGATAACTTTATAGAAATGGATCCTTATATTGATGAATACTACATTCAAAACATTGTCGATTATGACGAACGTGAATTGATTTGTGATGAATATTCAGGAAAAAGGTGATGTAATTTCTTTATTATTGCTGATATATAATAATAATAATAATATATGGAACTTATATAGCGCTGAATCTTGTAAAACAAACAAATCGAAGCGCTATATCATTTCATATTTATATACATTGATAGTAATGTGTTTATAACACTCATGTTATATGTCCACTCCATACGCCCATCATTCCTTTGTATTGTGGCCTAAGGCCGATGTACAGTAAAAGTCTGAAGTCTCTCTCTCTCTCTCTCTCTCTCTCTCTCTCTCTCTCTCTCTCAAGATTATTAACCAGTCTCTCTTTTTTTTTCCTTTTCTTTTTCTGTCCTTCTTTTGTTTTGTTTTTGTTTTGTCGAGGGCTGGATGAAAAAAGCCTTTGTACATACTTACTCACTCACCTTCCTGATATAAAATTTCGATTCGTTTCCATTCTCTCTCTCTCTCTCTCTCTCTCTCTCTCCTCCTCTCTCTCCTCTCTCTCCTCTCTCTCTCTCTCACTCTCTCTCTCTCTCTCTCTCTCTCTCTCTCTCTCTCTCTCTCCCCTTCTCTCCTCTCTCTCTCTGCTGCCTGCCTGCCTGCCTGCCTGCGTCCTTTACCGGGAAGGGATACGTAGTGCCTGGTTCTTTCACCTGAGCTTATTACTCTGCAGGAGGTCTTCCCCTCGGCCTCAGCTGACATGTGTTAACTTCAGAGCAGTTCATTAAAAAAAAAATTTTTTTTAATACAGGATACATGCTGGGTATGTTCGTAACCCATCGAACCCTGACATGATTGATGTAGGGGATCTTTGACAGGCATACATCTTCTGCACGTGCATATACTCGAAGGGACTATAGGCACTGGGTGAATCGGTGGTCTAGAGGTAACGTGCCTGCCTAGAAAGCCAAAAGTCCGGGTCGGAAGTTTGCGGTGGCTCGATCCCCGTTTGGGCCAGAAACTCTTCCCCCATCCATTAGACCATGAGTGGTGGTCTGGGTGCTAGTCTTTGGGATGAGACGATAAACTGAGGTCCCCTGTGTTACACATACTTATTAGCGCACGGAAAAGAACCCACGGCAACAAGAAAGTTGTCCCAGGAAAAAAATTCTGTAGAAAAAAGCCACTCTGATAGGGTAAACAAATACAGTTGCAGACAGGACGAAGATTTAAAAAAAACAATACGGGTGACGCTGCTCTTGTGGCGACGCGCTCTCCCCGGGGCGAGCAGCCCGAATTTCCCGCAGAGAAATCTGCCGTGACTTAAAGTAGTATAAATAAAATACACACACACACACAACACACACATACACACACACAAACGCGATGGAAAAAAGCAAATGCAATGCTTATTAAAGGGTGGCGCTGCTCTTGTGGCGACGCGCTCATCCCGGGGAGAGCAGCCCGAATTTCACGTGGAGAAATCTCGTGACTTAAAGTGGTATTAAAAAAAAAATTCAATGTACCATCTGGAAATAAATTTTTTATTTGACTTCACACACACACACACACACACACACACACACACACACACACACACACACACACACACACACACACACACACACACACACACAACCGTGGAGCAGTCGAGGTGTTTATATGGGTGTTATGGCCTGCAAAAGTGAATAAATATAATTGATTGATTGATTCACCACACACACACACACATCACACACACCTACACACACACACACTACACACCCTACACACACACACCTACCAACACCCCTACACCTACAACACACACCTACACACACACACACACACACAAAAACCTACCCCCACCCACACACACACCTACACACCCCTACACACACACCCACACACACCACACACACACACATAAACCCACACCACACACCACACACACACACACACACACACACACACCCTACACACACACACTTTCAAACTCTCACTGGACAAGAAAAGGCCTTACCCATGACTGAACCTCTGTCCTGCAGAGGTTTGAAATCTGCCCCTTGGTCAGCCTCAAGCATGAAGAAGGAGTACACAGCCAGGCTGCAGGCCAAACACTCCTACCTCGTGGATAATTTGGAACCCCACCCCCTCTTTGACCTGTGTTTTCAAAACCACGGCATCACTTCCCTCGATTTGGAGCGCATCCGAGCAGAGACGGGTCGATTTCGTCAGGTCAAACTCTTTCTGGAAATCCTGGAGAGCAAAACGGAAGATTCCAGCTACGAGGTTTTCAGAAATGCTCTTGGAGACTCGAAGGTGAAACAAGGATTTATCGCGGAAGCTTTGGATGAAGCGGCTTTGCCTGATGAGGTTCAAGAAGGTAATGATTTATATGTTGGTTTGTTTGTTGGTTGGTTGGTTGGTTGGTTGGTTTTTTAAAATTTCTTTCTGTTTTGTTTAGTTGGCTGGTTGGCTATTTGGGGCGTTTATAGATGTCGATAAAAGAGAGAGAGAAGAGAGAGAGAGAGAGAGAGAGAGAGAGAGAGAGAGAGTGTGTGGTGTGTGGTCTCATGTAGGAATATTATTCAGATAGATGTGGTAGTGTCTTATAGCATAATTGTGTGGTGTACGTATGAGTGTACGCGCGCAGAAACATGAAGGATAGCCCGGTAGTTACACTGATGAGCATTGCGCTCGTGATCTGCTGACCCGGGTTGAAATCTCCTTCAAGAGGATTTTTTTTCATCTGGAGTTGACATCAGCGCCGACTCCACTCCCCCTAAAAGTCCTTCGGGTGACATTATAAAGCGAGGTCCCGTGTGCAGAACATCTTGCGCACACGTTAAAACCCATTCTGCTTTTCGGAAGAGTAGGTCATTGAGTGCCGGTGGGAACGGATGACAGAATTTACACAACCGCATACACACGAGGACTGAATGCAAAAAAGCACGTAAGTGCTTATTCCATTATCCTCGAAATAAAAGACTAAAATAAACACACACACACACACACACACACACACACACACACACACACACACACACATGTCAACCTAGATAACAACGTAAAATCAAAACACACACACACACGTGCTAAGCACGCAGAACAAGACTAAAATCAAGACACACACACCACCACCACCACACACACACACACACACACACACACATATATAATAACATATATATATATATATATATATATATATATATATATATATATATATATATATATATATATACGCGCGCGTGGGCACGCGCATTATTTTGCGCCGCACCTACCAGTGGACACTTTCATGGGTTCTCTGTACACAGACTGTCGCCAAAAAGCAACGGTGGAACAGATCGTTCGTGACAACCTGACGGTGCAGGAGAAGGGTACATGTTCCAAGCTAGCCCTGATACGGTGTTTACGCCACCAAATGCGATGTCGAAACCAGATCATGATTGTCTGCGAGGAGGACGTTTTGCAGATCGTGGCGTTCGTCTTTCCGCAGGTGGAACTGTGCCGAAACCGGAAAGGAAACATGTATCCTTTGCATGTGTGTGAGGGGAGCAGAAAACTCGGAACAGTCTTTGGTTCAATTCCACTCCAACACACACACATACATACATACACACACACACACACACACACACACACGCACGCACGCACGCACGCACGCACGCACGCACGCACGCACGCAGCACACACACACACACTCTGTCTTTCTGTCTTTCTGTCTGTCTGTCTGTCTGTCTGTCTGTCTGTCTCTCTCCTCTCTCTCTCTCTCTCTCTCTCTCTCTCTCTCTCTCTCCTCTCTCAATAACTCCTTTGACTTGTTCATTAAGATATTTGATGCACAAATACAACCCACTGTGTTATGTGGTGCAGAAATGTGGGGCTTGGATGCAGCTGTAACACATTGTGAATCAGTACACCTCTTTGCTTTAAAGCAGTTTTTAGGCTTAGATAGACGTACACCTAATGATCTTGTTTATAGTGAAACTAATAGATACCCTCTCTCTGTTAATGCTGCTGTAAGATGCGTTAGATATTGGATTAAGATTTTGCATATGAATGAGAGCAGGCTACCTTTTAAATCCTACAAGATGCTTTATGATCTAGATGTCAAAGGGAAAAACAACTGGGCAACACAAATACGTACCTGTTTGTGTGAACTCGGGTTTGGATTTGTTTGGCTCAATCAAGGAGTCGGAAATTGTAGAGAGTTTATTAACGCTTTCAGGCAAAGATTGATTGACTGCCGATGGCAGCAATGGAGTGATCATATACAAAACAGTGAAAGATTTCAAATGTACAGACAATTTATAAGTTCGCATGATGTCAAACCTTATCTAAAACTTGATATGGATATACATTTGAAAAGAATTATGTCTAAGTTTAGACTTGGTGTATCAGATATAAACGTTCATAAATTCAGATACAGAGAACATGATATTGACGACCTCAGGCTGCTATGCCCATTATGTAAGCAAGCACCGGAGGATGAAGTACATTTTGTGTTGTGCTGTCCAGTATTAGAGGATGTTAGGCAGAATTGCATCCCTGTTAAATATAGTAGACAGCCTAATTTATTTAGACTCTGTTTACTCCTGGCATCAAGTCATCCTGAGGTTGTGCGCAGCCTCACTTTATATTTGTGTAAAGCTTTCAGGATAAGAGAGATATTGTTATCCTAAGTCATATTTTTGTAGCTGACTTTTTGTTATACAGTACCATGTTGTCGGTTTTTGTTTGTTTGTTTGTTTGTTTTTTTGTTGTTTATTTTACTATTACTTTTAACCCCACCAAAATACTGAGCAGTTCGCCAACCCCCATCATGTATGGGCCAATGGCCTTTTTGTGAATAAATCTTTCGAGTTCAAGTTCGAGTTCTCTCTCTCTTCTCTTCTCTCTCTCATCTCTCCTCTCTCTCTCTCTCTCTCTCTCTCTCTCTTTTCTCTCTCTTCTCTCTCTCTCTCTTTTTTTTTTTTTTTTTTTTGAGAGCATGGTGTAAAAAAGCCCTGAGCTTATCCATTTACTCTCAATAAAAAGTTCCGAGTTCGAGTTCGAGTTTCTCTCTCTCTCTCTCTCTCTCTCTCTCTCTCTCTCTCTCTCTCTCTCATTATATATATATCCTTAAGGGCGAGGACTGGATGTAAAAAAGCACATGGGTGCTTATTCATTATCCTCGAAATAAAAGAAATTGTCATTGTCTCTCCCCCCCCCCCCCTCCCTCTCTCTCTCTCTCTTCTCTCTCTCTCTCTCTCTCTCTCTCCTCTCTCTCTCTCTCTCCCTCTCTCTCGCTCTCCCACCCCCCCCTCTCTCTCTCTGTCTTTCTTTCTTTCTTTCTTGTTGTTTTTTGGGGGTTTTTTTTGCTTTTGTTGCTGTTTTTGTTGTTGTTGTTTTGGAGGGAGATTATTCGGTTGTCCCCTCTCCCCTTGTTGTTGTTGCTGCTTTATTTTGCTCGTGTTTTTTGTGTTGTTGCTTTCTTTTGGGTTGCTTCTTTTGTGGGGGTTTTCCCCCTGTTTTGCTTTATTTTATTATATGTTGTTGCTTTTCTCTCTCTCTTTCTCTCTCGGTGATTTTTTTGGGGGTGGGGGGGGGGGGGGGGGGTGTTTGATATTTTTTCCCATTTACTGTGTGAGTGTATTGGTATTGGCCTTATTTTATTTTATTATCATATAATTATATCCCTAAGGGTGGGGACTGGATGTTAAACAAAAAAGCACATGAGCACCATTTAGCTGCACCTACAACAGAAATGAAATTGTAGCTTCCATTATAACTTCAGACAATCAGTTCCAATCATCATCCCACTACTCTGCTTAACCAGCAGCCAAAACTTCAATGTCAGCCTCTCATTCCCCCAAGGAACACAGGGCAACTGTGCCTCCTTGTCCGGAGAAGTCTGCCTCCTATCCAACTGGTATCCACGCTTGATGCTGCTTAACCTTGACTGGGGGAAAGCGAGTGCTCCTACCACTGAGCTATCCCGTCCCCTAATTCTTTGATTACTTACACAGAATGATTTTGTTTTGTGTGGTTCTGTGATTCGTTGCCCATAAAACCCTTTTGTTCTCGTCTTTTCCCCTGTTTTGTTGGTTGGTTTGTTTGCTTTGTGGTGTACATTATATAGTATGTCCCCTATGTAATGGGCAGCTAATTGCTTGCCATTGTTTGTTGTTGGGTTTTTGTTTTTGGGTTGTTGTTGTTTTGTTTTTTTAATAATGAGGGGTGGGAGAGGGGGCAATTTCTTTCGAAATGTTTCCTTTAATTTTCCGTATCAGTTATTTGCCTTGTTCTAAATGCTAAGCTGCATTTTTTAAAAAAGGTATATTTTTTTGTCCCTCACCTAGGGCTCCGAGGTTTTCCAATAGTGAGATTTTGCGTATGCGACCGTTTTTGCCTATCATGAAGGTAGCCGCATTTCCACTTCAGGGACGATCTTGTTAAGATTTCGAACTTTGCAGAAGATCGACATTTAAAATACGGGCGTTATAGATCCTGTAACTCATAATTATTAGCATTCGGTTGGTTACAGAAACACGAACATACCTAGGGTGCATTCTGTACCTCCCCCCCCCCCCCCCCAAAAAAAAAAAAAAAAAAAAAGAGAGCTGCTCTGAAGGCGGAATGTGTCAGCTAAGATGAAGCTGCCAGACCTCCTGCCCAGTTTCAAGCACAGCAGCAGACGAGACACCGCGCATCCTAAACCAGCAGGAGAACGCAGAGAAGAGATGCAGGCAGCATCAGATCTCTCTTGGTGAACGTGTTCCGATTATCTCCCCTGGAAGTACTGTTTATCTCATTTGTTAGCTACATCATCATCATCATCATCATCATCATCATCATGTATGGAATTTATATAGCGCTGAATCTTGTAAAGCAACAAATCAAAGCGCTCAAATGATTTTTTTATAATTTATGCGTGTGTATGCGGTTTTTTTAAAATTTTGTCATCTGTTCCCACCGGCACACAATGGCCTACTCTTTCGAACAGCGGAACAGGATTTAACGTGTGCGGAAGATGTTCTGCATGCGTTCGCACGTGGGGCCTCGGTTTATAGTCTCATCCGAAGGATGCATATTGAAAGTCATTGTCTTTAAGTTGTCGTGTGCTGTATTCTAGTGCAGTGTGTTGTGTAAGACTGTATTGTATAGTACGTTGTGTTGTGTTGTATAACTGTTTTCAGTCATGGCAGATTCCCCTGCGTGAAATGTGTACTGCTCTCCCCCAGAAAGAGTGCGTCGCCACAAGAGCAACGACCCCCACACCCCCTTTAAAAAAAAAAAAAGTTTTTCCTGTGTGTATATTTGTTTTCTAACGTTGTCGGCCTGAGGGGAAACAAAGTTTATCTTTTTTGTTTTGTTTGTTAGTTTCAAAACTTTCTCCTGTCCCCGTTTCTTTTGCACGACAAAACGATTTTTTTTACCCAAGTTATGAGTCTTTAAATCAATGCAGAGTTTCCATCAATGGAATTTGTTTGAAGGAAAGTGCGGAAGGAAAACTGACTGCAGGTAGGTCATTTTGTATTGTTTATTTATTTATTTATACCACTATAAGTCACGAGATTTCTCTGCGTGAAATTCGGGCTGCTCTCCCCGGAGAGAGCGCGTCGCCACAAGAGCAGCGCCACCCCTTTTTTTCGGGGGGGGGGGGGGGGGTCTGTATTTGTTTCCCCATCGGAGTGGCCTTTTCCAAAGACTTTTGCCAGGTACAACTCTCTACTTGCCGTGGGTTCTTTTACGTGCGCGGAATAATTTTGAGTAACACACGGGACCTCGGTTTATCGTCTCATCCGAATGACTAGCGCCCAGGCCACTACTCATGGTCTAATGGATGGGGGAAAAGTTTCGGGCCCAAACGGGATTCGAACCACCACACACTTCCGACCCGGACTTTTCGCTTTCTAGACAGGCGCGTTACCTCTAAATCACCGCGTGTATTGTATTGCATTGTATTAATTTGTATTGTAATGTATTGTGTTACGTTGTATTGATTTGTATTGCAATGCCCTTTATTGTATTGTATGGAACAACAACCAAACTCACGTTCAACCTTACCTGTTATTATTATTAGGCTCTGAAGACGTGAGGGAGAGGGGGAGGGGATAAGCCTAGTGGTTAGAGTGGTGAGCTCATAAGTTTACGGCATGAGTTTCAGCCACCACCGAGACGCCTGTTCGGGGGGATTTTCCCCCTGGAGTTAACAACATCAGTGCCGTCTCCACTTCCCCTGAAAGTCCTTCACATGAGACTGTTAACAGAGGTCCCTTGAACGAACACACGCAGAACATCTTACGCACGCGTCAAAAGCCCTTGCACATTTTGGAAGAGTTAGTAGGCATATAGTGTGCTATTAGAAACGGATGACAAAATTTGAAAACACTCATGCTCACTGGTGTCGTGTTTAGATTCCATACCCGAAGTCGGAATGTGGCTATCTTTATGGTGGGCAAATGGTCACATAATTATGCAAAATGTCACCATCGGTAAAGCTGGGAGCTCTAGCCAAGGAACAACCCAAACAAAACCCAAACAACCGCACTCCCCATCCCCCCCTTCAGAATAAAACAAACAAAACAAAACACCCAACAACAAGAGGCTCTCGTATACATCTTCATTTTGTACACTGCTGAGAACTGAAACTAGCGCATACTATGACGATGAAGAATCAAACATAAAACCACCCTCCTTTTCAAATTAGGTAAATTCCTGTAAACAGAAAAAATATTGTCGAGATACAGTAACTTGTTTAACTCTCCCTATAGAGCACACATGCACATCTATTTGGCACGTTCTACAAAATCGAGGACGGGATAGCTCAGTGGTCGGAGCACTCGCTTTCCCCCAGCCAAGTTAAGCAGCGTCGAGCGTGGTTACCAATTGGATGGGTGACCGTTTGCGCGCCTTGGCTTCTGTACAGTTCCCCCAGTTCACCCAGCTGTAAATGGGTACCTGCCCTCTTTAGGGTCAGGGAAGGTAAAGCAGCGAGGGAGAGAAGGTGGGCGCCGCCCTCAATATGCTGGCCCTAGAGAAGTGAGGTCTGTGACGCCTCGCTCCCCTACGACCTTATAGGTTATGGGACTCCTTTACCTTACCCTTTACCTTTACAAAGTGAGATTTAAGTTTGTGCAACATGTTATTGTCTATGTATAATAATGTAAGTATGTTCAAGGCATGGTATGTTGTATTTTTCTTTTTTTTCTCCAGATGGTGCTAACTCTTCATGTCTGTATGAAGATGTCCCTGAAGAGAGAGTCGCCTCTATCATGAAACGCCATCTAGACAAAGCAAACATGGACGCCTCTCTGGCAGACATATTAGAGGAGCAAGAAATTGATGGCAAAGCTCTTGAAGTGTTGTCTGTAGAAGATGTCCAGAGGTTGTATCCCATGCTGAAAATGGGAAAGGTCATGAGGTTTATGAAATGTGTCGACTTGACTCGCGAAGAACTTAGAAAACAACCTGCACCCGAATCATCTCACAACACGCATCCCATCTCCCACAGAGAACTAGAAACTTTCAGAACATTTGATTCACAGCCGAAAAGAGCAGATGCATATAAAAAAGGTTTTGTTTTGCCTGATGAATCATTACGACCAGGAGGAAATCTTCTTGAGCCTATCCACAAATATAGTTTTCTGCATGTAAGTGATCCTAAAACACTTGCCAGGGAAGCTGTGGAATTTGCTGCTTCGTGCATGAATGAAAGAGTTAACGGAACAATACACTTTGGGGTCAGAGGAAGACAAGAGAGCAAAGACTCAGAACCAACTGGAGAAATTGTAGGGATTCAAGTGAACAGAAACAAGTGTAGCTTTGATATTACTGACGAAATCTACCACTCCTTCTTCCCTGATCAGATTAACACTGCTTTGGGATGCATCAGGGAACCCGTGCGCATCCCAGTCATTGAAAGAGATACCCATGACAGAAACCTGTGTGTAATCGAGGTGGATGTGGTACCAAGGAAAGAACTTGTCATGGACAAAGCATTTTTCTTACAACCTTGCGAAGGCCAAGATACACCCAGGTTGTTTCGATACCAACATGGAAACATCACTAAAATCCAGGGAAAGGAGCTGATGGATTTCTCAGAATACAAGGAAACGTTGTATGAGCTGCGAAGAGAGAGTGAAAGAAGCTTTCAGAGAAGTGTGTTCCAGGGACACTTGCATAACAAACTGCATCGTTTGTTGACTGGAGGTAGTGACTACCAATATTCTGACATATATCCTGTCTTGTTTTTGAGCCCATGTTCGGCGGAAATGACAAGTGATTATCTGCTGGAAAATTTTCGGTGCATTAAAAGTCTGGACCCACTAGCTGTGTTTGATTTTGACCCACTGAATGATAGCAGTTATCAGTCCACAGGGTTATATACTATGATGGAGCATCAGCTTAGTCAAGTCCACAAAACTCTGACAACAGACAATTTTGATGAAAACAGTCAAGATAACAAGTCACCTGGAAATACCACCGGTACCAGCAGACTGTTTGAGGACATCATTAGCTCTTCTCAGTGCACCTGGATTTTCTGCAATGGATATGGTCCACTGGGAAAGAAGGAACTCCAATCAGCAGAATGGATTCGAAAAAGAGCCCTAGGCTTCAAAGAAGCTGTCCGGTTCTATGAGAAGCAGATTCCAAAAGAAAACGCAAGAATTTTGATCTTCATTTTGTCCAATACCCATGATGTGCTAGTCACTGCTCTGCTAGAGGTGTTCGCTATGTTTCCAGATCAGTGGATTCTTGTTGCTGAAAATGACAGAACTGTTCAAGATCTGATTTCAGAGATGCGACATAGAGGCTACGTTGACAAGGAGGCACTGGAAGAAAGATCTGTCATTGGTATGCCTTGGTCCCATGTCAGTCAGAGCATCATGAACATTTTTGGCTATAGCTCTGGAAATGGATGCAAACTTGCATCATCCACTGGAACCACTGTTCTTCTGAAAGAAAGAAAAAAGAACGAATGGTCTGATCTTGAAATACTTAGTTCAAATCAGTGTTCTGATGAAGCAGAAGATCTATTAGAAAAGGGGGCTGGTGATGATTTGGGAGCCAAGAACAGAAAAACAGAGGAAGAGTATTATCGAGGAGCTCAAGTCAGCTGGTGGAATTTCTATTTCAAAAGCCATGTTCTGGAGAGAGATCAGGTCAAAGAACTACAAAACAGCGTTGAGGAGTATCTCAGTGGTCGTAAGATACCAAAAGATGAACGTGTGGGAGTAGTGAACATGTTACACCAGCCTGGAGCAGGGGCCACCACAATAGCACGGCAAGTTTTGTGGAATCTGAAAAGTAGGTATCGATGCTGTGTTGTGAAGCAAATCACTGACCAAACAAGTGATCACATTGCAAATCTTCGAGGATTTGAAGAAGAACAGCAAACTCCTTTGCCCCCACTTGTGCTCATTGACAATGAGGACATTGATAAAGTGTGCCAGCTGCGTTCACAACTGAATGAGAAAGCAAAACGTTTGTCAAGAGGAATCAAAGGAGTTCACAATGTCTTCTGTGTCTTGATTGTTTGTCGCCGTGTCACCAGCACTTTCAAAAAAGACAGACATGTTTCCTATCAAGACAAAACTTGTGTCATGCTCGATCATGAATTGAAACCAGAAGACATTCTGTGGTTTGAGGAGAAGTACAAGATCCTTGAGACAAGATACAAGGAAAAGCAAGGACTTAATCCAAAGCTTATGTTTTCATTCAACATCTTGAAAGAAAACTTCAACCCAAGATACATGCAGCGCATGGTGAAAGAATTTGTACAAGAAATCCGGGATTGCAAAGAGAAAAGATTTCTCAGGTTTATCTCATTGATCAACACTTTCGATCTCTACTTTCAAACAATCCCAGTAAGTTGTTTCAATCCAATCATGTGCACACCACAAGAACTAGAGAAGGACAAGCCCAAACTTGAACACAAAATCTTTTCCAGAGGCGACATTCACTGGGCATCAAAACTGAGCCAAGCACTGAATGTTCTTTTGAACAGAACTTCAAAGCCATTCTATGGGAAAGACATCAAGGCCATCAGAATTATCAACAATAACCTTTCCAAGAAAATTCTGGAAAACCTGAATCATTGTGAAAAAGAAAATGTGAGTGATGTCATTCTGGATCTTCTTCACAGTCAGATCTTCCAAATGAGCCGTGAATCATGTGTGCAGAATCAGCTTGGAAAGTTAGTCAAAGACCTTCTGAAAAGCAGAAGAACAACAAAGAAAGGACGTGCGAAGTTTTCTCCTCTCATTTTGAGGATTGGTGAGAAGGAAGGTTATGCACAAGCAGCTAAAGTTCTTAAAGTTGCTTTTGACATTTTTGAGGATCCCATGCTTGCTCAGCAGATTGCTCGTGTGTACATACACATTCAAAATTATGAGCAGGCTGAGCAGTTTGCAAGGAAGGCTTTAGGCATGGATCCTACAAATTTCTATCTCCTTGACACCCTTGGTCAAGTCTTTAAGCAGAAACTTCTTGGCTTGTGGGAAACTGTGGTGAAGAGCACAGAAACATTAGAGAGTGACAGGGCAAAACAAATTCTAGAAGTTGCATTTACTGCTCTAGATATCTTCCGTGATGAACAGTCATTGAGTGACCAAGCCACTAACTTGGACTACACCAACTGCGGCTTCATTTTTCAGCTTCAAGTGATTTCAACTCTCATAGACATCTGTCGATTCCTTGTGCCCTTCAAATATGACAGTAAGCTTCTTCACAGATTTCTCGTAGACACTACCTTTGTCCCAGAAGAACTTAGTGCCAAGCTGGGGGAACAAAATGTTCTCAGACTGAAGGAGTTGTACAGCGAGTTTAAAACTGCTCTCAGACGCCTTGAAGATGAAGAGATCCAGCTCAAAGATGATCCAGCATATCAAGACAGCACAAGTTTCATAAGGAATAATGAGAATTATCACATGCTGAGCAAAGTCAAGATTCGATTACTGGCCATATTTGGTGAAAATACAGATGTCATACCAAAAGAACTCAAGCCCCAGGAAGCTTGTGAGTACAGGCGGAGAGTAGTGATGAGAAAAGGAGGAACGTCCTTGCTGTCTATCAGGAAACTTCGAGAAGAAAAGGATGCCAGAAAGACATTTGAAAGCATGTACAACATGATTTATGCCAACATTAGCACTGATTTCTGCAATTCTGAGGATCTTTGGTCTCTTTTGAATCTGACTATTGCACGGATTTCCGTTGACAAGAGCTGTGCCCAGGTGTTCTCTGTGAGGGATTCCATGAACTGGGCATTGCAACTGTATGAGAAAATGCCTGATTCTCACCCAAACGTGGAGGCATGCCTTTATCTAGTTATGCTCCACTGGCCCACAGCATGGAGACAGCAGCATAGTCTCCCACTTTGCCCATGCATCAAGATCAAAGAAGGCATTGAGAAATGGAAGGTTGCTTTTCGGGAAAATCATCCAGCTCAGAAACGCAAACGACCAGATCGACGAAAGCCCACTACTTTGTTTTTCCTTGGCAAAGGCCAAGGCTTTGATGAAATTGTCTTCCACAGTGAATTTGAACACCTACAAAGCAATGATGGGGAGAGCATTTGGGACAAGGAAGAAGTCAAGTCTCGATTGAAAAAGTTGAGGGGGACGTTGCAATATGGCGGTAAATCAGTATCAGTGAAACTTCAGTCAGAAGATGATGGGGGCTTCCATCTGGATATTTGTACATCCTTGCCCATTAGTGACAAGTCTATGTGGAACAGAACTGTTAGCTTTGTACTTGGCTTCTCCTGGTCTGGGCCCAAAGCCTACGATGTGAACCAGGACCTTTTGGAGGATGAGAACCAGGATCTTGTCCAACCACTGTTCCACGCTACAAGGACCAATGAGCTCGCCAGTGCCCGCCTCTCTCATGATGAAATGGTATCCCAAGAAATCAAGTTTTGGGAGCAAACTACCTGTATCCACAGTGAAGTGGAAAAGCTCGACAGCAAGCTCAGGGTCATGCAAACCAGCCAGGTGAGATTTAATACGTGACAGGAAAATGTTTTGAAAAGAATGAACATTTGTATAGTGAAATCTGTAAATTTTGATTCAGTCAGATAGGAAAATGGTTAAGAACAAAACCCCAGATGTTTACTTGGTTTGCATTTTGCTCGGATGTAAAACTGGTTTTCAATCCTCTGCTTTAAATGTATGAGGTAGATCTTTCTCCTTGTTTACACCAAGCAAGTTTAGCAACTATTATCTGCCAAGTATGTTGAAGCATATTATCTTTGAATTTGGAAGGAAAAGATAGAAGTAGAAACAAAGAACACATTGGTGTGGAAAGCGTTTTCATATCCTGTAGTTCTAAAATCATACAGATAAAACAAGGGTTTTTTTCATTAAGAGCAAAACTATTTTACAATGTTTCAGCAGCTTTCTCCAATCTCCTCCAGTTTTGCTTTTTTCAGTAAGCAGTCTTCTGTAGATGATGTTTGAAGAATGAACATTTGTTTAAAAAATTAACTATTTAGGTTTTGTTAAACTGCTGTGGCACAGCGGTTGATGTGGGGATTCCTTCCTGGAAGTTTGTGGATTTCAACACCTTAGAGATAAACATATTTTCCGTACTAATGCAAAGTGGGTTTGCTATGGATTATAAGGGACTGAGCTTGCATTTTAAAGCATCATCCTTTTCTACAGGTGAAGTTTGAAGCTGATGCAGTATTGACCAAACCTGTGGGCGTTTCTCTCTCTCTCTCTCTCCTCTCTCTCTCTCTCTCTCTCTCTCTCTCTCTCTCTCTCTCTCTCTCTCTCTCTCTCTCTCCTTTCAGCCAGTGTTGATGTTGGGTTATTTTATAACAATTGGAAGACTGGACTACAGTAGTCAAGTGGTCTCAAACAAAGATAGATTACTATAGCCTTGCCATGGCCACCCTCATCACTATTGTCATGCTGTAAATTGAAATTATGTTATTCAATGGCTGCTTTAGCAATGGCCGTAAAAATTAATGGTGATGATCATGATCATCATCATCATCATCATCATCATCATCATCGTCGTCGTCATCATCATCATCATCGTCGTCATCACATCATCATCATCATCATCATACATGGAATTTATATTACGCTTTATCTTGTAAAAACAAATCAAAGCACTTGCATTCAACCTATTCTTCTTACACATGCAACCAATAACAATAATTTAAAGAAATTCAAACGTACATTAAATGACCCCAGATTTGATACCTCCTGTCCTTCCATATCTGTGGTGAGGTAGTGTCAGTTTTACAGGGCCTGGAGATTAGTGGGGATTAGCGTTGGGGGGGGGGGGGGAATGCAGTGACGGCCAGCACTCCAGGGGGGAGCCCCTATTCAGTCTGTTCCTGTCCCCAAGCTATTATTTTCTGGTCGTGAGGAGACTTAGTAGAGGGTGTCTTGCATGTATAATTATATACAATCAGAGTAGACACCACTGACGTGACGCAGCAGCAGTGAGGTGAAGTCCTAGAGAATGTGGCCTCACCATGGTCTGTGGCCAAACATTGGCAGCTTTGGGTGGACCTCTAACTACTGGTTCCACATTTTGCAAGCCTGGCTGTGACTGTGGGTGAGGTTGAAGTGGATACAGCAACATTGACGCATTTAAGACAATTAAGTATAGGTGCAGCTGTGTTTTATGAGCTAGTTTACTCTCTCTCTCCATATATATATATATATAAAACACTGATGACATTATTTTGCTAAAGCCTAGTAAATCCAATGAAAGTGAAATAGGGCAGCCTTTCCAACAAGAACAGTGTATATAAGAAAGTAATGGTATTGTGGGAGATGGCGAAGGAATGAGGGGTGGGAAAAAAGATATTCAGACAGACAAGCAGGAAAATATTGTTTTGGCGCACAAAAATTTGCTAGGACTCTCAAACTTGGTTTTCGTTTTGTTTTCTAGGAAGCTGCTGACCAAATTAAGCAGGAGAAAGGGAAGCATGGCAAGCAGCTGGATGACTTAATGGACAAGCGCAAAAACGTGCTGCAGGCTGCTGACTGAAGAACGTGCTAGACCATCACAACAAGATACACTCCAGGGAGAAGGAATTTCCACTTCATGGCGTATTCCTTTCGAGATTCCTCCCCCCCCCCCCCCCCCCCCCCCCCCACCCCCATCCCTCCGAGGATTGTTCAGAGTGGTGTCAGACAGGTGTTTTTTAAATAGAATTTTTGATGCGGTGTTGTTTGTAAATACATGGGAGAATTCATGACTTGTGCAACTGTCTGGAAATGTTCAACCAGAATTATATGTTAAAGCATTGAAGAATCGCCTGAACATGTCTGTTCCTGGAAAATTTGTAAGTTACATAACTAGACAGTTTATACATAGTTTTCTGATTGCCATAATTGAGACTGTATAATTATATTTTGTTAGGATTGTATGCACTCGCTTCTCTTTGCTTGTTTGGACTTGACGTCTTAAACGTTGATGTCAAAATGATGACTGTACAGAAATACCTCTCATTATTTTCTTCCGCTTTGTCTGGTTTCGGAAATCAAACGCGTACAGTAGAGATTGTAAAACCAATCTCTGTGTAGGATGGGCTTTGGCGATACCGAAATACTCAACCTGGTTTCACCAGCATGATGGGTTATGTAGGTCGTCAAACATCTCTTGAATGGATCCCCGGCAGATAATATATATATATATATATATATATATATATATATATATATATATATATATATATATATATATATATATATATATATGGTAGGGCGTGTATGGACAGTTTCACGCCAAGTATTGCCTCCTCGGGGAAAACAGACCTTGCGTAGAAATCGCAAGTGTTTCGATAGAAGCAAAAGGGTAACGACAACTATCATACTGAGAATGAATCAACGGAAGGCTTCTAGAAAAGTAAAGATTGCTGTTTTCTTTGTTTGTGTGTTCTTTAATCGCTTTTTTCCCCTGTGCTTTCTCTTGGCAGTACCGCTGAATTGTATTTGCTCGTTTGTTTGGTTTTTGGATTTTTTAAACATTTTAATCGGTGCACACAAAACCATGATAAACGGAAGGTAGCAAGCTTATATGATTTATCAATAACTGTCAACACAGTTGAGATACATATCGTTTTATGATTAGGTTCTGAGCGGATGTGACTGTGACACGGCACTGTCTGTGCATATGGATTATGACTGTGATTCACTATGATCTGAATGTTTGACCAAGTTTTCTTTCATTTTCGATTTTGGGGTGGGGATTTTTCTTTTTGTAGACACCTTTGTCTGTACCTCAAATGCTTTCAAATTTGTCTGCGTGTGTAATCAGGAAAATCACGTACGTGTGTGTATGTGCGCGGGTGCGCGCGCGTGCATGTGAGTGCGTGCGTGCGTGTGACAGGAGCTTGATTTGTTAGGGTTATGAAATAGTTTATGTTAGGGATATGTGACTAGAACTGGAGTTGTTAGCGTCATAGAGTAGTTTATATGAGGGATAATTATGTGACTGGGAGAGGTTTTGTTAGTGCTGTGGATAGCCAGTTAACGTGAGGGATAATTATGTGACTGGGAGTGGTTTTGTTAGTGCTGTGGATAGCCAGTTAACGTGAGGGATAATTATGTGACTGGGAGTGGTTTTGTTAGTGCTGTAAGATAGCCAGTTAACGTGAGGGATAATTATGTGACTGGGAGTGGTTTTGTTAGCGCTGTGAGATAGCCAGTTAATGTGAGGGATAATTATGTAACAGGGATTAGTTTTGTTAGCGCTGTAAGATAGCCAGTTAACGTGAGGGATAATTATGTGACTGGGAGTGGTTTTGTTAGTGCTGTGGATAGCCAGTTAACGTGAGGGATAATTATGTGACTGGGAGTGGTTTTGTTAGTGCTGTAAGATAGCCAGTTAACGTGAGGGATAATTATGTGACTGGGAGTGGTTTTGTTAGCGCTGTGAGATAGCCAGTTAATGTGAGGGATAATTATGTAACAGGGATTAGTTTTGTTAGCGCTGTAAGATAGCCAGTTAACGTGAGGGATAATTATGTAACTGGGAGTGGTTTTGTTGGTGCTGTGAGATAGCCAGTTAACGTGAGGGATAATTATGTAACTGGGAGTGGTTTTGTTGGTGCTGTGAGATAGGTAATGTGAGGGATAATTATGTAACTGGGAGAGGTTTTGTTAGTGCTGTAAGATAGCCAGTTAACGTGAGGGATAATTATGTAACTGGAGAGGTTTTATTAGTGCTGTGAGATAGCCAGTTAACGTGAGGGATAATTATGTAACTGGGAGAGGATTTGTTGGTAATGTGAGGGATAATTGTGTGACTGGGAGTGGGTGTTTTTTTTTTAGTGCTGTGAGATAGCCAGTTAATGTGAGGGATAATTATGTAACTGGGAGTGGTTTTGTTGGAGCTATAAAATAGCCATTTTGAGTGAGCATGAGATCGGGCCCTTTAATGGTTATAGAGTTGTATAAAGAATTAATATCGTGTTTCCATTGTGGGCAGCGTTACCATAACAGATCCCACAGACTGGCTGTTTTCATGTAACATAGTTGGGTTCCCTGTGAATATTGTTTGAGATATGATGCAAAGTTGTCTTTGCATGTATTGGAGATTACTTACATATCTGATTGCATATCTTTATTAGAATTATCGCTCTTTACTTCTTAATTTTTTTAAATGGTTATATTTTTCCATGGGAAGGCTGCTATTGCTGATTTTTCCTGTGAAAAGTGGATTCTTACCTTATGAAACCCTTCTGGGAAAGATCTGATAGAAAATGTTGTCAGTTTCTTATTGCTCTTTTTATCATTACAGTTTTATTCCTTTTTTTATGCCATACTTGTCCAGCATGTTTTCTAACTTCCGAGTTTCTTCATGCAAACGTTGCCACTTTTTTTAAGTGTTTCATTTTGTTGTAGTTTGTCTTTTAACTACAGCCTCTGATGTATCACGGATACTGTTTTTTGTGGGGTTTTCCTGAAGACTGGATAGTGATATTGGAAATACTGGGGTAGGAAGGTTATCTACTCTGATGTGTTATTTGCCTATATGAACATGTGTATGTTTTCTTCATGAGTGATATTATCATTTATTGACTATCATCATATCTAGTATTGATATTATCATTTATTGACTTTCACCATAGCTATGAGTGATATTATCATTTATTGACTATCATCATGAGTTTATGAGTGATATTGTCATTTACTGACTACCGTCATAGCTATTATTGACATTATCATTTGTAGACGATAAACATTGGATAAATCTGTCATAGCCATTTATCTCTTTACTAATCTTTTTTTTTTGGGGGGTGGGGGCGGTTGTTGTTGATGTCTGTTTTGTTTTAGTTTTAGTTGTTGGGTTTGGTGGGGGGGGGGGGGGGGAGGTAATTAATTTTGGTTTTTTGGGTCACTGAATTTTCTCTTTATATATGCATTGTACATGAACTACGAAATAGATTGCGAAAGGTTTGGTTGTTGCTGTTGATTCAGAATTTTCTCCTTATAATTGTTACTGTATGCACTCTCTGAAATAGTGTGCAAAAGCGGTTTCTGCTTTAGTTTGGAGTTTTCTTTTTCTCCTCGTATTATATATTGAGTGCAACCTCTAAAATAATGTGCGAGGGTGGGGGGTGTGTGTGTGGGAGGGGGGGGGTGTTAATTCTTGTTGTCGTTTTTGCTTATTTACTAAGTTGCTTAGTTTCCTAAAGTAGTTGCTTTTGATACGTAGGGTTTTTTTTTGTTCTAGTTGTTTGTTTATAATTGTATTGATGTATCTCTGTTCCCACTTTTGGTTTGTTTCTTTTTTTTTAAGGGGGGGGGGGGGTATTGTTTAAAGTTTTGACCAGATACCACGCGAACATGTCGGTACATACATTGTGTGAAAAAATAGTGATTCAGTTCCAGATATTGATATTTTGTTGTTGTTGTTGTTGAAGGTGAAGGCTGTGTCTGTGTTAGCATTGCAGAATTATTTGTACGCAGCAGAGTGTTTTTGATACAAGAACATGAACTTTCAGTTTGTTAGTGTGCACATGTTGGTATAGGCATAACAGGTTATTTTGAGAGTGAGATGTTTATATACTGCTAGAGAATGTATATATATATATATATATATATATACATACATACATACATACATACATATATATGTCGTTGGAGGAGTTTTTCTGTAAAGTCGTGTGTATGTATTTGGATGTTTTTGAAACATGAAATGTTGATTTGTCTGTAACAGTGATTTTGGGGGTCATATAATTGCATAAATTAATGGGAAAATTACTTGCTTCTATGACCATACTTTTTGATATAATATTTTCTGTCACAATGTTTGACTAATTGAATCTATAGATCTTGAGGTGTGTGTGTGTGTGTGTGTGTGTGTGTGGGGTGTGGTGTGTGTGTGTGCGTGTGTGCGTGCGTTCCGGCACGCATGTGTGTGTGTGTGTGGTTGGTTTGTGCCTTTTTGTTTGCATGTATGTTTGTTTCTGTGTTTGTTTTCTTTCTTTTTTGTTTGCTGTTTATTTTGTTTTTCAGAAATGTAATCTTTTCTTTGAGGGAGGAGGGGGAGGGAGCAAGGGGGACCCCTTATGATTTTTGCTCATGTTGTCGAGGCAGATGATGCAGGATTTTTTTTTTTTTTTTTTTGTAATTGATAGGATGTAATAATTTGTAAAACTTCAAAGTCAGAGCTCCAACTAAAAACTATAATTTTAAAAAGTCTCACATTAAGTGTACCAACGCCTGTGGCTTCACACAATAATCGACAACATGAAACATAAAGAGAAGCATTTCTTTCTTTTTTTAAAGAAGAAGAAGAAGAAGAGGAGGATATCAGCTTAAATTCAAAGTGGTAATAATTACAATTCAAGATGGGCAAGATATCAAAGTCATAATCGGTACCAATTCCAAGTAAGTCAAGTTAGTCTACCACAATGCAATATCAGTCTCAACAAAACATGTAATAATAATAGTAATAATAAGAAGAACAACAATAATAAATAATAATGATGATGATGGTGATAATAATGATAATAATAATAATATGGAATTTATATAGCGCTGAATCTTGTGAAACGAACAAATCGAAGCGCTTGTACTCAAATCATTTACACTCATGCAACTTTCCTCAAATATCATAATTAGTAGATTTTATAAAATTTATGCGCGCGCACGCACGCACGTACTCATACACACACACACACACACACACCACACACACGCGCGCGCACACACACTTTGGTGGAGATGAAAGATATGAAGGATACTGTTGAAAAGTAGGGACAGATAGCTATGAGGGGAAAGTCTCAGGTAGGAAATAAGTACGTTTTGAGGCTGGATTTGAAAGTATCAAATAAAGGCTTTGGGCAAAGTGAAAGAGGGAGGTCATTCCAGGTGGATGGACTAGAAACAGAGAAGGAGCGACGGCCAACAGTGGTTTGTTTGAATCTGAAGTATCTGCTGCTGAACGAATGGACAGGACGTACACCCAGATTCGTGAGAGATCGTAGGACTAGTCTAGTGTTCAGATTTTGTTCCTTCCTTCTTTCTGTCGTTTGTTTCGTCGTTTTGTTTTGTCATGTCGTTTTGTCGTTGTTTTGTTTTTGCTTGTTTGTTTGTCTGGGTTTGTTTCGTCTTTTGTTTTGGTTTGGTTTGGGTTGGTTTGTTTGGTTGTTTTTTTGTGCGCTTATTCGCTCAATCTTCCTTATTTGGGCTGTATCTGGGAAGTTTTCTGATATTGAATTTCTGCAAACTGTGATAAATAGATACCGTGATTATCATCATTTGATGTTGAAGTAAAGTTATTGCACGTTTCCAGATTGTTTGTTTTGTTTGTTTGCTTCTTTGTTTGTTTTTCTGGGGGGTTGGGGGGGGGGGGGGTGCAGGGAGCTGATTTCCCTGGTCTGTGCTGATTATTTGCAGTTTTCTTTTTTTATTTTATTTTTTCTTCAAAGAAATCTGAAAATAAAAATCGTGATATACGTAAAAAATACTTTGCCACAGGACTGTCTGTATATACACGGGCGAAGACTATGATGAACTGCTGTCCATAAGTATCACCAGGTTGTGTCAGCTGATCTTGTTGTGTAGAATCCCAACCGTTTGTTTGTTGTTGTTGTTGGTTTTAGGTTCGTCTTCACCTAGACTGAAGAATTGCAAGCCTCAGCTATGTAAGATTTTGCGAGCTACTGCTTTGTTGATGTTGTTGCTAATGATTTGAAATACTTTCCCCGCAAAGATGCTTGTATCATAAAAACTATTTCATCCAGAATGTTTACCTTGTACACTGTGGGTTTCTTTTTTTTTCCTTTCAAGTACATCGTTCACTTGATAAAGTCGTTTTTTACAGTAATGTTCACGGTGTAAAACATTGATGTCACTGCGGCGTTTCCCCTGGAGAACTATTTTTAACAGTAATGTTCATCTTGAAACACTTATTTCCACCATAGTTTTTTGCTACATAAACGCCAGTTTTCGCTGTGATTTTTCACGTTGTACATAATGACTTCCCTAGAACTTTCACCTTGAAATGCTTAATATTGATTTCCATCTTGTAAATACCTATTTCCACTGTAATGTTTGTCATGTGAATACCCATTTTTACAGTAATGTTTCACGTTGTAAACAACGATTTGCCTGAAAGTTTCACCTTGAAATGCTTAACATTGATTTCCATCTTGTAAATACCTATTTCCACTGTAATGTTTGTCATGTGAATACCCATTTTTACAGTAATGTTTCACGTTGTAACCAACGATTTGCCTGAAAGTTTCACCTTGAAATGCTTAACATTGATTTCCATCTTGTAAATACCTATTTCCACTGTAATGTTTGTCATGTGAATACCCATTTTTACAGTAATGTTTCACGTTGTAACAACGATTTGCCTGAAAGTTTCACCTTGAAATGCTTAACATTGATTTCCATCTTGTAAATACCTATTTCCACTGTAATGTTTGTCATGTGAATACCCATTTTTACAGTAATGTTTCACGTTGTAAACAACGATTTGCCTGAAAGTTTCACCTTGAAATGCTTAACATTGATTTCCATCTTGTAAATACCTATTTCCACTGTAATGTTTGTCATGTGAATACCCATTTTTACAGTAATGTTTCACGTTGTAAACAACGATTTGCCTGAAAGTTTCACCTTGAAATGCTTAACATTGATTTCCATCTTGTAAATACCTATTTCCACTGTAATGTTTGTCATGTGAATACCCATTTTTACAGTAATGTTTCACGTTGTAACCAACGATTTGCCTGAAAGTTTCACCTTGAAATGCTTAACATTGATTTCCATCTTGTAAATACCTATTTCCACTGTAATGTTTGTCATGTGAATACCCATTTTTACAGTAATGTTTCACGTTGTAAACAACGATTTGCCTGAAAGTTTCACCTTGAAATGCTTAACACTGATTTCCATCTTGTAAATACCTATTTCCACCAGGGGTTTTTTGCCATATAAAGACCCATTTTTACAGTAATGTTTCACGTTGTAAACAATGACTTCCTTTGCCCTGAAAAGCTATTTTAGGAGTATTCTTGTAAACACCTATTTCCACCATGATGTTTGCCATGTAAATAATACCCATTTTTACCGTCATTTTTCATGTTGTAAACGATGACTTCCTTTCCCTAAAATGCTATTTTAAGAGTATTCTTGTAAACACCTATTTCCACCATGATGTTTGTCATATAAATACCCATTTTTATAGTGATGTTTCTCATTGTTAACAATGTCTTCCCTGCAGCTTTCACCCTGTCAAGCAATTTTAACAGTGTTCTTATCTGTAAAAATTTATTTCCGCCGTAATTTTTACCATATAAACAGATATTTTCACAGTAATTTTTTTTAAATACCACATTGCATTCATTTTTACAATATGTTTTCACTGTGTAAACACAAGTTAATATCACAGTAGTTTTTGAAGTAGTTTTCATCATGTAAACAATCATTTTTCACCATGTTAAGCTCTCAACTGTTTCTCTTAGATCTTGGCTTTTGCCAGAGGTGATCAACTGACCAAAGGATTCTTTTTTTTATCTTTCTAAAATATCTTCCATAAAAATGTGTACAACCGAAGTGTTGTTTTTGTAAACCATACCAAGCTGAGAGACACCCTGAGAGCGGCCGAGAGACGCGAGGACTGGAGAAAGGTGGTTGACAAAGCTTCGAAGGCGCCCCAAAGGATTCAGAATCTGAGGGATCGGGGACGGTGACGGTGACGGGGACCAAGTACTTGAGATTCCTCTTCGTGGAGAGAAGAGCATCGTCAATGTGTGAGATTGGAGTTAGCTTTGTGTATGCTAGAAAGGGTCAGTGTAGGAAAGGGGTCATTTTGATTTACATGACGAGTAGAATCGTTATCATTTTAGTTCATGGCTGGACATACATCTGGCACACCACTATAAAAACAACAACCCTGCAATGAACTGGCACCTCAGTGTAAAGAAAGATGGGAGTTTTGACTCAAGTATTTGTGTCTGTGTGTACAGTTAAGAATGACATATATTTTACTGAGCAAATTTTTTGGAGAACAAAAACTGGCGTGTATAAAATGGGCAAAATGTGTCTATACACTGTGTAAAAATAGCTAAAGAGAATGCTTGCTGGTCTGTTTGGTTCACGTAATTTTTTATGCATGCTTAGTCATGTACTGACTGGAGAATTGCTAGTGTACTTGGATGAATGGCTTAAAAAGAAATCCTTCGGTGTATATAGTTTGTTGAGTTCCTGGTAGTAAAGATGGCCGGGAATTTTTGCCTACAATTTTGTGAATTGGTTTGAAAATAGATGGTTTATATGACGACACTTTTTGATACACATTTTTTTTGTATATAGAACTTAAAAACTGCTTCTATAGATTTCAAATTTGCTCTCAGTCGCATGCTTTTATTGTTGTTTGTTTGTTGGCTAGTTGTTGTTTAAAAGGATATGGGCAACAAAGAAGTCTACCTTTGATTTTTGAGCATCTTTCCAAGGAATGTAAAGGATGCCCGAATCTATGTAGCTGTGGACAAGTTCATGAGACTATCTTCCATGCAAAGAAGGTTTATAGGTCACGTCAGTGATTTTTGTTTGTGTGCTTGATTCCATATTGTGTGTTTATTTGTTCAATTTGTTCTGACCAGAACTGAATCTTAGAAGAGTTCTGAAAATGACCATACATAAACTGTGATAAATGGGATGTTGTGGCTGTCATGGTAGCTGAGGTTGATCTAGTCACCCCTTGTTTCTAATGTGTCTGCATTTTTGCCTCTGTATTTGTGTGCCTGTTTTTTTTGGTTTGGTTTGGTTTTGCAGGTGTTGATGATTGCTTGGCTTTGTCTTGTTATTCATCGATTTCCCTGCTTCCGCCCTTTCCAAATCTGCCTGTAAAACTTTTGGAAAAGACACTTTGTCACGGGGATGTTCATAACATACTTAGACAATGGCTATAAAGCATTGTTGTTAAAGTACACATTAGGTTTTGTCGGTTACTGCTGTTTTTGCAGTACACAAACCGAGTCGCATTCGTCTTGAAAGGTAGACGAACCAGTGTCAGCTTTGTGAAGTTTTGAGATAATTATGTACTTTCACCTGTTGAGTAGTTTTGTACCAGAATGTTTTCGCAATCGCCTTCGTTGCTCTTGTCTTCAAATGTACACCTGTTGGTTGAAAGTGATATTGGACAAAGGTGAAAGGAAGTTTGGTGGATACATATGTGCACTAAAATGTTTGATATGATATTGCAAAGTAACTGTAGCGACTAGAAAATAGCTTTTGCATAACTCATACAAGGGTCGGCAACAGTGAGAGGCAAATAAACGAAGAAAAAAATATAACACGTTATTCTGAAACATGGAAATGTTACATTAGAATTTTGATGATGATGATGATGATGATGATGATGATGATGATGATGATGATGATGATGATTGTTGTTGTGGTGGTTGTTATTATTATCATCATCAAAGTATACTCTCAGTTGCATGCTTTTGTTGTTGGTTGGTTGGTTGGTTGGTTGGTTGGTTGGTTGGTTGGTTGGTGTAGAAGATAGGGCAGCAAAGGAGTCTACCTTTGATTTTTGAGCATGTCGCTGTAGTAGATGATACAGAGATCTTCAGCGCTTCCAAAAAACGTAAAGGATGACCGAATCTATGCAGCTGTGGGCAAATTCATGAGACCTATCTTCCTTGCAAAGAAGGTTTATAGGTCACTGTCAGTGATTTTTTATGTGTGTGCTTCTCTCTCTCTCTCTCTCTCTCCTCTCCTCTCTCTCTCTCTCCTCTCTCTCTCTCTCTCTCTCTCTCTCTCTCTCTTAAGCACTTAAAGCAACATCTTCTGTCACACTTTACTAAACATAACTTATTTCATCCTAATCAAAGTGGCTTTAGAGAAAATCATTCGTGTCATACTGCACCTCAGCAACATCATAGAGCAATGGCATTTAAATATTAATAATAATATCTTAACTGGAGCAATTTTTGTAGACTTTGCCAAGGCATTTGACTGTATTGATCACAACTCCTAGTAAAGAAACTGGCTATGTATGGTTTATGCGCAGACTCACTAAAACTAATTACCTCTTTTCTTGATAAAAGAAGACAAGCTGTTTATCAAGATTCTTTATGTCGTCCCTTTTGCCAGTGAAGTATGGTATTCCTCAAGGTTCTGTGCTAGGGCCCATTCTCTTTTCAATATATATCAATGATCTTCCTCTCCGTGTTTCTTCTACTTGTGAACTCTTTGCCGACGACACTACCATACATACAGCGGATCATGATGTAAACTCTGTAGGTAAAATTTTGCAAAAGGACTTAAACAATCTAGCAGCATGGACAGAGTGCAATCACATGGCTCTCCATCCACTGAAATCAAAATTTATGGTTGTTGCAACAAGACAAAAGCGCCAAAACTTTAAAACCAAACTAAATGGAATAAAGATTTACGATAAAGTATTAGAAGTCAGCTCATATAAGCTACTTGGTCTACATATTGATAATAACTTGTCATGGTCTGATCATGTTTTTAGTATTTCAAAAAAATTATCTAAGAAGCTATTCCAACTTAATCGAATAAAACATTTCCTTGATCAGCATACTCGAAAACTATTCTTCTACGCTTATATAAACCGATCTTGATTATGCATCTACATGCTGGGTTTTGGGCAAGTAAAAACTGTTACGACAACTTGAGAGAGTATATAAACGTTCTCTCAAGTTAATTCTGCTTAAAACTACTTCCTTAAAACTAATAGCTACAAAGAGTTAAAACATTCTTCTTTTAGTTTACATTGTCTCTTAATAAAGGTGCATTTATGTATAAGAATATAAATAAACTAGCCCTCATTATCTTTGTCACGGTTCCCTGTTAAAACTGTTCGTAACAAAAGCAGTGTTGTTACTCCTCATCCAAGAACCGATCTGTTTATGTCATCCCTTGTTATTCTGGTAGCAAGTTATGGAACCGAAATCCCAGTCAGTATAAAAGAGAAAAGCAGCCTATAAACTTTCAAAAAAGCGTACCAACACACACTTGTTTAATTTTCTGTAATATGTATTGGGTGAGCGTGCTTGTTGAACTCGTGTGTGTGAGTGTGTATGCGTGCAAGCGCGCGCAAATGTGTGTATGTGTGTGTGAATGTGTGTTGAAATGGGCTGTGTGGGAGTGGGGGGGGGGGGGGGGAAGGGTTGTCTTGATGCTCTGTGGTTTGTTGTTTTTTTCTCGTGTTTCAAATAATGTTCATTGTTTGGTTTTGACGTGTAATGTGGGGTTATGGTATTTTGATGATTATGACATTTAAAGGGTGTTTTAATATGTGAGGTAATGTACATGTGTATGGAATTTTTATCCTGGACGATTTGTATGATTTGTGCAAGCTCGCACGTGTAGTTGCGTGTCCGTCATATGTACGCGTAGTGTGTGTGTGTGTGCGTGCGTGCTGCTGCGTGCGCGCGTGCGTGCGTGCGTGTGTGTGTTGGTGTGTGTGTGTGTTGATTTTTGGGAGGGATTCTGTTAGGGGAGGGTGTTCAAGGAGAGAGTTTGTCAGTGTTTAATTGGTTTTGTCTTTTATTCGATGGTTTACTTCTGTGGTCCCTTTTATTGATTCATGACTTCAGTCAATAATTGAAGTGCCCATTTGAATGATTCATTTCTTTGCTTTTTGACATTATCTTGTTTATTGACAATTGGTTTATTCATGTTTGTTTCACTTTTCCCCTTGAGGGCCTGGTTTAAAAAAGCCTCTGGCTTTATCCAATACCCTCATTAAAAAAATTCGAGTTTTGAGTTCGAGTTCGAATTCTCTGTGTCTCTCTCTCTCTCTGTCTCTCTCTCTCTATCTCTCTCTCTCTTTCTTTCTTTCTTTCTTTCTTTCTCTCTCCCCACGTAGTAAAGGTGATTCATTTGCAAATTTGCTGGCTTAGATGACAAGTTATTTTGGAACACAATTTCTGCATATTCTGTTGAAAAATTGTACATAATTCAAATTTTGCTGAGCTGGAGTCATCTCTCTCTCTCTCTCTCCCCTCTCTCTCTCTCCCCCTCTTCCTCTCTCTCTCTCCTCTATCTCTCTCTCTCTCTCTCTCTATCTATCTATCTATCCATCTATTATCTGTTTGTCTATCTATCAATCTATCTATATATCCATCTATCTATCTATCTGTCTGTCTGTCTATCTATCAATCTATCCATCTGATTGAGAAGACAGGGGATGAGTGAATATTGTTTCTCTAGTGATGTCTTGCAGTTTTGATTTCCACCCCATTTTCGCTTACTATGACATAATGTTATACAATGTTTTTGCATACAGGACTGTGTTTACATTGCATTGTCTTTGGGCTGATATGGTTGTATTTGGTGGGCACACTTTGCTGGTGTGGTTAACGTTTTGAGAATGCACTAGTTTGTGAGTATTTTGAAAATGCAAAAGTTCGTGAGTATTAATTATTTATTTTTTTTTTTATTTCATTTTTATTTTATACCACTTTAAGTCACGGCAGATTGCGTGAAATTCTGGCTGCTCTCCCAGGGGGAGAGCACGTCGCCACAAGAGCAGCGCCACCCATTATTTTTTGTTCCTTTTTCCTGTCTGCAACTGTATTTATTTCCCTATCAGAGTGGCTTTTTTTCTACAACATTTTGCCAGGGACAACTCTCTTGTTGCCGTGGGTTCTTTTACGTGGGCTAAATAAGCATGTGTAACACACGGGACCTCGGTTTATCGTCTCATCCGAAAGACTAGCACCCAGACCACCACTCATGGTCTAATGGATGGGGGAACAGTTTGGGGCGCAAAACGGGATGATTTCAACCGCCCTGACTTACGATGTGCTTGATGTTCGTAGTTTTGTATGTGATAATTTGTTGACTTATCAGGTATAACTCCATCAATAATTTTGTTCTCAGACCTATTATACTTTTGTGGTATCCAGAGGAGCAGGTTAGGTGAACTGAGATTTTTTGGTTTTTTTGTTGTTGTTGCTGTGCTTTGTTTTGATTCTTGGTCTACGTCAGCCTTTATTTAGTCATGATTTCGGGATGTTCATATTCAAGAGTACACAGTTTTGAGCGCACGCCAAAGTTATTGTGCCAAAGTCCTACCAAAGTTGATGAGAAGTTATAGTTCATTTTCTTTGCCGCTTCCAAGTGTATTGTGGCCTAAGGCCGATGTACATTAAACAATTTCAGAGTTCTCTCTCTCTCTCTCTCTCTCCTCTCTCTCTCTCTCTCTCTCTCTCTCTCTCTCTTTCACCTTTACTCTCTCTTTTCACCTAGATTCATTCTTCCTGTCTTTATTCCTTTTTCCGATTCTGTCTTTATATCTCTGTCTATATCTGTCTCTTGTCTGTCTCTTTCTCTCTATCCTTCTGTCTTTCTGTCTCTCTGTATCTCTCTCTCTCTCTCTCTCTCTCTCTCTTCTCTCTCTCTCTCTCTCTCTCTCTCTCTCTCTCTCTCTCTCTAATTGGTTCTATACCTTGCTTATTTTTCGATGTGTGAGTGTGCGCGCGTCGTGCGTGCAAGAGCGTGTGTGTGTTGTTTTCTATGTATTTCTATGTCGTGAATATATATTTTTCCCTTATTGATTTTTGTTGTTGTTGAGGGATGAATGTAAAAAATAAAAAGCATAAGCTGAAACTATCACCCTCTAAAAAATAAAATGCGTCCCAAAAAAAGTGTTTCAAAATCGTTTTCTCTCCGCGCCTCCCCCCCCCCCCCCCCCTCCCCCTCCCCCCTCTCTCTCTCTCTCCTCTCTCTCTCTCTCTCTCTCTCTCTCCTCTCTCTCCTCTCTCTACTCTACTCTCTTTCTCTTGCTCCTCTCTCTTTCTCTCTCTCTCCCTCCCTTTCTACCTCCCCCCCTCTCTCTCGCTTATTTTCCGCCTTTCCTAACTATCATCCTACATTTTATTTAATCATACCCCCCTCGTTTTTTTGGGGGGAAAGAAAGTCTGACAATTTTGTCCCCACTGAACTCATTATATGACATTACGTCTGTATTGTTTTGTTTAGGTGACTGAGCAGTGTGATGTTTGTTGTAAACACTGGGATGAGCACATGGTTTTCATTCTGCTGCATTATCTGCTCATATGGCGCTTAATGTGCAGGTTTATTTAACTGGTTTGAAGTGGGGTCTTTTTTTTTCTTTTGGTGTTGTAAAGATTTTTTTAATGTGTGTCTTGTTTTTATTTGCTTTTTTTCAAACTTTTTTTTTATATAATAAAATGGGGATGATTAAGTGGAATGGATGGCAACCTCAGTACGACTTGGTTTTATTTGAAAAAAAAAAAATAAAGGTGCTATATCATTTTTGGGAGTGTACGTGTACGTGTGTGTGCGTGGGTGTGTGTGTGTGCGCGCGCTGTGTGTGTGTGTCTGTGCCCGTGCGTGCAGATATGTGTGTTGTGCGTGTGTTTTACAGGTTACTTTTTAGGATATTTGAGAGCATAGGTATACTTGATTTTCAACTTGATGTGATTGTTACTGCGAGCTTTGTGGTGTGTGTGTGTGTGTGTGTGTGTGTGTGTTTAGTGCAAGAGGATGACAGCCTTGATATGACCTTGGGGTTGGTGGGGCTTTATATGTTTGTCCGTCGTGTTCGACGATGACCTCCAAAACAGCAGAGGAAGCAGCTACTGTTTCGGAAACTGGGCAAAATTTTTATTATAGTGAAATGCCTTGCCTACGACACATCCCCACTCTCTCGGCCAAGTGGGCATACGGACAGTCAGCGTTGGAGATGTTCTCCAAAGGCCAATTAGCCCCCAGGGCTGCAGCACATAAGGATTGTGCAAGTCAAGCCTCCTAGTCAGAGAGTCATAGTCGATCACTAGAAGGCTAAGCTGTAAAGTGGAATTCCATGAGTGTGGAAAAGCCACTGGTCATACAGCCTCTCACTTTGCTGTTGTCCTCAAGCGTGAATGGTTTAATCAAGAATCATATACCAGATAACAATAATTGCTGTCTGATCATTCGACGAAGGAGAAGAGGTTTCGGGAAGCATGTTCTGAATGGGGCTGGCTACCACTGCTGTTTGCCTTGTGCTCCTCATCTGACGGCCCGGGATCGAGCCACCAGCAAAGCACCCCCAAGAGGATTTGCCCCCTGGCGTTAAAAGTCAGCACCGACTCCACTTCACCGCAAGTCCTTCGGATGAGACTATAAACCGAGGTCCTTACACGCTGGCGTCGTGTGTCGACATCATCCCCGAAGTCCGAATGCGGCTACCTTCATTGTGGACAAAAACGGTGGCACACGTACACGCAAAATCTCAATGTTGGTGAACCTCGGAGCTCTAGCCGAGAGAGAGAGAGAGAATAAAACAACAAACCAATCTCTTGACTGCAGCTTCCAGATCACCAGGGCTGCTTCAAGATATACATACAAACATAAGGGGAAACAAACAGTGGAGGCTAAAAGGGGTGGGGTGGAAGGGTGGTGTTACTGAAATAGGATTTATCGGACCTCGACCGAAAAACCAAAAGAACGCTCAGTCCAGCCGAGATGTACTGTTATACTGTTGACGTTCGTGTTAAGCACGCGCGCGCGCGCACACACACACAAACACACACACACACATGAGCGCAGAATGGGGGAAAAAAGTTGTGTAAACTTAATCTTTGACCCTCAATAAAGATAATTTTGACTTCAGACACACACACACTCGCACTGCTTCACAATCTTTTTGTGTGTAGATAGCACATACATCCCGATGAGACGATCAATGATTCAGTCTGCTTTCTAGACGGCCGACAGATGAAAGTCTCTTCTCCCTTCCTCTTCTTCTCTGTGTTCCATTATCGGGTGGGGTGGGTAGTGCCTGGTCTTCTCCTGGTCTTGTCACTCTGCAGGAGGTCTGCCCGCTGGCCTCAGCCGTACACGATCGACACATTGCAATTTCAGAGCAGCTCATGCTTTTTGTGTGTGCTTTTTTTCCTTCTTTTTTGTTTTGTTTTGTACATGATGTATGGGGGACGGGATAGCTCAGTGGTCAGAGCACTCCGCTTGAAATCAAGGTTAATCAGCATCGAGCGTGGTTACCACTTGGATGGGTGACTGTTTGCGCGTCTTGGCTTCATTACAGTTCCCCCAGCTGTAAATGGGTGCCTGCCTTCTTTAGGGTCAGAGAAGGCAAAGCAGCGAGGGAGAGGAGATGGGCTCCGCCCTCAATATGCTGGCCTCTGGAGAGGTTGAGGTCTCTGACGCCTCGCTTCCCGTACGACCTTATAGGTTATGGGACACCTTTACCTTTACAGGATGTATCCTGGATATGTTCGTATTTCTATAATCTACCCAACGCACACATGAATTACAGGATTCTTAAGGTGCATATTTGATCTACCGCATGCGTCCATACACGAAGGGAATTAAAGCACTGATAGTTCTGCACTTCAAGTGGTACGGGCACGTCACACGACCATCTGGACTGGCCAAGACTGTCCTACAGGGAACAGTACAAGGAGGGAGACGAAGAGGCAGACAGAGGAAACGATGGGAAGACATCACAGAGTGGACTGGCCTTGAGTGGAACGATTTGCTACGGAAAGCAGAGGACCGCGGGGAGTGGAGGAAGCTGGTTGCAAAATCTTCAGTGGTGCCCCCAGGATCCACGGGACTACGGGATAGGTGAAGGGGAAAGACAGAAAAAAAAAACCCCGCCTTTAATTCGCCAAATGCCGCTGCCGAGAATCGAACTCGCTACTTTATGATGGAACCACAGGATTGAAGTTAAACGGTCTTAACCACTCGGCTATAGCGTCCGGTGACAGATGCAGGTAAAGTAGAAATGTTTGTTTATGTGGGCTTAGGAACTGACTAGGCCTCAAAGAGGTCTGATTCTGTTGACCCTAACGTTTGTGAAAACTTGTATGCGTGTAAATGATTCGAATGCAAGCGCGTCTATTGCTTTGCTTTGCAAAATTTGGCGCTGTACAAATTCCATGTTGTTGTTGTTACTATTATTATCATTATTATTATTGGCTATCTCTCCTCCTCCCTCCCCCCCCCCCCCCCCCCCCCCTCCACGAAACACTACATTACGCACGCACATACACATACACACACACACCAGCGACTTGTGATGGTAGACATAAATGATTCAGACATGTCGTGTTCTGCTTCATTGCTAACGTGCTTGTAAGCAGGAGTTATGTGAACGCAAGTGTGTGTGTGTAGTGTAGTGTATAGTGTGTGTGAGTGAGAGTGAGTGCGCGTGATGATTGCAATGCAGCTGTACGCGAATGTATGTATGTATACTGTATAAGCGCACTCTTCCGTGAATGTCTGGGTGTTGGCTTAATGTGAACATCGTGTTCGTTACATCACACTTCTTAGAAGCCTCTCAATCTCGCCACACCTCCACCCTCACCCCCATTCTTCTCTCTTCACATACACAGACACTAGCACACACGCGCGCGCGCGCACTCACATATACGCACACACTCGCGCGCGCGCGCGCACACATATCTTTTACTCTTTTCTGGCACAAAAACCAAAAAATGCTGAGATGTGTGCCAAGAATGTGTGCGTATGTATGTATGTGAGAGACAGACAGACAGACAGACAGAGACAGACAGACAGAGACAGACAAAGACACAGAGAGAATGCCAGTTGTTATGTGCAAGATGTGCTTTTGCAGCAGGAAATGTATTGCTGACCTTTTCCTTCTCCGTCATACATTACACAGCACACACACACACACACACAGCACACACCCACACACATACACACAAAACACACAACACAACACACAACCCCACAACACACAAAACACACAGAGCACACACTTGTATTCATGTTCATAATAAACCGTACCATCCATCCCTGCCCCTTTTCTCTATCTATTTATAAATATCACGTTAGCCTGGCTGGATATCTGGCAAGCAGTTGGTCTAATGCATAGTCTTGTATGTAACGGCAGCGTGACGCATTTTCGCTCATATTACAACAGACAACGATAGTTGCTGGCTGAGCTGAGCGTTCGACGACGACGACGACGAAGAAGAAGAAGAGATGTATGGGCCTGAAGAAAGAAGACAGTAGTCGTTAAAGAAAAAGGAACAAAGACGGAAAGATTGTAAGGAAGGAAGGAAGGAAGGACGGAATGAATGAATGAATGAATGAATGAATGTATGAATGATGTTTATTTTTCTAAGGGTTACAGATAAGCAGCATGCACGTTACTCTTTTTCATCTAGCCCTTAAGAGAGAAGAGAGAGAAGGAGAGAGGGGAGAGAGAGAGAGAGAGAGAGAAAAGAGAGAGAGAGAGAGAGAGAGAGAGAGACAACAGAAATAAATGAAGAAAAAGAAAAAAAAATCCCAGATTTAAAATATATAAAAAAAATGAAAAAACTTCCAAAGAAAGAAGAAAGAAAAAAAGAACGAAGAAAAACTCAAGAGAAATCTCTGAAATGGTGAGGAACTAAAAAACTAGAAAAAAAAAAAAGAGAAGTAGGGGCGCGTGTGTGTTTGTGTGTGTGTGTGTGTGTGTGTGCGCGCGTGCCCGTGCGTGCGCGCGCGCGTATGTGTTGAGCTATGACGGCAAAAACTACTGCTGAACCGGCTTTTTATTGCTCCTGTCACAAGCCATTGCCCACAGCTTTCGATGCAACAGCATAATTTAATTGCCGAGCTGCTATACTGCTATCGGTGCAGGATAGCTCAGTGGTCGGAGCACTCGCTTTCCCCCAGCCAAGGTTAATTCAGTAGCATCGAGCGTGGTTACCATTTGGATGGGTGACCGTTTGCGCGCCTTGGCTTCAGTACAGTACCCCAGTTCACCCAGCTGTAAATAGGTACCTGCCGTCTTTAGGGTCAGGGAAGGTAAAGCAGCGAGGGAGAGGAGATGGGCGCCGCCCTCAATGTGCTGGCCCCTAGAGAAGTGAGGTCTCTGACGCCTCGCTCTCCTACGACCTTACAGGTTATGGGACACCTACATTTACCTTTACAATACTGCTACTGGGGGCAGGAAATCTCCTACGACCTTACAGGTTATGGGACACCTACCTTTACCTTTACTATACTGCTACTTGGGGCAGGAAAGCCTAGTGGTCAGAGCGTTGAAATGGCGATCTGACAGCACGGGTTCGAGCCACCACCGACACGCACTTTCAAGGGGAATTTTCCCCTGGAGTTAACATCAGTACCGTCTCCACTTCCCCAGAAAGTTCTTCAGATGAGACTATAAGCCGACGTCCCGTGTGCGAACAAACGCACACACGAAGGACTGTCACATTTTGCACACACGTTAAAACCCGTTCTGTCTTTGGTGTGCCGGTAGGAAGGAACGAATGACACAGTTTAAGAACACGCTTGCATACTGGTGTCGCGTTTCGAAATCATCCCTGAAGTCGGAATGCGGCTACCTTCATGGTGGGCAAAAACGGGGGCAGACGAAAATCATCATCATTGGTGAACCTCGGAGTCTAGCGTAGGCATGAAAAAAAAAAAAGTCAGTGTTTACACTAATGTTTCTGCTGCTGCTGCCGCTGCTGGCTGCTGCTGCTGCTGCTGCTGCTGCTGCTGCTTCCACTGCTGTTCTTGCATGTTTCTTTGTTTCTGCTTTTGTTCCCAGTCTGTCTTTGTTGCTGGCATGAGCTTATTGTCATCCGCCAAGATGACGATGGTGGTGATGATGAGGATGATGGTGATGATGATGATGATGATAAGATTTCTGATAATGGTTAGTATTGTTTTGTTTGTTTCCATCGCTGTATTCAGTTGCTTGGTGGTGGTGGTGGTGGTGGTGGTGGTGGTGGTGGTGGTGGTGGTGGTGGTGGTGGTGGCGGCGGAAGGCGAGCGCGGCGGTGAGGTGGTGTAGGTGGCGCGCAGAGTGGCGTGTGGTAGTGAGTGGTAGGTAGTGTGGTGGTGGTAGTGGTGGTAGTAGTGGAAGTGTAGGTGTGTGTAGCGGGCGCGTGAGTGGTGTAAATTTTCCTTAGTAATGTTCAAGTATTCTGTTAGCAGCAGCAGCAGAGCAGCACAAGTGTAGTAGTAGTAGTAGTAGCAGTCAGTAGTAAATAGTTAGTAGTAGAGTAGAGCAGTAGTAGTAGTAGTAGCAGGTCAGCACACACACACAGAACGCACTTGGTGCGTCACGAGTAACGTAGTAGTAGCACACACGCAGCAGCGCACCATCACAATACACACAGAGTAGTAAATAGTATAGTACAGAGAGCAGAGAGCAGAGCAGACAGAGTAAGACAGACACCTAGTATATAGGAGTTAAAAACGTGATAGACTCACACACAACAATATCGCACTAACTAACGCACGCCCTACCACTACACACCCACGCTACACATACAAAATACACAACACAACCAAACCACACAGACACCATAGAGGACAATGAACAAGAACACAGTTATATACATTCCTAAAGACTGATTCAATCGATTAAAACACAATGATTCACTCACTCACTATCACCTGTCAATATAAAATAATCAGCCAATACTAACTAACCACACCACTAGCCTCACCTATACATAACATACATACAACAACAACAAGAACCCTAGTAGGAACAATAACAATACACTCTATTATTATTATGTTCAGACGGCATGGAATGTCAGTGTTCAATCGATTGAAACGCGAACTATCTGCTTCACACAGCTGGTGGGTTGTGTCCCTTTGACCTCGGTGAATGTCGTGACTCTGTGTCTGTTATTATCCTCAAGGCATCACCACACAACAGCTTAGTCTTTAGTGATCGACTATGACTCTCTGACTAGGAGGCTTGACTCGCACAGTCCTTATGCGCTGCAGCCCTGGGGGCTGGTTGGCCTTTGGAGAACATCTCCAACGCTGACTGTCCTTATGCCCACTTGGCCGAGAGAGTGGGGATGTGCTGTGGGGCAAGGCATCTCCACTATAATCAAATTCCTGCCCAATTTCCAAAACAGCAGCTGCCTCCTCTGCTGTTTCGGAGGTCATCGTCGGACACGACGGACAAACATACACAACACAGCACAACACAGCACGACACAACACGACACAACACAACAGGTGGATCAGTGCTCTAGAGGTATCGCACCTGCCTAGACAGCCAGGGGGTACGGGATAGCCTGGCCTAGTGGTTAGAGTGATGCGCACGAGATCTGCTTCGAACCCAGGTTCGAATCCCGTTCAAGAAGATTTTTTTCCTCTGGAGTTAACATCAGTGCCGACTCCACTCTCCCCAAAAGTCCTTCGGGTGAGACTATAAACCGAAGTCCCGTATGCGAACGCACACAGAACATCTTGCGCACATGTTAAAACCCGTTCCGCTTTCGGAAGAGTAGGCCCTTGTGTACCGGTGGGAACGGATAACAAAATTTACAAAACTGCATACACACGGGGACTGGATGTAAAGAAAAAAGCGCATAAGTGCTTATTCCATTAGCCTCGAAACAAAATAATCAATAATTTTAAAAAAAAAATTAATAAAACGCCAAAAGTCCGGGTTTCAAGTGTGTGCTGGTTCGATCTCCGTTTGTGCCCGAATCTCCCTCCCTCCCCCCCCCCAACCACCCCTCACATCCGTGAGAGATGGACTGGGTGCTAGCCTTTCTGATGAGACGATTAATAAACCGAGGTCCCGTGTACAATAGTCATTTAGTGTACGTTAAAAAAAACAAAAAAGATCCCATGGCAACAAGAGAGTTGTCCCTGGCAAAGTTCTGTAGAAAAAAAGCCACTCTGACAGGAAACCAAATGCATATGCACACAGGAAACGAACAAAAACCCCAAGAAAACAATAATGGGTGGCGCTGCTCTTGTGGCGACGCGCTTTCCTAGCTCGGGGAGAGTAGCCCGAATTTCACGCAGGGTAAATCTGCCGTGACTGAAAGTGGTATACAATAACTAACTAACTATATAATTATATCTATATATATATTATATATATATATATATATATATATATATATATATATATATATATAATAGTATATATAATATATATATATATATATTTATAGAGAGAGAGAGAGAGAGCTCCCTCTCTCCCTTCGTGAAAAGCATACTTACCACAGCTATAAATCCAGCCTCAAAACATACCTATTTCAAACCTAAGATTTTTCGTTCTTGTTTCATCTCATATATGTCCTTGCCTTTAAAAGCCAAAATTCCATCACCCTGCTGAAATGTACAACCTCTGTGTGTGTGTGGTGTGTGGTGTGTTGTGTGTGTGGTGTGTGTGTGTGTGTGTGTGTGTGTGTGTGGTGTGTGTGTGTGTGTGTGTGTGTGCGTGTGTGTGTGGTGTGTGCGTGTGTGTGTGTGCATTTGAATTTGTTAGAATATTGTTCATTATTGTTGGTTGCATGTGTAGGAGCGGATTGAATGAAGCGCTCTGATTTGTAATTACAAGATATAGCGCTCTATAAATTCCATATATTATTATTATATATATTAATGCAGAAATAATAGTGGAAGAAAACAAGTGCAGGTCACCACTTCCGTCACCGTCATCGATCCTTCAGATTTCGAATCCTTTGGGGCGCCGTCGAAGCTTTGTCAACCCCCTTTCTCCAGTCCTCGCGTCTCTCAGCCGCCCTCAGGGTGTCTCTCAGCTCCATGTCTGTCCACTCTCGAATGTTGTCCTCCCATCTCTTCCTTTGTCTGCCTCTTCTTCTTCCTCTCTCCCCTCACTGTGCCTTGTAGGATTGTTTTAGCAAGACCAGAGGAGCGTGTGACATGACCAAACCACTTACAACCTCTCAATCATTTTTGAAAATGATTTTCAAAGATTCATTAAAAAAAATAAAATATATATATATATGCATATACATATCTATCTATCTATCTATCTATCGTTCTATCTTTTATACATATATATATATATATAATTTGCATTAGCAAAATAGGTTTACAACGTTGCACGTGACAGAAATAAAAAAAAATGACTCAACTTGTTCATCCATATCATGCAACTTTACTCTTGACATGAACACAGCACAATAACAACCGGAACACATTTCATACACGCCTGGACTGAAGAGGTGTGGTTCAGTCTTTAGTAACGTCATCAGCTCCGGCATAGAGTTCCTGTCACGTTTTAGTTCTAATTTAAGACACATACACGCGCGCGCACGCACGCACGCACGCACGGTCACAAGATTCCAGATTCAAGATTTAATTCGCCTTTGACCCCTATTAGCGGCATGACTGATTTCAGTAAACAAAATCAAATATAGCATTCTTCTTCTTCATGTGCCAGGTCTGTTGCAGACATCGGCGATCATGTCCCTCCATTCCTCTCTGTTGTCAGTTCTCCTGATGAGTTCATTGTTGGGGGATTCTTTCCTCGTTGCGTAGCTATTCAGACTGTCTGTGTATTTTGTGCGTTGTCTTCCTCTGTCTTTGGTACCACAAATCTTTCCACCCAATATTTGCTTTTCTATTTCATCAGCTCTGTTTATGTGCCCAAAAAATTGTAGTTGTCTTTTTCTGATGGTTTTGAGTAGGGATCTTTTGTACCTGGCCATTTCCATTACTTCTTCGTTTGACTTCTTTTTAGTCCATGATATTCTCATAATTCTTCTGATATACCACATTTCTGCTGCTTCAAGTCTTCTTTCGAGGTCTTTTGTCAGCGTCCAGCATTCACAT
>CM054145.1:51593282-51610782 GCA_028751875.1 Rapana venosa
ACTACACTACACTACACTCACTACCTACACTACACTACACTACATACACTACAACTACACACACTCGACTATTCTACACTACACTACTCTCCACTACTCACACACCACACACACCAACACACTACACACACACATACACATCAACCCACCTCCCCCCTCCCACTCACCACACACAACACACACACATACATTACTACACACACACCACCATCACCCACCCCCCCCCCCCCCCACCTCCCAACACACCACACACACACACCACACACAACAACACCACGCAACCCACCCATCCACCCCACCCCCTACACACACACACACACCGGATGAGACTATAAACCGAGGCATCCGTGTGCGAACGCACGCAGAACATCTTGCGCACACGTTAAATCCTGTTCCGCTTTTCGTAAGAGTAGGACATTGTGTGCCAGTGGGAACAGATGACAAAATTTACAAAACCGCATACACACGAGGACTGGATGTAAAAAAAAAAGCACATAAATGCTTATTCCATTATCCTCGATATACAAGAATAAAACAAAATGAAAGAATAAAACAAACACACACACACACTCACACACACACACACACGCAACACCCCACCCCCCCCCCTTACCCTTTCCACCACCACCCCTCCACACACACATACACAAATACACACACAAACAACACACACACACACACACGCACGCACGCACACACACACACACACACACACACACAACACACACACACACACACACACACACACACACACACACACACACACACACGATGTTATGTGTTATCAGAACTGATCTGTCTCAAATCTGTTGGTCATCTGCCGGTGATGTCAAACATTATCACGGATTGACTTGATCTCGTGGAAGGCCTAACAGTTCAAGGAGGCATCCTGGTTTTTTGGTCGATGTTTTTTTTTGTCTGTTTAGATTTCAGCAGTCTATTCGTCCATCCGTCTGTACTGTCTGCCTGTCTGCTTGTCTGTCATTCTGATTTCTCAGTCACTTTGCATCCAGATTGCTCTGTCTATCTATCTGTCTGTCTGTCTGTCTTTCTGTCTTTGTATCTGTCTGTGTTTGTCTGTCTTTTATCTTTGTATCTGTCTGTCTGAATTTCTGTGTTTCTATCTGTCTGTCTTTCTTTCTGTCTCTGCCTCTGGTTATCTGTCTTTCTGTCTTTTTTTCCCCAGTCTCTGTATCTGTCTGTCTATCTGTGTCTCTGTCACTCTGTCTTTCTGTCCCTGCGTCTGTCTCTCTGTCTGTCTCAACTCCAACTCAACAATACTTTAATATCTCAACTTTGAGAAAGTATGAGCGGCGTTTTAAAAATTGCACAACATCCATCAAACAAAACTGATTGAAATGTAACGATTCAGACTAAAGAGTGTCTGTCTCTGTATGTCTGTCTATCTGTCTGTCTGTCGGGATAGCGTACGTCTGCATCTTGTCGCACATCGTTAAATCCTGTTGTCCGCTTTTTCGTTAACATAACCCTATTTTCACTTTGAGAACAGATGACGTTTAAATTCAAAACCCATCAACGACTGATTAAATAACGTCACAAAGTGTGTCTTCTGTCATTCTATCTCTGCTGTCGATACGTACCAGAAACAATCTCACACTAAAATCTGTCCTGCTTTTCTAGATCCATGTGCGGTTCAATGAAAAATTGACACCGATACACATCACGATTAATAAACACAAAGTGTCATCCATACCCTTGATACAAACAAACATACAATAAATCTGTCGCTCTAGCAGTCTACCAAAAGATGAACGACATCACACACAACCACAACACACACACACAACACACACAAAACACAACACAACACAAACACAAACACACACAACACACCACACAACACAACACACACACAACACACACACACACAACACACACACAACACAACACACACACAACACACACACACAACACACACCACACACACACACACACACACACACAACACACACACACACAACACAACACACACACAACACACACACAACACACACAACACACAACACACACAACACACACAACCACACAAAACCACACACACACACACACACACAACACACCAACACACACAACCACACACAACAACACACACACAAACAAAAACACACACACAACAAAACACACACACACAACCCAACACACACACACCAAAACACACACACACAACAAAACACACACACAACAACAAAACACAACACACACACACACGCGCGCGCGCGCGCGCGCGCATTTCACACACACAACCTCTTTGCACTGAAGGTTACGTCAAACTCAACAGCAAGCGTATACAGGTGTAGTTCCCAAATCGGGCAATGACCATCCCCAGTTACTGTCCTTACATAGTCACTGATCATCGTTATCACAGCTTAACTCGAAACTGACATATCCGTCATGATGATAATTATCATCACTTTCCATCATTCACTGACTTTATGAGGAACATACCGGGAGAATCTGAAAGGGATCAAAGCGATGATAACCTTTCATCCTTACACATCATTGTATTGTATTCGTATTGTATTGCATTGTACTGTAATGTAATGTAAACTACTTTCAGTCTCTGCAGCTTTCTTTGTGTCAAATTGGGACTGCTCTCCTTGGGAAAAGGCAAGTTGCCACAAGAGCAGCGCCACCCCCACCCCATCCTTTAAAAAAAAAAAAAGGAGAAAGTCCTGTCTGTCTGTCTGTCTGTCTGTCTGTCTGTCTGTCTGTCTGTCTGTCTGTCTCTCTCTCTCCTCTCTCTCTCTCTCTCTCTCTCTCTCTCCTCTCTCTCTCTCTCTCTCTCTCTCTCTCTCTCTCTCTCTCTCTCATAAAAGTTTGGTTCTGTTTTGGTTTGGGTTTGGGGTTGTTGTTGTTGCTTTTTTGAGGGGGGACTATTGGGTTGTTCCCTCTCCCCTTGTTGTTGCCGTTTTTGTTTTGCTCTTGGTTCTTGCTATTTTTGTCGGTTGTTTCTGTGTTTTCTGTTCTACTTTCTTTCTTACTTGTTGCTACTTTTTTCCCCCCTCTCTCTTCGGTGATTTTTGTGGGGGTTTTGTGTAGATATTTTTTTTCTCCGTAAGCTGTGTAAGTGTATTGCTATGGGCTTTATTTTATTTTATTTTATTTTATTATCATATATATCCGTAAGGGCGGGGACTGGATGTAAAAAAGCACATGGGTGCTTATTCATTATCCTCGAAATAAAAGAATTTGTCATTGTCATTTGTCATTGTCATTCTCTCTCTCTCTCTCTCTCTGAAGATAGTGGTGATGATGTGTGTCTGGATTGTAATCACCGATAGTAACAGTGACGACGCTCTTAGTCATGACTGTGTTGAGGAGGAGGATGATAACGATAATGCCCTTAGTGGGATGTTTTGTATTTGAACATGTTGCATTTCTAGACAATTGATTGACGTCTTTTTTCGTTTTACTTGTTACCACTCCCCTTCGTCCCTTTCACTTGTATTGTGGCCCTTAGGCCGAAGTACAATTAAAATGTTCAAAATGTTCAGAGTTCAGAGTTCTCTCTCTCTCTCTGTCACTCTTACAGAATTTTGCCAGGGGGGCAACTCTCTTGTTGCCGTGGGTTCTTTTACGTGCTCCGAATGCACTTTGCACGTGGGACATGGGCTTATCGTCTCATTCTAAAAGTCTAGCATGAACCTGGATCACCACTCCAGGTCTAGTAGGGAATATGGGAAAAAAATCCTCGGGCTCAATGGGGGATGGAACCTACACTCCCCTGCTTTCTAAGTGAGCGCTTTACCACTAGACCACCGACACACAGACCGCCTATCATGAACATCGTTTTTACGCTATGTTTCCTTTTATATCCAGTATTTCAGTGTGTATATTACATGCACATCCTTCGGATGAGACTATAAACCGAAGTTCCGTGTGCGAACGCACGCAGAACATCTTACGCACACGTTAAAACCTGTTCCGCTTTTCGGAGGAGAAGGTCATTGTGTGCAGGTCGGAAAGATGACAAAAGTTACAAAACTGCCTACATACGGGATCAGGATGTAAAAAGCACATTTTGTGCTTATTCCATTCCCCTCGAAATAAAAGGGGAAAAAAATGATAAAAGAAGGATTTAAAAAAAAAACACAAAAAAAGGCCATGTGAGCTAATTTCAAGCCACAATTAAAACAATAACAGAAAAACATAAAAGAATTAAAAAAAATTTTTTAAAGCCCTGACATCTAATATCAAGTAACACTTAAAACGATAACAGAACCTCAACAACAACAGTAACAACAGCAACATCAACCCTGCTAGGCAGAACATCCAACATACAAAAGCACTCGGAAACCCCCATGACGTTGTTCCCCCCCCCCCCCACCCCCCCCTCCCTCACTCCCCCAACTCCAGTCATGTCACACAAGTTTGCCTAGGCCACTTCACTTCAAAACTGTGTGCGCGTGTGGGAGTGATTCATTAGAGGTCTGACCTGAATGGCCTGACTGCTCTGTCTGTGTGTGTTGTGTGTGTGTGTGTGTGTGTGTGTGTGTGGGGTGTGTGGGGGGTGGGTGGGTGGTGTTGTTACCATGGTGTGTTGTGTGTTGTGTGTGTGTGTGTTTGTGTGTGTGTGATGTTGTGAAGGGGGGTGGGTGTGTGTGTGTGTGTTGTGTGTGTGTATGTTGTTGTCTTATATGAGGTAGTGTGTGTGTTGTGTGTGGTGTGTGTGTGTGTGATGTGTGTGTGTGTGTGTGTGTGTGTGTGGTGTGTGGTGTGTTGGTGTGTGTGTGTGTGTGGTGTGTGGTTGGTGTTGTTTGTGAATGGGGGGGGGGGGAGGGTGTTGTTACCATGTTTATTTTATTTATTTTTTTCTTTTATATCGAGGATAGTGTGTGTGTGTGTGTGTGTGTGTGTGTGTGTGTGTGTGTGTGTGTGTGTGTGTGTGTGTTGTGTGTGTGTTTGTGTTGTGTGTATGGAGGGTGTGTGTGTGGAGGGTGTTGTTACCATGTTTATTTTATTTATTTTTTTCTTTTATATCGAGGATAGTGTGTGTGTGTGTGTGTGTGTGTGTGTGTGTGTGTGTGTGTGTGTGTGTGTGTGTGTACTCTGTGTGTGTACCTTGTGTGTGTGTGTGTACCATGTGTGTGTACTTTGTGTGTATGTTTGTGTGTACTCTATGTGTGTGTACATTGTGTGTGTGTTTGTGTGTACTCTGTGTGTGTACTTTGTGTGTGTTTGTGTGTACTCTGTGTGTGTGTGTACTTTGTGTGTGTGTGGTACCATGTGTGTGTACTTTGTGTGTGTGTTTGTGTGTACTCTGTGTGTGTGTACTTTGTGTGTGTGTTTGTGTGTACTCTGTGTGTGTGTACTTTGTGTGTGTGTTTGTGTGTATCATGTGTGTGTACTTTGTGTGTGCGTTTGTGTGTACTCTGTGTGTGTGTACTTTGTGTGTGTGTTTATGTGTACTCTGTGTGTGTACCTTGTGTGTGTGTACCATGTGTGTGTACTTTGTGTGTGTGTTTGTGTGTACTCTGTGTGTGTGTACTTTGTGTGTGTTTGTGTGTACTCTGTGTAGTCAAAGTCAAAGTCAAACTTTTATTTTCAGATGGTATATTGAATAAGCAGTGCATTTGCTTTTCTTCAACAAGCCATCAGTGTACCTTGTATGTGTGTATGTGTGTACTGTGTGTGTGCCGTAGTGCGTAGCGCTTCCTGTGATTTATTTGCAGATGACACCACTATTGATATTAACCATGTTAACTCGTTTGAAGTCTTTCGCAATTTGCAAGAAGATATAAATGTACTTCTGGAATGGACTCACTTGAACCATATGGCCCTTCATCCAAAGAAAACTAAATTTATGCTCTTTTCCACAAGGCAGAAACGACAGAACCTTAATAGCAATCTACTATTTCTCTACATTGGCAATGAAAAAATTGAAGAAGCCTCAAATCACAAAATTTTAGGAATAACTATTGACAACAACCTATTATGGTCTGCCCACATCCAAAACCTGTCAAAAAACATTGCCTCAAAAATATACCAACTCCGTAAGATAAAAAACTTCCTAACTCTGCATGCCAGAAAAATATTCTTTCATTCTTATATTCAAACAGCAATAGATTATGCAACTACACTGTGGGATATGGCCAGCAATAATTTACTTAAATTAATAGTGAGGGTGCATAAACGCGCCCTAAAGCTTATCCTAAATAAATCATCATCTTTAACAGTTGCTGACCATTCAGATATTAATATTCTTCCCCTTAAGTCCAAGCTTCTTTTCAATAAAGGAGTTTTGATGCATAAGATCTTGCATGGAAATGCCCCATCTTTATTACAAAGCATCTTCACAGTAAATGATTTTAGACACTCTCATTTGATTAATTTACCTCTAACTAAGATAACACTATTCAAATCAAGTCTAGCATATTCTGGGGGCTGGCTGTGGAATAGGCTTCCCTACCAACTAAAAAATGAAACTAATCTGAAAAAAATTAAAACAATGTATCAAGATCTTTTGATGAAACAATGTGATACAACATTTCTCCTTCCCAAGATGTATTAATACAACACTTATTTCCGCTTTTTATACTTCTTGTTCCTCTCTCTGTCTCGCTATCTCTGTCTCTATCTCAGACTGTCTATCTGTCCCTCTGTTCTGTCTGTCTGTCTATCTATCTGTCTGCCTGCCTGCCTGCCTGCCTGCCTGTCTGTCTGTCTGTCTGTCTGTCTGTCCGTCTGTCTGTCTCTGTCTCTATCTCTCTATCTCTCGTGTATTTGTTGATATCAATGTGTGTGTACTTTCATATGTATCATAATTATGCTTTTGCTTTTATTGCAGGTTTTTCTTTTCTTTTCTTTTCTTTTCGAGGGCTGGATGAAAAAAAGTCTTGTTACTTAATCTATTACCCTCGTGAAATAAAATTGCGTTTGCGTTTGTGTGCGCTCGCGCGCGCGGCTGTACCATGTGTGTGTGTGTGTGTGTGTGTGTGTGTGTGTGTGTGTGTGTGTGCTGCCTGCCTGTTAAGTCAAGTCAAGCCAAATTGATCATTATTGAGGGTAAAAGATTAAGAAGTTTACACAACTTTTTTTCATCCTGCCCTCACGCGTGTCAGTATGTATGTGTGTGTGTGTACGCGCGCGTGCTGCGTGTGTGTCAGTATGTGTATGTACGCGCGCGCGCGCTGCGTGTGTGTCAGTGTGTGCGCGCACGCTGCCTGCGTGTCACTATGTGTGTGTGTGTGTGTGTGTGTAACACGCATTTCCTCTTGTGTCATGGTGTGACTGACGTCAGCGTGGAAGTCTCTGTGGCTGAGTCATTGCAAGGGCTCTTCCCAATGGCTTCTCCCACACGAGGTAGCCTAGCCTACTAGGCCTAGAGCTCTCTCTCTCTCTCTCTCTCTCTGAGGCCTATTCCCACAACACAACTCGCTGTGTGTGTGTGCTGTGTGCCAGCCCAGGCTGTGCGTATAGTCAGTCAGCTGGTCTCGTCTGCTGCCTTAGCTGCTCGCTCGCCTACTATATACTTCTACTAGCCTAGCCTAGGCCTACTACTCCCCTCTAAGCCTAGTAGGCCTACTCTCACAGTGTGTGTATGGTGGTGGTGGTGGTGGTGATGTGTGTAAAGTAGAGAGACTGCCGCCTCGGATGTAGTCAGTGCAAAAAACGGTAGACCTAACCTAACCTCTTTCACTTCAGTTCAAGTTGATTCTCTGTGTGTGTGTGTGTGTGTGGAGTGTGGAGTGTGAGCCTGCCCATTGTGGTGTGTAGGCTAGGCTAGTGAGGGCATCTTTTCAAGAAGTTACTACTACTACTTTAATAACTCAAAGCCCCTACTGTGGTCGTGTGTTTCTTTGAGAAGAATGGATTTGATATCTTTCATCAACGTCACTATCGTCACTGTCGTCATCATTCTTTGCGTCAGTTTATCAGGTAAGCCAGGCATTTTTTTTTTGGGGGGGGGATTTTTTGTGTTTATCTGGAAACTATCATGATGGTGTGTATCGTGGTACTAACTAGGCTAGGCTAAGCATCTTTTCCCTTGGTGGCTGTGATGCTGTGTGTGTGTGTGTGTATTTCGTGTAGCTGTGGTGAGATAAGAGACGCTGTGCGTGTATCATGTGTGTATGTGTGTGTATAATAATATATATATGTAATTTGTGTTTGTGTGTGTGTGGTGTGTTGTCGTGTGGTGGTGGTGGTGGTGGTGGTGGTGGTGGTGGTGTGTGTGTGTGTGTGTGTGTGTGTGTGTGTGTGTTTTGTCGTGTGTGTGTGTGTGTGTGTGTGTGTGTGTGTGTGTGTGTGTGTGTGTGTGTGTGTGTGGTGTCGTGTGTGTTTGTGTGTTTTTTGATTTGCCATTTCTGTATTTTCAGCTAGGCTAGACCTAAGCCTAAGGGGTGGGTGTGGCGTTAGATAGGCTAGATAGATCAGATACACGTATACCTGGTGTGTTTCTACATCATGATGATGGTGAGGGATGGTAGATCGATGGTTTGCGTCTCGTGATCAGCTATAGGCCTATATCTATTTCTTTTTCTGGATTTTTTTTGGGGGTGGTGGTTGGTGGTGGGAATGCTTTGCGATGTGTGTAGTGTAGGGGGGGGGGGGGGGAGGGTGTGTGTGTATGTGTGTCACTGTGTATGACCGTGTATTTTTCAATGTGTGTGTGTGTGTGCATATGTGTGTATGAGAGAGAGAGAAACAGACAGACTCTGAGACAGACATACACTGATACAGACACTGAGACAGAGAGAGAGAGAGAGACAGAGAGAGAGAGAGAGACAGAGACAGAGACAGAGACAGACAGAGAGAGAGGCCCTTAATCATGATGTAGACTGATTTTGCACCAGTGCTAGGAGAGGATTGCCAAGAGACATACCAGCTCTATAAATAACACACCAGAGTCAGCCTCCCTTATGATGATACAGATCTGTAGATGATATAGAGTTCTAACTCTGTAGTGTATCTATATCTATATATCTATGTATGTATGTATGTATCTATCTAATTATATATATATATATATATATATATATACATATATATAGGCCTATATATAATGTATGGGTGCCAGTTTACACTGTTTCACCGTGTTCAGTTGTTGGCAAGAATTCTTCTTTCTTGCAGTGCTCATCCCCTTCAGTACTGTTTCACACTCAGTGTCTGCTTATTTCTCATTTTTTCTATAGTCTAAAAAAAAAAATAATAATAAAAATAATAATATCGACACTCCTCTCAAAAAACAAACAAAACAAAAACCACACACACACACACATGCACACACACACACACGCACACACACACTCACACACACATACAACACACACACACAAACAAAACCTCTAAACCACACAACACACACACATCATCATCAGGACACATCTCCCCCAAACCAAACACACATAACATCTCCTCCAAAGTACACACACACACACACACCTCTAAAACCCCACATTTTATTTATCAAAGTGTGTGTGTGTACTCATGCGTGCACGCGCGCAGGTGTGTATGTGCGTGCGTGTGTATGTATATATATGTGTGTAATTTGTACTTTCCAATGTATTATTTTATCGATTTTTCTCCTTTTACTGGTTTAATTTATTGGTAAAGGTTGTAATAATGTAGTATTTCAGTATAATCAATAAGAAATTTGTTCTTAGATAGATGGCTTGATGAAAAAAAGCAAATACATTGCTTATTCAATGTACTATCTGGAAATAAAAATTTGACTTGACTTGACTTGACTTGACAAGTTCACACACACACACACACTCACACACACACACACACCACACACACACACACACACACACACACACATACATTCCGTAGCTGGTTGTGGGATAGGACTAGGAGTTGCCCTTTTGAACAGTTTATAGGTACATCTTTTTTTCTTTTTTTAAAAACTTATCCCTCAATCTGATAGACATAGCCTTCACTTTTGTTCCATTTATAGAAAACTGCATTATTTTACTGTCTAAATGTGGTTGGAGTTATTTATTTTTCTTCTTATCACAATGGAACACGCACCACACACACATTCACACACACCGCCCGCGTGTGCACTCACACACACACTGTATACACACACACACATATATATATATAATGCACACACAGAGTGACACACACAGTTACATGCACACACAGTGACACATTCACACACACACACATGCAGTATGCACACACACAGCACACACACACACACACACACACACACACACACACACACACACGTCTAATATAACTTTGAGTGAATAGGTGTAAAATCGAAGCAACAAGAACAACACACACACACACACACACACACACACACACACACACACACACACACACACACACACACACATACACATGTATGTATACACACACAGAGAGAGAGAGAGAGAGAGAGAGAGAGAGAGAGAGAGAGAGAGAAATGAGAGTGAGCAGACAGACAGAACACAGAGACAGAGACAGACAGACAGAGACAGACAGACAGACAGACAGTCACTGAGTCAGTCACTCAGTCAGACTGTCAAACAGACAGACACTTCCCCGTTTAAAGTATTCTGAAAAATTGAATGGGAATACACAACACAAAAACACACACATACTGACACATGCTGACCCACACTGACACACACACACACACACTGACACAACACACACACACACACACACTCTCTCTCTCTCACTCACACACATAAATTCACAAAACGTACCGCATACACACGTGGACTGGATGTAAAATAAAAATAAAAAGCCCATGAGTGCTTATTACATTATCCTCGATATAAAAAGAATAAATAAAAAATAGATAAATAAATAAATGATTGAAACACACACACACACACTCACACAGAGCGGTCATATCAAACTGCTATGTGATAGACTGTTACATGTATTGTATACCTAGTACTTACTGTAGTAGGCCTATATGGTGACATATCATTGTGATTGCCACTGTCAGCCAGCAACCATTACACTGTTACAGCCAGGATATACTATTATTCTTATTATTATTGTCATGGTATTATCCCTGACATTACACTACCCTGGCTGTTCCTATTTTGCTTTTTGACCATTGCCTGGTGCGTTAGACAGATAGAACTCATCTTTTGCTCCAGATACAATTATTCCTTTTATCAATCCCTCGTTCAACTCTCTGTCTGTTTGTTTGCCTGTCTGTTTCAGTGTTTGACTCTCTGTCTGTCTGGCTGTCTCTTTTTTCTCTGTGTCTGTCTGTGCCTGTGTCTGTATGTCTGTTGTCTCTGTCTGTCTGTCTGTCTGTCTATGACTCTGTCTCTCTCTGTGTGTCAAGTCAAGTCAAAATTTCTGTCTGTCTGTCTGTCTGTCTATGACTCTGTCTCTGTGTGTTAAGTCAAGTCAAAATTGTATTTTAAAGATTTATGTGTGTGTGTGTGTGCGTTCGTGTGTCACTGTGTGTGTGACTCTGTGTGTGTGTGTGTGTGTCACTGTGTGTGTGTCACTGTGTGTGTGTCTGTGTCTGTGTGTGTGTGTTCTTAATGTTCCCGGTTCAAAGTGTTGTTCTGAAAAGCCTGAATGAGAGTGTACACCGTATGCCCACTAGATCTATTTTTGCTGTTTTTGTCATTGTATCTCCCCCACCCCCTATCTCTCTCTCAATCACACTCTCTCATACACAGACACACACACACTCTCTCTCACACACACACACAGACACACACACTCACACACAGAGACACACACAGACACACACACAAACCCATGTGTTGTACAGAGAGAGAGAGAGAGAGAGAGAGAGAGAGAGAGAGAGAGAGAGAGAGAGAGAGAGAGAGAGAGAGAGAAAGAGGAGAAGACAGACAGACAGACAGACAGACAGACAGGCAGGCAGGCAGGCAGACAGACAGACAATGGACGGACGGACAAACACACAGACAGACAGAGACAGACAGACAAAGACAGAGACAGACACAGACAGACAATTCAGACCCCCCCCCCCCCCCCCCCTCCTACACACACACACACACACTCACACACTCAGATTCAGACAGACAGATTGATAGGCACACACAGACAGACACACAGACAGACAGACACACACACACACACACAGACAGAGTGAGTTTGGTACAAAAGTGAAAACATCTATTGTGGAGATGTCCCTCCCCACCCTGCCCATCAACACTCCCGCGGTAACCTATACATGTACACATGTACACAGTGAACCTCTGCCTAGAAGCAAAAACCAGTCACATTTTCCTCACACCCGTCCCCTCCTTCCCCACTACCTTTCTCCACCTCCCCCCCCCCCCCCCCCCCCCCCCCCCAATCCCCTAACCGATTTCTCTGAGGCAGACAGGTGATGTCAGGGTCTACGACCGTCCACACAATGACAACAGACCTCTCGGAGAACAAAGACATTGAACAGTTCCAGTGTGGTGGGTGTTGTGTGTGTGTGTGTGTGTGTGTAGTGTGTGTATTGTGTAGTTGTGGTGTAAGTGTGTGTGTGTGTGTGTGTAAGTAAGTGTGTGTGTGTGTGTGTGTATGTGTGTGTTTGTGTAAGTGTGTGTGTGTGTGTGTGTGTAAGTGTTGTGTGTGTGGTGTGTGTGTGTGTGTGTGAGTGTGTGTGTGTGTGTGTGTGTGTGTGTGTGGTGTGTGAGTGTGTGTAGTGTGTGAGAGAGAGGAGAGAGGAGAGGTAGTGTGTGTGTGATGTGAGAAGATGGATGATAGAGTGTGTGTGTGTTGTGTGGTGTGAGTGTGTGTGTGTGTGTGTGTTCTTTTGTGTAAGTGTGTGTGTGGTGTTGTGTGTGTATGTAGTGTGTGTGGTGTGTGTGTGTGTGTGGTGTGTGTGTGTGTAGTGTGTGTGTGTGTGTGTGTGTTTTATGTCGAGGATAATGGAATAAGCTTTGTTGGTGTGTGTGTGTGTGTGTGTGTAGTGTGTGTGTGTGTGTGTGTGGTGTGTGTGTGTGTGTGTGTGTATATGTGTGTGTTGTGTGTGTGGTGTGGTGTGTGTGTTGTGTGTTTTATATTGAGGAGAATGGAATAAGCACTTATGTGTGTGTGTGTGTGTGTGTGTGTGGTGTGTATGTGTGTGTGATGTGTGTGTGTGTGTGTGTGTGTAAGTGTGTGTGTGTGTGTGTTATATGAGGATAATGGAATAAGCACTTATGTGGTGTGTGTGTGTGGTGTGTGTGTGTGTGTGTGGTGGTGGTGTGGCATGCGTGCGTGCGTGCTGTGCGTGCGTGTTGTGTGTGTTGTGTGTGTGTGTGTGTGTGTGTGTGTGTGTTTTGTGTGGTGTCCTTAACATGGCTTCTTGTCGCTAACTGGATTAAGGTTTCCTTGAACTGCGCAAACCCGGTCAGAAAACTAAGAACTGGAAAATCAAATGTAAAACTATAATTATATAATACTCTGCTGACACTGCGAATGTAAAACGAGTAGTACTCGAACTACTTACCTGAACTTTCCAGGGAAAATCAGTTGCTTTACCCGAATCGTACATGTATTGTATATGTATTCACAAAGACAGCAGGAATGGTCAGATGTGGAATCGTTTGTCTTGCTGATGTACATAGTCCTGTGCATTGGAGGCAGCCCCTGGTGAAGGACAGGAGAAGGTGTCCAGAGGACGTTTATATTTTTAATTATTTATTTCATTTTATTCTTTTATATCGAGGATAATGGAATAAACACTTATGTGCTTTTTTAAAATTTTAAATCCTGTCCCCGTGTATGTATATGCGGTTTTGTAAATGTTGTCATCTGTTCCCACCGGCACACAATGGCCTACTCTTAATGAAAAGCGGAACAGGATTTCACGTGTGCGCAAGATGTTCTGCGTGCGTTTGCACACGGGGCCTCGGTTTATAGTCTCATCCCGAAGGACTTTTGGGGGAGAGTGGAGTCTGCACTGATGTTAACTCCAGGGGGAAAATATCCCCCTTGAACGGGAATCGAACCCGGGTCGTCAGATTGCGAGCGCAATGTTCTAACCACTAGGCTATCCTGTCCCGCCACCACCCCCCCCCCCCCCCCCCCCCCCCCCCCCTATAGACATAGTGAGGAGTTCTTATCTGCTTTGAGCCTATCCACTTTACGACAACAGCCAGTTTACGACACAACCTTCCACTCTCTTTACCTGGGTGTTTAGGAAGATGAGAAAATTGGAATTTTGTGGAGTTGAACATGGAGAGTCTCAAGTCAAGTCAAGTCAAGTCAAGTCAAGCCAGGTCAAACATACTTTATTAATCAACCCACGAAGGGTAATTGCAATACTGACAGGCAGGCACATAATTGACAGAAAAAATATAATTTTGTTTAAAAAAACAACATTCCAAGATAACTTGGAAAAAACTTAATAGATATCACTCACACACACACACCACACCACACCACACTACACCACACCACACCACACCACACCACACCACACCACAAACAACAGAACACACAACACCAACACAACACAACACACTACACCACAACGCAACACAGCAGTGAACACAAAACAACTCAACACACATACACACACACACACACACAACACACACACACACACCACACACCCACAACCACACCACAACCACACACCCACACACACTACACCACACCACACACTACACTACACTACACTACACTACCTACACTACACACACTACACTACACTACACTACACTTACACTACACTACACTACACTACACTACACTACACTACACTACACTACACTACACCACAACACACCACACACATTTATTTAGCTAAGACAACCTTACCATAATTATTATTTTGGAGCTGAACTGAAGGCCACACGATCTATCTAAGAGGTCTGAGTGTCTTCGCTGTGTTTAAAGAGAGAGAGAGAGAGAGAGGGGAGAGAGAGAGAGAGAGAGAGAGAGAGAGAGAGAGAGAGAGAGAGAAGACAGACAGACAGACAGACAGACAGACAGACAGACAGACAGACAGACAGACAGAGACAGAGGCAGGCAGATACATACCATACATACCACACATTACATACATATAATTGATAATTATACCATACAGTCACACCAGAGATATAATCAGATGGCCAGAAGAGAGAGAGAGAGAGAGAGAGAGAGAGAGAGAGAGAGAGAGAGAGAGAGAGAGAGAAGAGAGAGAGAGAGGAGAGGAGAGAGAGAGAGAGAGAGAGAGGAGAGGAGGAGAGAGGAGAGAGAGAGAGAGAGAGAGAGAGAGAGAGAGAGAGAGAGAGAGAGAGAGAGAGAGAGAGAGAGAGAGGAGAGAGAGAGAGAGAGAGAGGGAGAGAGAGAGAGGGAGGGGAGGGAGAGGAGGAGAGAGAGGGAGAGAGAGAGGAGGGAGGGAGGGAGAGGAGAGAGAGGGGAGAGAGAGGGGGGGGGGGGAGGGAGAGAGAGAGAGGAGGGAGGGAGACAGACAGACACTGAGACAGACAACACAGACAGACACAGACAGACAGACAGACAGACAGACAGACACACACACACACACACACACACACACACACACACACACACACACACACACTAATGTAACCTGCAGAACTTTGGGCCTAAGAGTAGGCCTGACTGCATTATATACTACTCATCAGTACTAGTTACTGTAGATCTTACTTAGCGTAGAAACAGAGAGGAAGCGTTCAGATTCCGTAACGGATCCTGAAAGGAAACGACCTGAGTTGATGAGATAGCTATACCCATGGACGTGATCATGAGGAATGTGAGCCTGAGGTTGAATAGGGCCTCTGTGTGTGTGTGTGTCAAAGTCAAAGTCAAAGTCAAACTTTATTTTATTGTGTGTGTGTGTGTGTGTGTGTGTGTGTGTGTGTGTGTGTGTGTGTTTCTGTTGGTGTTACTCTTAGGTCAACATGTTATACAGCACTGCCTTGTAATATTTGCTATTATGTATTATGCATCTGGGTAAAATATGTTTGTCTGTATGTTTGTCCGTCGTGTCCGACGATGACCTCCAAAACAGCAGAGGAGGCAGCTGCTGTTTTGGAAACTGGGCAGAAATTTGATTATAGTGGAGATGCCTTTCCCACAGTACATCCCCACTCTCTCGGCCAAGTGGGCATAAGGACAGTCAGTGTTGGATATGTTCTCCAAAGGCCAACTAGCCCCCAGGGCTGCAGCACATAAGGACTGTGCGAGTCAAGCCTCCTAGTCAGAGAGTCATAGTCGATCACTAAAGACTAAGCTGTAAAGTGGAATTCCATGAGTGGGAAAGCCACTGGTCATACAGCCTCTCACTTTGCTGTTGCCCCCAGCGTCAATGGTTTAATCAAGAACTGTGATAAAGCCCAGGCGCTGACGGCATGTTTGTCTACCAGCTGCCATAGCGCAGCACTTGGTTAAAGCTTTGGATTTTCGGACTGGAAGATGGCAGATTCGAATCCCATAAGGGGCTTAGGGATTTGTTCGGATTCTGGCCGGTGTCCTACCCAGAGTGAGTGTGCTGTGGGCTCAGTGGCAAGACTGGGACCACACAGTCGAGCTTTATGCACTATGTACATCTATACGGTTTTGAGAGTATTGCTGAAAATTAACTGGCCAGCACTGCAGGTGGCTGTATCTGTCGGGCCCTGTTGACGCCGCGATATATTATAAACGATAGGAAGTGTTGAGTACAGCCCCTGTCGTGTAGTCTCAAAGCACATGCACTACATCATCTTTATCATCATTATCATTGAGTATCATGCAATTTTAAAAAACAACAACAACCATTGCCTCTGATTCGATGGACCTGGCTGCTCTGGTCTCATGCATGGTGACCTCAGGTTCGGCTTTCCCCCGTGCACGTGTACAGGTGCCTGTGGTGAGTTGGCGTCAGGGACAAGGTCGTTGCAAGGACGTTGAAGGTGGTCGCCACCCCCTTTGTGGACATCTCACTCAAGTCTGGCTCCGCGACTGAGCTACTATTAGTATGACTGTCGCCAGTAGGGGGGGCTTTGGTTGCTGGTGTCCTGCGTACGTTAGGTTAGGCCTAGCTGGCATCGCTGAACTGTGAACGTTCACCACCGAAGTGTACCCGGCAGCAAGCAGCATTGCAGGGCCCCCTCTGGCTGGTGGCCTCATGGCGGCCTGGACTGGCACTGATGGGCTCCTGGTGGACTTCTGACATCAGAGATGTGGCGTGACGAATCGGGGTTGGGTGTGATACAGCTGGCGTGGAGAAACGAGGAGCGTGGGAACAACAGCAACAGACCCGGAACGTCACGGAACATGAAGCAGAAAAAAAAAAACCAAGAAAAAAAGAAAAAAAAGAAAAAGAAAAAAAGAAAAAGAAATAGAATAAAAAGAAAAGAAAGGAAAAGAATCGTATAATTATTTTGTCTTATTTGTATTGCTGAACTCGGAGAAGAAGAAGAAAAAAAAGGCTGATGTGCACTTGGTCAGTTTGTTTGTTTATTAGTGTTTTTCGTCTCTGTGCCTGGCCTGTATCACTATCCGATGTTGCAGTGGAAATAAACACTTTTTTCATTGTAGATTATATAATTATTCTCTCTGTCTGTCTATCTAGTATCTGTCTGTCTGTGGTCTGTATATCTACAGGGCTGTATCTGTCTGTCTG
>CM054145.1:51613282-51615782 GCA_028751875.1 Rapana venosa
GGAGAAATGGAGAGAGAGAGAGAGAGTGAGAGAGAGAGAGAGACAGACAGACAGACGGACAGACAGACAGACAGAAAGAGAGAAGAGAGAGAAGGGGGGTGGGGGAGAGGAGAAGAGAGAGATGGGGAGAGAGAGAGAGAGATAGAGATGAGAGAGAGAGAGAGAGAGAGAGAGAGAGAGAGAGAGAGAGGAGAGAGAGAGAGAGAGAGAGAGATTATAATTTTCTTTACGTTGAAAGGAGTGAAGATGATGATGGGTAGGCGGTACTAACCCTTATCGAAACAGGCCCTGATTTCTGCCCCAGGGGCGAAGTAAGAGTTCAGTACTCTACACTACACTGCACTACGCTACATGAACTACACTACACTACACTGCACTACGCTACACTACACTACTCTACACTACACTACACTACACTACTCTACACTACGCTACACTACACTACACTACACTACACTACACTACTCTACACTACGCTACACTACACTACACTACACTACATTAGCCCGGGCTACGCTGCGCTACGCTACGTTGCACTGCGCTATGCTCCACTGCACTGCACTACTCAGTACACTACACCACACCGTATCGCACCGCACCGCACTGCACTGCACTACACCACACCACACCACACCACACTACAGTACACCACACCACACTACAGTACACCACACCACACCACACCACATCACACCACACCACACCACACTACCAAACTACACTACACTACACTACACTACACTACACTACACTACACTACACAACACAACACTACACTACACTACACAACACACACACTACACTACACTACACTACACTACACTACACTACACTACACTACACTACACCATACCATACTACACTACACTACACTACACTACACCACACCACACCATACTACACTATACTACACCACACCACACCATACCATACTACACTACACTACACTTCACCACACCATACCATACTACACTACACTACACTACACACACACCATACCATACTACACTACACTACACTACACTACACTACACTACACCACACGACACCTCACTACACCACACCACACTACACCACACCATACTACACTACACCACACCACACCGCACTACACCACACCACTCTACACCACACAATACTACACTACACTGCACCACACTACACTACACTACACCACACCATACCATCCTACACCACACCACACTACACCACACCATACTACACTACACTGCACCACACTACACTGCACCACACTACACTACACTGCACCACACTACACTACACTACACCACACCATACCATCCTACACTACACCACAGTACACACTTAACCGAAAGTGGTCGAGTTTAGAGTTTACCAGGAAATAAAAAGCCATACGAAGACATTAAAAAAAATCATCAATAATCAAACGTACTCTAATTACATATTTTTTGTGTGTGTGTGTGTGTGTTACGACATCCCCCCCCCCCCACTTCCAGCCCCCCCCCCCCTTCCCCACCACAACAACAAAACATGGTATACGAGGAAATAAACTTACAGTTTTTAAACTGAATTTTGATATTCGGGATCAACCATATACTAATTTTTGTTATTGTGAAGCATAATATATGGAAGAGAAGGAAATTCATGAACGATCAGTCTTACGCAGAATCTATCATAATTATTATAAGCTAAGAGAGGATAGAAATCACCAGAGTAATGATTGAGTGCAAGCGCTTCGATTTGTTTGTTTTTTACAAGATTCAGCGCTATATAAATTCCATATATTATTATTATTATTAGAGTACATTGATCTGATTCTTCTTCGTCGAAAGCTCAGACAGCTACTCCGGAGGCCCTGACAAATGCTGCCGTGCGCTGAAGGCCCTCCAGGGGTCCGAAGAGTTTGTCCCTCTTAGGAAGTGTTCCACTGTCATGGGAGAAGTGCCACAGGGGCATGCCTTAGATTTAGAATCACCAGTGTGAAACTTGGTAAACATGTGATGTCTGAGTCTGCAGTGTCCAGTCCTCAGCCTCACAATTGTTACTCAGTCTTCTCTGGGGAGGAAGTAGTAGCAGTCATCCTTACTGTTGAAATTAGGGTGCTGCTGAAGCCATCTTCGCTTTAGCTTTTCCTTCACAATTATTGTCTTTGGCTTTTCATACGTCACGTCCTGCTCCTCTTGAGGCACCTGACCCCCTTCTTGGTCAGCTTCCTCGTTGTCATGGATGCTGCAGTGTGAAGGAACCCACTGGATGACTGTACCATTGTGTGCTCAGTGGAGCACTGGCTGCAAGGCAACTAGAGCGGAGGAGGCATGGGCGTCAAGTTCCTTGTTCTGTGTTCTGAGTTTTCAATGGCCTGAAGTACAGACAGCGCGCGTCTGAGGAGATGACAACTCTGGGGTGAATTGCCTCTCTGTTGGTGCAGCGTGTAGTGGCTGCTGTCATCAGTGCATAGGTCTGCTTCAGGCCTGACGTTTATTGAGAAATTGATGTGCTTGAAACTGGATGTATATAA
>CM054145.1:51625782-51628282 GCA_028751875.1 Rapana venosa
AGATAGCAATACTAATTCACAACTTCTAACCGAATACCATTGTAATACCATTGTTCCTGTTTTGAAAGAAATCCCCCTCTCCTAAATACCATTACTTTAGTTTTATTGATATTAACATTTAACTGAAGATCATTACAGCAGTCTTTCAAAATGTTTAATTGATGTTGCAAACCTCCCGGGGTTGTTGAAAATAGGGCAACATCATCTGCACACAGCAGAATGAAAATATCCATAAGATTAGGTAATAGCTGTACTCCAGAGAAACGAATGAAATGAATAATCGATAAAATTCGTAAAGATGAGGATTTTAGGCCAAGTCTAGTCTTATTTAGCTGTAAAATGAGTACCTTCCCTCTTTAGGGTCAGGGAAGGTAAAGCAGCGAGGGAGAGGAGATGGGCGCCGCCCTCAATTATATACTGGCCCCTTGAGAAGTGAGGTCTCTGACGCCTCGCTCCCCTACGACCTTATAGGTTATGGGACACCTTTACCTTTACCTAGTCTTATTTAATCTGTCTTTGTAAGCAGGAGTATCCATTGTATAGTTTACCTCATACGCAAGATGACCTCTAAAACCTTGTCCCTTTGGTAAACCCCTCATTAGTGCCCATGGTAACACTACTCCCCTATAAAATTATACCCACCCCTAACTTTTCTCTGGCTTAATATAGTCGCTCTTAACTTCTCCTCTGAGTTCTCTCCTGCACAAGCTGCTGTCTTGTCTAAAATGTTTTCCCTCATTATTGTTCCTCTGCCTTGGGCTTGGCTTGCCATCACAGATATATATAATATATATATATATATATATATAATATATATATATAATATATATAATATATATATAGATGTACATGTTGAATTTCCTCGAAATTCGTGGTATCCGCCCATAACTAACTAACTCAGTAACTCCCCCCTGAAATGGTTTTCTGCATCCCACTGTCTGCTCTTGCCTTTAATTTTAAAGTCTACGATTTCATCATCATCATCATCATCATCATCATCATCATCATCATCTTCTTCTTCTTCTTCTTCTTCTCCTTCTTCTCCTCCTTCTTCTTCTCCTTCTTCTCCTTCCTCTCCTCTTCCTTCTTCTCTTCCTCCCCCTCTTCCTTCTTTTTCTTTTTCTTCTTTTTCTTCTTCTTCTTCTTCTTCTTCTTCTTCGTCTCCATCTCCTTCTTCTTTTACTTCTTCTTCATCTACTATCTTCTTCTTAATCTCCTCCTCCTCTTCCTTCTCCTCCTCCTCCTTCTCCTCCTCCTCCTCGTCGTCGTATCGAACGCTCAGACAGCAAAATACTGTTGTCTCTCACATACAGTCATGATTCTAAGCAGCGACACTCCTGAAAATCTGCCTTCTCTCTTTACAAATATGGCCCACTGCTTTCAAGATATCCAAAATTGGATGATACAGAACAAATTACAGCTAAATGCAGATAAAACAGAAACCATGCTTGTAGGGACCAAACACAAACTCTCTTCCATCACAACAGCTTCAATACAACTTGACAATGCATCAGTCCCTTTATCCACTGCTGTGAAGTATCTAGGGGTCATTATTGACAACACACTCTCTATGCAAAAATTCATCACTCAGACCTGCCAGTCCTGCTACTATCAATTACGGCGTATTAGTGCAATTCGAAAGTACCTGTCCACAGATGCAACATCCAAACTTGTTGCGTCTCTCATTCTTTCACGTCTGGACTATTGCAACTCTCTGTTGGCTGGTCTGCCAGCATCATCTATCCAATCCCTTCAACGTATACAAAACTCTGCAGCTCGTCTAATCCTCAGAAAGAAAAAATCTGAGCATATTACCCCTCTCTTGCAATCTCTCCACTGGCTGCCTGTGCCACAGAGAGTAAACTATAAGATCAGTACCCTCTGTTTACAAATGTCTCCACAAAACAGCACCCGCCTACCTCTGTGAATGTCTTCACTTGTACACTCCTTCTCGTTCTCTCCGCTCTGCTGCAGATACCTTGTCCTTACGAATACCTAGATTCAACCAATCCACCATCGGCCGTCGCTCTTTCTCTATTTCTGGTCCATTGATGTGGAATGATCTCCCCCTCTCTCTCCGCCAAAAGCTTTCTTATGACACTTTTAAATCCAGTCTCAAGACATATTTATTTCAAACCTAAGATTTTCCTCTCCTGCCTCATCTCATAGGGGTTTTTTCCCCTGCCTTCAACAACCAAGATTCTATTGCCCTGCCAGGGTGTGTGACCTGTGTGTGTGTGTGTGTGTGTGTGTGTGTGCGTGTGTGCACATTTGGACTTGATGGAACTATTGCTTGTCACTGGTTGTATGACTGTGTAAGAATGAGTTGAGTGCAAGCGCTTTGATTTGTCTCTGCAAGATATAGCGCTATATAAATTCCATTTATTATTATGTGCGAAAAAGCGCTGCACTCCTGTCATTAAGCGCGTGATAGACAAGTCCGGGCCAGCGCATCCGACTTCGGTGTCAGAGAGAATTCGTTGTTATGTTTTAAGTCTTT
>CM054145.1:51638282-51650782 GCA_028751875.1 Rapana venosa
AGTGAGTGAGATAGAGAGATAGAGGACAGTGAGTGAGATAGAGACAGTGAGTGAGATAGAGACAGTGAGTGAGATAGAGACAGTGAGATAGAGATAGTGAGATAGAGACAGTGAGTGAGATAGAGACAGTGAGTGAGATAGAGACAGTGAGTGAGATAGAGACAGTGAGTGAGATAGAGACAGTGAGTGAGATAGAGACAGTGAGTGAGATAGAGACAGTGAGACAGAGACAGTGAGTGAGATAGAGAGATAGAGACAGTGAGTGAGATAGAGACAGTGAGATAGAGACAGTGAGTGGATAGAGACAGTGAGTGAGATAGAGACAGTGAGTGAGATAGAGACAGTGAGTGAGATAGAGACAGTGAGTGAGATAGAGACAGTGAGTGAGATAGAGACAGTGAGTGAGATAGAGACAGTGAGACAGAGACAGTGAGATAGAGACAGTGAGATAGAGACAGTGAGGACAGAGACAGTGAGATAGAGACAGTGAGATAGAGACAGTGAGTGAGATGAGAGACAGTGAGTGAGATAGAGACAGCGAGATAGAGACAGTGAGATAGAGACAGTGAGATAGAGACAGTGAGATAGAGACAGTGAGATAGAGACAGTGAGATAGAGATAGTGAGATAGAGACAGTGAGATAGAGACAGTGAGATAGAGACAGTGAGCTAGAGACAGTGAGTGAGATAGAGACAGTGAGATAGAGATAGTGAGATAGAGACAGTGAGTGAGATAGAGACAGTGAGTGAGATAGAGACAGTGAGTGAGATAGAGACAGTGAGTGATAGAGACAGTGAGACAGAGGACAGTGAGATAGAGACAGTGAGATAGAGACAGTGAGACAGAGACAGTGAGATAGAGACAGTGAGATAGAGACAGTGAGTGAGATAGAGACAGTGAGATAGAGACAGTGAGTGAGATAGAGACAGTGAGTGAGATAGAGACAGTGAGTGAGATAGAGACGGTGAGTGAGATAGAGACAGTGAGACAGAGACGGTGAGATAGAGACAGTGAGATAGAGACAGTGAGATAGAGACAGTGAGTGAGATAGAGACAGTGAGATAGAGACAGTGAGTGAGATAGAGACAGTGAGATAGAGACAGTGAGATAGATACAGTGAGATAGAGACAGTGAGATAGAGACAGTGAGACAGAGACAGTGAGATAGAGACAGTGAGACAGAGACAGTGAGACAGAGACAGTGAGATAGAGACAGTGAGATAGAGACAGTGAGTGAGATAGAGACAGTGAGATAGAGACAGTGAGTGAGATAGAGACAGTGAGATAGAGACAGTGAGATAGAGACAGTGAGATAGAGACAGTGAGATAGAGACAGTGAGACAGAGACAGTGAGATAGAGACAGTGAGACAGAGGACAGTGAGACAGAGACAGTGAGATAGAGACAGTGAGATAGAGACAGAGACAGTGAGATAGAGACAGTGAGATAGAGACGGTGAGATAGAGACAGTGAGATAGAGACGGTGAGATAGAGACAGTGAGATAGAGACGGTGAGATAGAGACAGTGAGACAGAGACAGTGAGATAGAGACAGTGAGATAGAGACGGTGAGATAGAGACAGTGAGATAGAGACGGTGAGATAGAGACAGTGAGATAGAGACGGTGAGACAGAGACGGTGAGATAGAGACAGTGAGACAGAGACAGTGAGATAGAGACAGTGAGACAGAGACAGTGAGACAGAGACGGTGAGATAGAGACAGTGAGATAGACAGTGAGACAGAGACGGTGAGATAGAGACAGTGAGATAGAGACAGTGAGATAGAGACAGTGAGATAGAGACAGTGAGATAGAGACAGAGATCTGCCAAGTGGCCTATGCGGTGGTGTGGTATGACATGGAGTATATTATGAAAGGGGATATGATAATTACATTCTGTTTGCTCTGAATACCCACTCGCACACACAGACACATAGAGACTCAGTCACACAGACGAGATACACAGTCGCACAGACGAGACACACTCACAAATACACACACTGACACACACACTCACCACACCCATACTCACCAACCCACACACACTAACACACACACAACACATTAACACAAACAACACACACACAGTCACACACATTCACACTAACCCACACACCCAACACACCCACACACCACACACATACACCCAACACACACTAACACCCACACACATCCAACCAAACAACGCCCCCCCCCCCCCCCCCCACACACACCACACACACATACACCCAAAACACACACACACACTCACACACATACACCCCCCCCCCCCCCCCCACACACACACACTCACAATCCCCCTCCCCCTCCCGCACACACACACACACACACACACACACACACACACAACACAAGCACTCACTCACACACACAAGTTACAACGCTTTACAAAGGTTCTACGTTCCACACTCTCTATCTATAGGTCTATGTGTCACCGATCCCTGCTCTAAATAAAAACATCCCAAATATACAGTTGTCACGATTTTGCTGTGGCCACTACATAGAACGTCTTAGTAGGACAATCCTGAAAATGAATAGGAAGCGTGTGTATTATGTACTCCCGCCTGCTTCCATGCGCGTTCTTGTCGATCCTGAGTGTGTTCGTGTGTGTGTGTGTGTGTGTGTGTGTGTGTGTGTGTGTGAGTTTGTGCGTGAGTATGTGTGTATTTGTTTGTGTGTGCGTGTGTGTGTGTGTGTGTGTGTGTGAGAGAGAGAGAGAGAGAGAGAGAGAGAGAGAGAGAGAGAGAGAGAGAGAGAGAGAGAATGTGTGTGTGTGTGACTCTGACTGTAAGTCTGTCTGTCTGTCTGTCTCTGTCTCTCAGTACATATCTCTCTCACTTTGTGTGTTTGTGTTGTTTTATTTTATTCTTTTATTTAGAGGATAATGAAATAAGCACTTATGTGCTTTGTTACATCCAGTCCCCGCGTGTGCGCAGTTTTGTCAATGTTGTCATCCTTTCCCACTGGCACACAATTGTCTACTTTTCCGGAAAAGCGGAAGAACAGGTTTTATCGTGTGCACAAGATGTTCTGCGTGCGTTCACACACGAGACCTCGGTTTATAGCCTCATATACTCTGTGTGTGTGTGTGCCCGCGTGCACTTTGTGTGTATGTGTGTGTGTGTGCACTCTGTGTGTGTGTATTCCTACACTTGCGTGCTCGTGCGTGTATTGGAGAGAGAGAGAGAGAGAGAGAGGGGGGGGGGGGGCGGGGAAGACAAAGAGAGACAGACAGAGAGAGACAGAGAGAGATTGTGAAATCCGTTTCGTTGAAGTGTAAATCAAGCATCACTTAATAATTCAGCCCTTATTTCCCTTGTGGCTGGGCGTTACGCCATCAGCAAAAGAGCTCTCTCTGTCCGTCGCAGTGTCTGTCTGTCTGTTTTTCTCTCTCTTTTTATTTTATTCTTTTATATCGAGGATAATGGAATAAGCATTTATGTGCTTTTTTACATCCAGTTCCCGGGTATATGCGGATTTGTGAATTATGTCATCTGTTCCCACCGGCACACAATGGCTTACTCTTACGAAAAGCGCAACAGGATTTACCGTGTGCGCAAGAGTGTTCTGCGTGCGTTCGCACACGGGGCCTCGGTTTATAGTCTCATCTGTCTGTCTGTCTCTCCCCCTCCCCCCCCCCCCCTCTCTCTCTCTTTTCTTTCTGTTCTGTCTGTCCTTCGCTCTCTCTCTCTCTCTCTCTCTCTCTCTCTCTCTCTCTCTCTCTCTCTCTCTCTCTCTCTCTCTCTCTCCCCCCCCCCCCCCCCCCCCTCTCTCCCTCTCTTTCTGTCTGTCTGGCTGTCTGTAGCTATCTCTCTCTCTCTCTCTCTCTCTCTCTTCCTTCTCTCTCTCTCTCTCTCTCTCTCTCTCTCTCTCTCTCCCCTCTCTCCTCTCTTTCTGTCTGTAGCTCTCTCTCTCTGTAGTAGATTTTTACCTGTTTTGTTGATAGTCCCTATAATAAGGGCAAGGGCCGGATGGAAAAAAAAAAGTATGCACATGCTTATTCTGTTACCCTTGAAAAATAAAGATTCATTCATTCTCTCTCTCTCTCTCTCTCTCTCTCTCTCTCTCTCTCTCTCTCTCTCTCTCTCTCGCTCTCGCCCCCCCCCCCCTCTCTCTCTCTCTCTCTCTCTCTCCCTCTTTCTCCCCTGCTCCCTTTTCTCCACCCTGTTGTCCTATCTTCGTCTCCAGCAACACCCACTAAGACAAGAAGAGTGTCTTGTTGATGGTGAAGACTCCCTCTACTAAAGAAGTCCTTGGCATCTATCTAAGATACATAGAGATAGATCTATACACGTAGTGCTGCTAGCCTAGTCACGATGACACCAGTGGAGAAGAGCATTGATTGCGGAAGGAAGGCAGGAGGAGTGTGTAATGAATGGGCGTGAGCGTTGTTGCTTGCTTGGGAGTGTACAAGTGGGAGGGAGGGAGGGAGGGAGGGAGAGAGCGAGACGAGAGAGAGAGAGATAGAGAGAGAGAGAGAGAGAGAGAGAGAGAGAGAGAGAGAGAGGGAGGGAGGGAGAGAGAGAGAGAAAGAGAGGGAGGGAGAGAGAGAGAGGAGGGAGAGAGAGAGAGAGGGAGGAGAGAGAAAGAGAAAGAGGGAGGAGAGAGAGAGGGAGGGGAGAGAGGGAGAGGGGAGAGGGAAGGAGAGAGAGGAGAGAAAGAGAGGGAGAGGGAAGGAGAGAGAAGGAGGAGAGAGGAGAGAGATAGGAAAGGGAAAGAGAGAGAGAGAGAGAGGAGAGAGAGAGAGTGAATCAGAGAGGGAGGTTATGAATAAATGAATTGGCAATTATCAAGAGTGGTTTTCTGAGATAATTTTTGGAGAGAGAACAGAGACAGAGAGAGAGAGACAGACAGACAGATAGACAGAGACACAGACACAGAGAGAGAGAGAGAGAGAGAGAGAGAGAGAGAGAGAGAGGGGAGAGAGACAGACAGACAGAGACAGACAGACAGACAGAGAGAGACACAGAGACACACAGTGACACACACACACACACACAGAAAAGAGGGAGAGAGAGAAGAGAGAGATGAGAGGGGAGAGAGAGAGGGAGAGAGAGAGAGAGAGAGAAACCTCAACGCTGTTTGCACACCAGTTATGATTATTATTATACTTCAAGAAAGTTCTGGGGGCTGTCAGACTTAGAGGATGCATAGAATATGTACATAGTGCCCAAATGTCTCAACTGGCAGACATTTTCACTCTGTTAACAAACTATGTGGAAGGGATTTGTTCGTTCCCATCATTTGCCGAGTGCTTTTCAACGGGTATAAATTCTCTGGCATGTCTGCATGCTTTGTCAGTTTGTGCATTCAAGGAGAACATGGATTTCAGTTTCAATCGATGAGAGAGAAAGAGAGGCAGAGAGAGAGAAAGGGGAGAGAGAGAGAGAGAGAGAGAGGGGAGAGAGAGAGAGAGAGAGAGAGAGAGAGAGAGAGACAGACAGACAGACAGACAGACAGACAGACAGACAGAGAGAGAGAGGGAGAGAGAGATTTTATTTTTAAAATTTCTTTTATTCTTTTATTTCGAGGATAATGGAATAAGCACTCTTGTGTTTGTTTTCAATCAGTCCCCGCGTGTATGCAGTTTTGTAAATGTTGTCATCCGTTCCCACCGGCATTCAATGGCTTACTCTTCCGAAAAGCGGAACGGGTTTTGAACTAGTGCGCAAGATGTTCTGCACGCGTTTGCACTCGGTACCTCGGTTTATAGTCTCACCGAAAGAGAGAGAAAGAGAAGAGAGAGAGAGAGAGAGGAGAGGAGAGAGAGAGAGAGAGAGAGAAGAGAGAGAGAGAGAGAGAGAGAGAGAGACAGACAGACAGACAGACAGACAGACAGACAGACAGACAGACAGACACAGAAGAAGAGACAGAGACAGAGTGTGGGAAGGGGGTGAGGGTGGGAGTGGGAGGAACGAGGAGGGAGGGGGAGGAGGGAGGGAAGGGTGAGGGAGTAAGGTAGTAGTAGTAGTAGTAGTAGTAATGAACACAGCAGCCGCACTGAAATCAAAGCGTGGTATGGACATGTAACGAATGGCTATCTAGAGCAAGTGCACACGTATGCATGCACGGTCCCCTCCAGCACAAATGTTATTGACTGTCTGTCCCATCCCTGTGGTATCCTCGCTGTCGTTTATTGTTGTCGTGGTGGTGGGGGTGGTGGTGGTGGTGGTGGTGGTGGTGACACAATCAGTCCCTCCCTTTCTTTCTGCCTTGTTCCTGTTCTTCCTGTCAACCCCCCCTCTGGTCTATTTTCTGCCTCCATAGTTCATTCTCTCTGCTCTCCCCCGCCTCCCCCCCGCCCCCCCCCCCCCCCCCCCCCACCCCCCGAAAAAAAACAACTTAACAAACAACCATTTTCTCCCAAGCCGAAGTCTGAATCGCTGGGCCTGACTTGTCAGGCACTTAACGGCAGCGCGATGCATTTTCGCTCATAATATGACAGAGAACAATAGTTGCTGTCTGAGCGTTGGAGGACAACGGAGAATTTTTTAAATATAAATATTTTATATATTTTATACCACTTTAAGTCACGAGATTTCTCTGCGTGAAAGTTGGGCTGCTCTCCCCCGGGGAGAGCGCGTCGACACAAGAGTAGCGCCACCCATTTTGTTTTCTTTTTTTTGGGTCTGCAACTGCATTTGTTTCCCCCTATCAGAGTGGCTTTTTTTCTAAGAATTTTGCCAGGGACACCTCTCTTGTAGGAGAAGAAGAATCCCTTGACCAAGATGGTTGTCAAGGGGACAGGAGAGACGTGTTGGTCGACAGGTTTTGTTGTTGTGGTTGTGGTTGTTGTCCAGGCTGGTCTGTCTTCAGCCTTTGGCAGCCACACAATAGACCCTAGACCCTAGACCCTGTAAAGGAGACCTTGATGAATGAGATGATACATTATATATTATATACAGGTTACACTTCTGTATTAGCTGCCGGGTCATGTAGTATCTTTGTATAGAGTGCGAGTCAGAAAAAGTTTGTTGGTGATTTTCAGAGATGTTTTAATGTATGAAAAAAAATGCACTGTGTACTTGTTTTTTTTTTTGGGGGGGGGGGGGGGGGGGGGGGGGTTGAGGTCATAGATTAACACCAGGTAGTGATGAGAAAGTGGGATATGATTATCAAATGAGGATTGCTTGTGTTCCTACATCTAGTCTGTCTGTCAGTCTGTTGGTCTGTCTGTCTCTGTCATAGATTAACAGCAGGTAGTGAGGAGAAAGTGGGATATGATCATCAAATGAAGATTGCTTGTGTTCCTACATCTAGTCTGTCTGTCAGTCTGTTGGTCGTCTGTCTGTCTGTCTGTCTGTCTGTCTCTCTCATGTATGCATATTGTGGTCAGGCAGCTAGCAGACGACAAAAGGACTGAGGGGGTACAGTGTTTGCTGAAATTTTTTTAAAATCAAACCTACCAAATTTGTGCAAAATCACGTGAGTTTTTGAGTCAGAGGCTAGTCTTTCACAAAAAGTGTTTTTTTAACATTTCTGTGGATGCCTTAGTATGTGGCAGTACCGAATGCACGAGTGATATATATATATATATATATATATATATATATATATATATATATATATATATATTATATATATATATGAAAATAGAAGGAAAACTGCAATAAGTTAACCCAGTAATGTAACCAGAAGAGACCTTGATGAATGAGAAGATACATAACAGAAGGACAGGGTGGCAAATTATTTAGTAAAAAAAAAAATATATATATATAAAACAAATTCACGCGGCCACTGTCAGTTCAATTCGAAAAGATTGACCTTCTGAACTAGAAGTGCAATTTTTAATGGACTTGACTTGACTTGGCTTGACCTGGCCTTGACTCTTCTCCCCAGGCAAGACGCTACATTACCACCATCATAAAACTGACAGCAATATAACATAAAAGAGGGGGCTGGCCGCTTCTTCTTCTTCTTCCGTACTTCCTTCGGATGAGACTATAAACCGAGGCCCCGTGTGCGAACGCATGCAGAACATCTTGCGCACACGTTAAATCCTGTTCCGCTTTTCGGAAGAGTAGGTCATTGTGTGCCGGTGGAAACAGATGACAGAATTTACAAAACCGCAGCATACACACGGGGGACTGGATGTTTAAAAAAAAGCACATGAGTGCTTATTCCATTATCCTCGATATAAAAGAATAAATAAATAAATAAATAAATAAATAAAAAGTCCTTGCCGGCTTTGCTTTTAGTGAGTCCAGAAGTCACCAAGAGCGGCAGGCAGCCTCTGTAAACTGTCTTTTCCTCAAGCGAAGGTGTCTGTGTTCATTAATATAAGAAGGTGTCCAAGTCAAAGTCACACTTTTATTTTTTCAGATGATACATTGAATAAGCAGTGCAATTTGTGTGTTTTTGGGGTTGTTTTAAATTATCAAACCTTCTATATAAGAAAAATCAAATAAACCTAATAATGATGATAGTGATAATGTATATAATTATATGTTTACATAGAATATTTAAAAAACAACTAAACAATAAAAAAAGCCATACAAATCAAAACAAAAGAAAAAAGATTCGTGGTGTGTGTGTTGTGTGTGTGTGTTGTGTGTGTGGTGTGGGGGTGGAGAGAGAGAGAGAGGAGAGAGAGAGAGAGAGAGAGAGAGAGAGAGAGAGAGAGAGAGAGAGAGAGAGAGAGAGACTCTGAACTCTGAACTCTGAACAGTTTTAATATGTACATTGGCCTTAGGCCACAATACACGGAGTTTGGGGAAAGAGGAAAACCAATATATTGGTATGCAAATTTTGATCACACATGGAAAAACACCGATCCTTTGAGGCTCATATCTCGAACAAGGTTAGCATTAGATACACATTCATGTCATACTGCATCAATACTTTAGACAGTAGACATCAAAATCAGTATCAGTCAAAATGCAACATTACAATTCAGGATCTGGATCATACATGTGAATACAAAGCCTTAACATACCCATCATTAACTGATATTTTGACACAGCAATTTCTTCCTTCTATTGATAGAATGAAAAATACATCTGGATAGATAATGACTACGTTCTCTATTTGATGTTATAAGTAAAACTGACAATGGTATATTCATACAGTTAGTCAAAAACTTATCCCTTAGATCTGAGTACATTGGACAATCGAACAAAAAAATGGGCTTCGTTTTCGGCTTTTGTTTTACAAAATGGACAGAACTTTTCTTGATCATTAATACTGTATCTATGGACATTATTCATAAGAGGCAAAACATTTAATCTAGCCTGTGTAATAGCAACTCGAAAACAGTAAGTATCTGTAAAGTAAATGTATTCCTCTTTTCCAAAGATAGTTTTGAATGATCTATAATTTTCATACCTCTCTTTATCTCTTATGGTTCCATGCCATTCTTGCATGAACATGTCTACTAATCTTTGCTTAAATACACGTAAAAAAGCCTTTTCATCACCAACACCTTGTTGTAACCATACAATATTAAATCCTGTTTCGCACAAAATTTCTCTTATTTTTGATACCCAGCATTCTTTTCCATTTTTATCTAGTTCCAATAGCATTTGGTAGGCACTGTATGGCAATCTGTTTGGACTCATTTGTAGTAACTTAAACCAGTATTTAATAACATTAGTATAAGAGTTAATATAAAGAGGATACCTACCCAATTCACCATACACCATTTTATTGGGTGTTCTTATTGGAACTCCTAAAAACCTCTTACTTGCTGACATGTGAACTTTTTCAATATGGTCCATTCTACTTAAACCCCATATTTCTGAAGCATATAACAAAATAGGCTGAACTTTAACATCAAAACCTTAAAAAACGTGCTTGCATTCATTTCCTTATACCTATTAAATGCTTTGTTTAACTGGATGACTGCTTTTTTACCTTTAATTACTAGTTTCTCAGTGCCAAACTTTGTACTAATCTTTGTTGTAAAAGTGAAACCTAAATAGCAATATTGATTAACTACGTCCAGCTTAACACCCTTATAAAACCATTTTTCATGTTTTGCTAAAAATCCCCCTTTTCTAAATACCATGACCTTCGTTTTATCAATATTAACATTTAACTTCATGTTATCACAATAAGTTTGCAGAATATTCAGTTGCTGCTGTAATCCAAATGGGGTCACTGAAAGTAAAGCTACGTCGTCAGCAAAAAGTAATATAAATAGTTAAAAAATATCAGGCAGTATTTGGACTCCATGCCTGCCCTTTTCATTAACATGATTAGCCAGAGAGAGAGAGAGAGAGAGAGAGAGAGAGAGAGAGAGAGAGAGAGAGAGAGAGAGAGAGGAGAGAGAGAGAGAGAGTGCGCTGTATATTATAACTTATTAACACGCGTGTTAAGTGCGTGTGTTTGCTCATGCGTGCATACACGGCAAATCGTCTCAGACATAACACTTTGCTTGAGTGAACAGATGTAAAAAATCGAAGCAACAACAACAACAACGACGACGCAAATCTGTTTCTACATCCATGTGCGTGTCTCATGAGCTACACAATCACTCGACAATGACTGACTGACTGACTCTTAAATCCGCAGCTTTTAAAAGACCGCCTTAGAAACTGAAGTTGGTGGGAGGAGGATGGTTTCAGTTAAAGGGGAAAAAAAGGAAAAAGGATTTGTCAGAATGACTCAGATGGGTGAGACACGCCTCACGTGGGACCAGTTGGTGACACGATTCGAACTAAATATAGGCTTCGCTGGCCCCAGGCTGGAGGGTTTATCATTTTATGTTTTCACTTGTCAGTGAAGAAGAAGAAGAAGAGAAGAAGAAGAAGAACAAGAACAAGAAGAATGAAGAAGAAGAAGAAGAAGAAGAAGAAGAAGAAGAATGGGTTTTTTGAACTGATAGCAGTGAATGTCATGACTGAATCACAAATTCGAACTGGGTTCTGAAATGTATCTATATATAGTGTAATCGTTGAAGTATATAATAATGATATAATAATAAATAATAAATAATGTATGGAATTTATATAGCGCTGAATCTTGTAAAGCAACAAGTCAAAGCGCATGTATATGACAGTGTAGGGGTGTATTATAGTTTATAATACAATGTAGTAGGTCTGCCCCTTTTGTAGCGTTTGTAGTGTCATTTATTGTAGTGTGATGTGGTGTGTAGTGATGGTTTTTTGTGTGTGTCGTATTGTTTGGATTTGTTTGTGTGTGTATGTGGTGTGTTTTGTCTTGTGTCGTATGGTATTGTGTGTGGGTTTTTTGTAGGTGTATGTGGTGTGTTTTATTGTATTTTGTTGTATTGTATTGCATTGTAATGTGTTGTGTTGTGTTGTAATGTGTTGTATTGTAAATGTGTTGTAATATGTAGTATTATATTATGTTGTGTTGTACTATACTGTATTGTATTATATTGTACTGTATTGTGTTGTACTGTATTGTACTTTATTGCATTGTGTTGTATCGTATCGTATTGCATTGTGTTGTATTGTATTGCATTGCATTGCATTGTAATGTGTTGTATTGTGTTGTGTTGTATTGTATTGCAATGTGTTGTATTATATTGTGTTGTGTTGTATTATACTGTACTGTGTTATATTGTACTGTACTGTATTGCACTGTATTGTATTGTGTTGTGTGGTATCGTATCGTATTGCATTGTATTGTGTTGCAATGTGTTGTATTGCATTGCAATGTGCTGTATTGTGTTGTGTTGTGTTGTACTATACTGTAGTGTATTGTATTATATTGTACTGTATTGTGTTGTATTGTACTGTATTGTACTGTATTGTATTGTACTTTATTGCATTGTGTTGTATCGTATCGTATTGCATTGTGTTGTGTTGTATTGTAATGTGTTGTATTATATTATGTTGTGTTGTACTATACTGCATTGTATTATATTGTACTGTATTGTACTGTACCGTATTGTACTTTATTGCATTGTATCGTGTTGTATCGTATCGTATTGCATTGTATCGTGTTGTATTGTACTGTGTTGTATTGTACTTTATTGCATTGTATCGTGTTGTATCGTATTGTATTGCATTGTATCGTGTTGTATTGTACTGTGTTGCATTGTACTTTATTGCATTGTATCGTGTTGTATCGTATTGTATTACATTGTACTGTATTGTATTGTATTGTATTGTGTTGTATTGGCACACCACCTTCAGTCTCTTGTGTGTGCCTGATGCTCGCGCCGCGCTCTCACCATAGTGGGAGTCAAAAGATGGAGAATTAAACGGGTGGCCTCATCACGTTATCTATCTCTACAACAGTTTGTGCGCTCGTGCTTAGCGATGCGTCTTGTGTTTGTTTGTGTCAGTCTTGTCTGTCTATTTGTCTGTCTGTCTGTCTGTCTGTCTGTCTGTCTCTGTCTGTCTCTGCTTGTCTGTCTGTCTTTGCTTGTCTCTGTTTCTGCCTCTCTCTCTCTTTCTGGCTGACTGTCTCTGTCTGTCTGTCTCTGCCTGTCTCTGTCTCTGCCTCTCTCTCTCTTTCTGGCTGACTGTCTCTGTCTGTCTGTCTCTGCCTGTCTCTGTCTCTGCCTCTCTCTCTCTTTCTGGCTGACTGTCT
>CM054145.1:51655782-51675782 GCA_028751875.1 Rapana venosa
CTTCGCTTCAGTACAGTTCCCCCAGTTCACCCAGCTGTAAATGGGTACCTGCCCTCTCTAGGGTCAGGGAAGGTAAAGCAGCGAGGGAGAGGAGATGGGCGCCGCCCTCAATATGCTGGCCCTAGAGAAGTGAGGTCTCTGACGCCTCGCTCCCCTACGACCTTATAGGTTATGGGACTCCTTTACCTTTACCTTTTACCTAATCCTTCATGCCTCACACACACACACACACACACACACACACACACACACACACACACACACACACACACACACACACACACACACACACACACACACACACACACACACATACACACACACATACACACACACTCTCTCTCTTACTCTCTCTCTTTCTCTCTCTCTCTCTCTCTCACACACACGCGCACGCGCGCGCACGCACATTCTCTCTGTGTCACTGTCAGTCTATATCTCTCCAATGGAAGGCGCTGTTCTTGTGGTGATGAGCTCTCCAAAGGAAGATGAGCCCCAAATTCGCTCAGAGAAATCTTCTGTGACTGACAATACAATACAATACAATACAATACAATACAATACAATACAATTACAATATAATGCAATGCAACACTGTGCAATGCAATGCAAAATATTTAATCATAATACAATATAACACAATGCAATGCAGTACAACGCCAGACCACGTCACACCGCACCACAACGCACCACACCGCACTGCACCACACCACATATTTCAGACAAAAACTGTTGTAATAAACAACTAAAACCCCCATAAAAACCCCTTTAAATATGACTTCACGATCCCTCCCCCCCCCTCCCACTACCGGAAACCAAACCAAACCAAAACAACTTTAAATATGACCTCAAGATAGCTCCCCCCCCCCCCCCCCCCCCCATACCCCCACACCTCCTCCCCCTAACAAAAATTCAACAACAATCAAAACAAAAACCCACCCAAAACCAAACCAAACCAAAACAAGAAAACAAACAGACAGTACAAGAAACAAAGCCAACATACCTTGATCATTAATTCGCTACTATGTTCATGGTTTCAGAATGCGGCCGATTGAATGACTACATTTTGGACTACCAGCCCCTGACCTACGACAGAAGCGCAGTACACAAAAACCACCACAGGGTACGGCGGTCGGCCGACTCTCATTTAAACGTCAAGTTCCGCGCCTATGGCAGGTAGGTTACCGTCCTCAACTCAAAGTCAAAGTCAAACTAAATTTTGTTTTTAGTTTTAGATGGTACATTGAGTAAGCAATGCGTTTGATTTTTTTTTTCATCATCAAGCCATCTATCTAAGAACAAAAAAAATCCAGCAACCCCCCACCCCCACCCACCCACCCAAACCTCGCCCCACTCAACTTCATTAGTAATCTTTAACTCTGCTACATTATTACACAACCCATGTCAATGAAAATTTTTAATGGACTCAGTATCTTAGATCTCAGATTTAGATATAAGATTTTGAGTCGGGCTGTAGTATAGATGTAACGAAATTCTCTCAATATCCTCTTCTTTCCTGTGTGAGGTGATGATTGAAGTGTTGTGTGAAAATCTTTTATTTTGGATGCGAGAAGATTCCTTCGTGGGGATGACAGGGGCCTGTGTGTATAATTTATAGCATCCCCTCCTCCTGGAAATTCTGTGCAAGGAATTCCTTTTTTTTCTGTCCCTCTCTTTGTTTCTGCCTTGTTCCTTTTCTTCCTGTCGTCGCTTTCTTGTCTGTTTTCTGCCTCCTTGGTCCATTCTCCTGCCTTTTATTTTTCTCTCCAGAAAGACTTAAAGATAAAATTTCTCTACCGGGCTGGGCCTGACTTGTCAGGCGCTTAACGGCAGCGCAACACAATTTTGCTTATATGACAGACAACAATAGTTACAGTCTGAGCACTCAAAGAAGAAGTATGCGAAGATGATTGAAGTATTGTGTGAGAGAATGATTGAAGTATCGTGTGAAAGTTTTTTTCCTATACGCATGGTGACTGGAGAATTGTTCAAATATGATGTGCTCTCGATAATTCTGGATTTTAAGCTCGATTAAATGCAGCGTGCTGTTAAGTACTTCAGAGTTTCAGTTCGAGCAAAATGGATTGTGCGCCTAGGAATAATGGGTTTTAGTTTGAGTAAATATAATCATATACTTTGTCAATCTGGATGAAGTTTGGTTAAATATTCATAATTCGTTTGGGGTGGAGAGGAGGGGAAAGGGTGGGGTTAGGGTGGAGGTTGAGCAGCCAATTTGCAGGGTTGGAACATGGTGCTTGAGGTCTGATGGTAACTGTGGGGCGTTGGTTCGAGTCTCGGGTAATCTGTATTGCAGCTCCATTGGAATATTGCAGATTGCATCATTTGGAATTATAATCTGTGTCAGGGGTTTCTATTTACTGTTAGCCCCATTCAGGGAGTGTTCAGCATTAATTGTATGATTTGGGATTGAAAACTTGGTTCAGCTATAATTATATTTATAGCTTTGTTTCCATCCCAGTGACTGTTCATTGCAAACTGTATTATTTGAGATAAAACTATTTTTTTCAGGGGTTTTCAGTTATCCTCATCACCGAGTAAATGTCTAGCACTAACTGTATTGTTTGAGGTTTATAAACGTTTTTCAGTGATATCCATGTTTCCATCCCAGTGAGTGTTTAATGCTAACTCAACTGCATAATTTATGATGTATTATCTGTTTCAGGGATTTTCGTACAAATGTCTCCATTGCACGGAGTGTTTAGTGCTGCTAACCGTGTCATTTGGGATTTAAACTCTGTTTTAGGGATCTCCATTACAGTCATCCCCAAAGCGGTGACTGTAACTATGTAATCTATGATTCAAAATAGGTTTTTCTGGACTTCCATTTACAGTTGTCCTCATAGCGGTGATTATAACTATAATTAATGATTTAAACTCTGTTTCAGGGACTTCCATTTACAGCTGTCCCCATAGCGTGACTGTATAATCAATGATTTAAACTGTGTTTCAGGGACTTCCATTTACAGCTGTCCCCATAGCGGTGACTATAACTATAATCAATGATTTTAACTGTGTTTCAGGGACTTCCATTTACAGCTGTCCCCATAACGGTGACTGTATAATCAATGATTTAAACTGTGTTTCAGGGACTTCCATTTACAGCTGTCCCCATTGCATCGACTGTATAATCAATGATTTAAACTGTGTTGCAGGGACTTCCATTTACAGCTGTCCCCATAGCGGTGACTGTATAATCAATGATTTAAACTGTGTTGCAGGGACTTCCATTTACAGCTGTCCCCATCCGAGGGAGTGTTCAGCCCGGACCACAAGGTGTACACAGATGGCATTGGCTTCCATAGAGTGGACACCTCCTTTATATACCAGGGACATGTTAAAGGTACTCTTCTCTCTGTTTTTCTGTCTGTCTATCTGTCTGTTTTTCTGTCTGTCTGGTATCTGTATTTGTCTCTGTCTGTCTGTCTATCTATCTGCCTGTCTCTGACTCTGTCTCTCTGTCTGTCTGTCTCTCTTTGTGTGTGTCAAGTCAAGTCAAGTCAAGTCAAATTTATTTTCCAGATGGTACATTGTGTGTGTGTGTGTGTGTTGTGTGTGTGTGTGTGTGTGTGTGTGTGTGTGTGTGTGTGTGTGTGTGTGTGTGCGTGTCTATAGGTATACATGTATATGTGTGTGTGTATGTATGTATGTATGTGTGTGTATGTATGTATACATGTATTTATACATGTATGTATGTATGTATGTATATGTGAAGGTGGGTAGGTAGTAGGGTAGGTAGGTTGGAAGGTGTGCATGAATGTATATATGTATGTTTTTATTTTGTTTTCTTCTTTTATATCGAGGTTAGTGGAATAAGCACTTCTTTGCTTTTTTATTTTTTACATCTAGTATGTATGTATGTATGTATGTATGTATGTATGTATGTATGTATGTTTGTTTGTATGTATATATATATATATATATATAATATATATATATATATATATATATATGTATAAACTATATTGCATGTATGTATGTATGTACGTATGTATGTGTGTGATTGTATGTTTGTCAGCCAGTCTCTCGGGCTGTCTCTATTATCTTGTCTCAGTGTCTGATTTATTGAGTCTGTTTCATGCCTCTCTTCAATTTCTCGTCTGGTCACTGTGGGCGTTATCACTATCACAGTATCAGAGTCGCTCTCTCTCTCTCTCCCGTTTGTGTGTCTCTGTGTGTGTGTCTCTCTCTGTCTCTGTCTCTCTCTCTTTCTGTGGCGTTTGTGTGTACATTGAGTGTGAGGTGTTGTTGTTGTGGTGGTGGTGGTGTGTGTGTGTGTGTGAGGGTAGGAAGAACGGGAAGAAGAAAGTGATATCGGATTTCTGTTCAGTTGTAGAGGGCCGCACAAAAGAAGACATCCACAACAGACTGGGCAAGGCCAGGAGTGTGTTTAGGGAGATGAACAATATCTGGAGATCAACTCAGTACAGCACCAACACCAAGCTGAAGCTATACCAGAGCTGTGTTGTGTCTACGCTCCTGTACGGTTCTGAGTGCTGGAGGATGACGGAAGTGGATCTTACCAAACTTCGATCCTTCCACACCATATGCCTGCGAAGAATTCTCCGGATTTTTTGGCCAGAGAAGATCTCCAATGAAGACCTACTACGGAGATGCAGGCAAGAAGACATGGGAACCATCATCACCAGACGACGGTGGAAGTGGATTGGGCACATCCTCCGAAGAGACCCACAGTCAGTCACAAGAACAGCATTGCACTGGACCCCAGAAGGAAGGAGAAAGAAAGGAAGACCAAAAGCAACGTGGAGAAGAACTGTAGAAAGTGAGATGAAGGCCATGCAGCACTCTTGGGGATCAGTGACTAGGTTGGCCCAGAATAGGCAGGAGTGGAAGCGCTTTGTTGCTGCCCTACACACTGCTGGGTGTAATGGCTAATGATGATGATGATGTAGGGTTGGTCTTTTTTTCTTTTTAGGTCATGACTTCAGCAACCCCCTCCCCCTCAACACCACCCACCCACCCACCCAGCTCAGTAATGGGAGACCTTCACCTTACCTTTGTCTAAAGATCAGTCTACACCAAAGGGCTTTGAGTAGGCTGACTAATTATAGAGGGATGGTGGAGAGAAACTGGCAGGGCGGATCTCCAATTGCCCCTATCATTACACTTTTTACTGACGCGGTGTTCTTCAGTTCTGTGCTCACGACAGTGTGTGAGTGAGCATTTCTGAAAATGGGTACATGGTGGTGTGTGTGTGTGTGTGTGTGTGTGTGTGTGGGAGGGGTGGGTGGGTGGGGGGGGGGGGGGGGGTGGGGCGTGTGGTGTGGTGTGTGTGTTTTGTGTTGTGGTGTGTTGTGTTTTGTGTAAAGTATGTATGTGTGTTTGTTTCATCTTTTTCTTTTCGTGATTTTAGGACAGAGAGAGAGAAGAGAGAAGAGAGAAGGAGAGAGAGAGATGTGTGGTGTCGTTCTATGGGCTGATATTCACAGACGACGTGTTTGAATGTGTGTGTGTGTGTGTGTGTGTGTGTGTGTGTGTGTGTGCGTTGTGTGTGTGTGTGTGTGTGTTTGGTGTGACTATTTATAGATATTGGGTGGCGTTGCTTGTATGGCAACAGGCTCTCCACTGCCCAAGGATAGCAGCTCGAATTTCATGCAGAGAAATTTGCCATGAGCCATAGAGTGAAAGTAGTGTACAGAATATACAATACAATACAGTACTATACGATACAACACAACACAATACAATACAAAATAACACAATACTGTACAATACAACACAATACGATACAGTACAATGCAATATAACACAATACAACACAACACAATACAGTACAATACAATACAATACATTACAATATCAAGTTACAACCCAGCACTGCACGACACATTACACTACACTACATCACTACAATTCACTACACTACACTACGCTACACCACATCACACCACACCATATCACTCCATTCCACTCCACTCCACACCACACACCACACCACTCCACACCATTCCACTTCATTCCACTCCACTCCACACCACACCTCCACACCACTCACACACCACTCCACACCATTCCACTTCATCCACTCTACTCCACTCCACCCCACACCACACCACACCACACCACAGCACACCACACCCCACCACAGCTACCACACCACACCACACCACACCACCACACTTCACCACACCAACCACACCACACCACACCACATCAGACCCCACTTCACCACACCACACCAAACCCCATCACAGCACACCACAGCACAGCACAGCACACCGCACCATACCATACCATACCATACCAACCAACCACACCACACCACACCACACCACACCACACCACACACCACCACACCACACCACACACACAAACCGCATCATACCAACCCCATACCCCACACCACACCACACAACCACACCACACCCACCCACACACCACAACCACACCCACACCACACCACACCACACCACCACCCCACACACACACCACCACACCACACCACACCCACACCACCACCACCACACCCACACCCCACCCACACCCCACCACACCACCAACCCCACCACACAACACACAACCACACCCACCACACCACACCACACCACACACACAACACATCATAACACAACACAACACAAAGTTCATTATTTACAGATAATGGCAAGCCCTGAGCACTCTTGTGGCCACGCGTTCACACCAGGAAAAACAGTGTGCCGGTGGGAACGCATAATTATATTTTATCATTATTCACAATACCTTACGCACACGGGGACTGCATGTAAAACAACCACCTAACACAGTCATGAGCACTTCTCTATTATGTTCGAAATAAAATGATTTAAACTCTTCAACAACAACAACAAATTCACAAAACTGCATGCGCACAGGTACTGGATGTAAAACATGTAAGCTTCTCTATTATGTTCGAAATATAATGATTTAGATTTATTTAAAAGAAAATACAATACATGCCTCACCACAAAACATGGATGATGGAGGAAACCCCAACCTACAACGTGATTGAATGTTAAAAAAAAACCCATCACAAAATCGCATAGGCACTGGGACTGGATGTAAAAGTAGTACATACCAGCTTATCTGTTGTGTTCGAAATAAAATGTTTATTAAAAAAAAGCTATAAAATACATGTCTAACCACAAAACATGCATAATGGAGGAAAAATCCACACCTGCGACGTGATTGAATCTTTAAAATAATAAATCACATAAACGCATGTGCAAGGGGACTCGATGTAAAAAAAACAACCCAACGCATGAATGCTTATCTATTATGGTCGAAGTACAACAATTTAGATGTAAAAAAAAAAACCAACTCCAATATAGTATGTCTCTATCCACAAAACATGGCAAAACCCAAACCTACGACGTGATTGAATCTTCAAATTAAATCACAAAACCGCATGCGCACAGGGACTGGATGTAAAAGAAGTATAAATACGCTTATCTATTATGTGCGAAATATAACGATCTAGAGAGAAGAGTTTCCAAAAAAAAAGAATACAATGTAATATATGTGGAACCAGAAAACGTGATGGAAAAACCCAAACCTACGTACAACGAGGTTGAACCAGGATGTTTTTCACTGATAACCGTTCGACTCTTGTTAATGGACACTCCTCGTTTATTTGTTTTTGTTTGGGTTTGTTTGTTGTTGTTGTGGTTTTTTGCCTGTTGTCGATGGTGGTGCTTTAAGCTACGCTGTTGTTTGTTATTAGTGTCTATATTCTGTGTCAGGGTTTGTGTGTTTGTGTGTGTGTGTGTGTGTTGTGTGTGTGTGTGTTTGAGAGAGAGAGAGGGAGGGAGGGAGGGAGGGAGAGAGATGCAAACCCCGATTTGTAGAGACTCTTACAAGTTACAGAACGCTGTCAAACACACACACACACGCACTGCACACACATACATACACCACACACACACTACACACATACATACACTCTACACACACAAACACACACACACACTCCACACACACCACACACACCGCACACACACATATACACGCCTACACACACACATACACACACACTCAGACACACAACACAACACACACAGAGACACACTCACACACCATCACTCAACACACACAACACCAGAAACACACAACTCACAACATAATACACCACACATCAACATACACACACACACACACACATACATACACACACACTGCACACACTACATACACCTACACACACAACACACACACAACTCCACACACCAACACACACTCAACACATCACATACACACACATCAAACACACAACACAACACACACAGAGACACACTCACACACTCATGCACTCAAACACACACACACACATACACACACCACACAACATAACAACACACCACACAACCACACACATACATACACACACACTACACACACAACATACACTACACACACGCACACCACACACACATACATAACACACCACAGACACACACTCTACACACATCACATACACACACACTCAAACACACAACACAACACACACATAGACACACTCAGACACTCATGCACTCAAACACACTACACACACATACATACACACTCTCACACACACCCCAAACACAAACACACCACACACACATACATACACACAACTACACACACATACATACACTCTACACACACACACACCACACACACATACATACACACACCACAGACACACACTCTACACACATCACATACACACACACTCAAAACACACAACACAACACAACACAACACACACACAGAGACAGCTCACACACTCATGCACTCAACACACTACAACACGCACACACAAACATACACACACCACACATACATACACTTACACACACTCAAACACCACACACAACACACACCACCACTACACAACACACTACACACACACTCACACACACACAACATACAACACACACACCACACACACAACACACACTACACACACACTCAACACACACACACTACACACACACACACACACACACAACACATACACACAACACAACACACACACATACACACTCACAAACACACTACACAACACACACACACACACATCACCAATCACACACACATACATACACACACACACCAAACACACACACACACATACACAACACCAAACACACACACAAACAAACACACACACTCAAAACACAACACCACACACACACCACACCACACACACACACTACACACACACTCCACACTACACACACTACACACACAACACACACACACACCAAACACACACACAACACACACACACACAACACACCCACACACACACACACACACCACACAACACAACACAACACCACACACACACAACACACACACACACACACACTCAAACAACAACCACACACACACACACACACACACTCAAACACACACACACACTCACAAACACACACACACACACACACACACACCTCACACACACACACACCACACACACACACTCACACACACACACACACACAAACAACACACTAACACACACACTCCACACAAACACACAACACACACCACACCAACACACAACACAACACACACACAACACACACAACACACACACAACACAACACACACACACACACACACAACACACAAACACAAACACAACAAACACTCACACACACACAAACACACCACACACACACCACCACACAACACACACAACAACACAACCACACACACACAACACACATACACAACACACACACCAACACACACACTAAACACAACACAACACAACACACACACATCCAAAAACACACAACAACACACACACACACTCAAACACACACCCAAAACACACACACACACCACACCACACACACACACACACACACACACACACACACACACACACACACACACACACACAACGCACTATCACTCACGAAAACAAATCGAACCAAACCAACTCAAAGCAAACCACCCACTGACAGAAGACAAAAGCAGGGACAGAGAACCGCAGAGACAAAGGATGGGACAAAGAGGATGAATTGAAATAGGACCCCCAAGTGGGTGTATCTCACAGCGTGCACACGCAGGCTGGTTCCGCATTAAGCTGAAGAGCCCTGGTCTATTCTTCCTGAGGTCTAGCCTATCTGTTCTACTTTTTACCAACAGTTCATTGGCCAGATTTTCTAAACCCAACAATCAGTTTATAATTATTATAGGCCAGATTGGTTTTTTTTAAAAGTGAGCTATAGTGCATAAGACGTGTATTTTGTATGGAAGAATATTATAATTATAGGGAAGGTATTTTTTATATTGAGAAGTAGTACATAGGGTATGTATTTTTATGTTGACTAATAGCGCGTGGGTAGATAGTTTATATCGAGCGATAACACGCAGGCCAAAGATTTTTATATGGAACAATATGTCAGTAGTACACAAGGCAGGTATTTTTTTTTCTCTTGAATAATAGTTCATGGGGCAGGTGTTATATACGGAGGAATAGTACACAGGCCAGATTGTTTAGATTGAATAATAGTATATAGGCCAGATTGTTTTATATTGAATGATAGTACATAGGGCATGTATTTTGAATTGAACTATAGTATATAGAGCAGATATTTTATATTGAACAATAATACATAGGGCAGGTATTTTATATTCAACAATAGTAGGTATGTAGGTATGTCAGGTATTTTATATTCAACAATAGTAGGTATGTCAGGTATTTTGTATTGAACAATAGAATATAGGCTAGGTATTTTATATGGATTAATAGTACATATGCCAGATATTTTATATTGAATAATACTTAATAGTACATATGCCAGATATTTTATATTGAATAATACTTCATAGCACATATGCCAGATATTTTATATTGAATAATACTTAATAGTACATATGCCAGATATTTTATATTGAATAATACTTCATAGCACATATGCCAGATATTTTATATTGAATAATACTTAATAGCACATATGCCAGATATTTTATATTGTATAATACTTAATAGTACATGTGCCAGATATTTTATATTGTATAATACTTAATAGTACATATGCCAGATATTTTATATTGAATAATACTTAATAGCACATATGCCAGATATTTTATATTGAATAATACTTAATAGTACATATGCCAGATATTTTATATTGAAGAATAGAACACACTTTAGGTACCTTATATTGAACAATAGTACATAGGCCAGATATTTTATATTGAAGACTAGTATACAGGCCAGATATTTTATGTTGAGCAATGATGCATAGGCCAGATATCTTATATTGAACAATATTACATAGGCCAGATAATTTAAATTAAGCAATAATACATAGGCCAGATATTTTATATTGAGCAATAATACATAGGCGAGTTATTTTACATTGAACAATATTACATGGGCCAGATATTTTATATTGAAGAATGGTAGATAGGCCAGATATTTTATATTGAACAATAATACATGGGCCAGATATTTTATATTGAAGAATGGTAGATAGGCCAGATATTTTATATTGAACAATAATACATGGGACAGATAGTTTATATTGAAGAATGGTAGATAGGCCAGATATTTTATATTGAACAATAATACATGGGACAGATATTTTATATTGAACAATAATACATGAGACAGATATTTTATATTGAAGAATGGTAGATAGGCCACACAGTGCAATGCAGTTTCACTCATATGACAGACAATATTAGCCTAGCTGCAGAGTGTTCGAGGACCAAGAAGAAGAAGAAGAACAAGAAGAAGATTTCTGTCAGCATGCCTATTTGTTTCCCTCGTATACAATTATACTAAAGCTAGTCTCCTCTTTAGGAATAGTCAGTCTATAATCAGCCCTGAGCTTGAGATTAGTCCTGCGATTGTTGGTTGGGATGGTAGGTAAATCAGGGTTAGATCTTAATTGTGTGGGAGAGGTGTAATTTTCCCACCACCCTTTGGGTAGTAAAGTGGGTGCAAGGGGTTTCGAGATGATAATATCATGAACTGCGTCTTTGTGTAGTTCCTTGTTGTTTGTTTGTGGCTGTTTTTATTGTTATTGTTGTCATTACTGTGTTGTTGTTGTTGTTGTTGTGGTGGTGGTGGTGGTGGTGGTGGTGGTGGTTTTTTGGTGGTTTTTTTTGTTTTTTTTGTGGTGGACTTTTTGGGAAGGGATTGCTTTGTTGGTTGATTGATTGTTTGAGCATCAGTACCCATTCCACTCCCCTGAAAGTCCTTCGGATGAGATTGTAAACCGAGATCCCGTTTGTGAACGCATGCAGAACATCTTGCGCATATGTTGAAACCTGTTCCGCCTTTTTGAAGAACAGGCCATTTATGCCCTTGGACGGGATGACAAACTAACACCAAAAAAACAACTGCACGCACGCTGGAACTGAATCAGGCTGTAAGAAAGCACACTAGTGCTTATTAGATTATCCTCGAAATAAAAGGATGGATAAGTAGAATAAATAACTAAATAAATAGATAAATAAATAAATAAATAAATAAATAACAATCTCGAGGCTGACTCTTAGACGCCATTGAGATGGTCCATTGTTTCCATAAGTAAACCCTGAAAATATTCCACACATACACATGTATAGTTTTTCTACACTTTTTCATCACAGGAATTGCTACAACATCGATTTGTTCCTTTGCTTTGCTTTTAAATTTTGGAATATGATGCACTTCCGTCCTCCCCCCCCCCCCCCCCAAAAAAAAAACAAAACAAAAAAAACAAACAAACCCAAACCTACACAGAGATGGAAGGACACAAGAATATCCAGAGTAGTTTTGTTTAAAAAAAATACATTGTTGTTCAAACTGGTTTTCTCTACCGGCTACACGAACCTTTAAAACAAAGTTTGGTTTTTTTGGTCATATAATGTGTGTCTTCAATTTTACGTCTGTTCACTTAAAGTGATATTAGACGAGGGTCATATAATGTGTGTGTATGTGTGTGCGTGTGCGCGCGTGCGTGCATAAAGCAGGGATGGGAGGTCAAGTTGGGGTGGGGATTGGGGGGTGGCGGGGGGAGGGGGGGGGGGGGGTAAAGAGAGGGTGACAAGGCGGGGAAGGGGAAGCTTGCAGTGGTTGTATGGATGTAGGTACGTGTGGCATTTTGACTGCCTATGGAGAAGGGTTTTGTGGAAAACGTATTTGGTAGGTGTGTCATGTGTCATATATATGTTTGTTCATTCTTTGGGTGTCACGTTTGAATGACTGTGCTCTTTCTCTCTCTCTCTCTCCCCCCCCCCCCCCCCCCCCTCTTCTCTCTCTCTCTCCCTTTCTCTCTCCCTCTCTCCCTCATCTCTCTCTCTCCCTTTCTCTCTCCCCCTCTCCTCTCCTCCTCTCCCTCTCCTCTCCCCCTCTCTCCTCTCTCCCTCCTCCCTCTCTCCCCTCCTCTCTCCCTCTCTCCCCCTCTCCCCTCTCCCTCTCTCCCTCTCTCTCCCTCTCCCTCCTCCCTCCTCCTCCTCTCTCTCCTCCCCTCTTCTCTCTCTCCCTCTCCCTTACTCTCCTCTCCCTCCCTTTCTCTACCCTCTCTCTCCCTCTCTCTCTCTCTCCCCTCACCTCTCTCCCCTCTCCTCTCTCCCCTCTCTCTCATCCTTTCATCTCGTCCTCCCTTGATCTCTCCTCAATCATCTCTCTCTCATCCTCTCTCTCTCTCTCTCTCTCTCTCTCTCTCTCCTCTCTCTCTCTCCCTCTATCCTCGCATGCCCGTTGGTATTTCATAGCAAGTGAAAAGGTGCCCGATAACCTATGCAAGTCATTCAAAGCAGTTGTCAAGAGACCTCATCTTCTCTAGGGGGCAGGTATTCCATAAATGTACAACTGGGTGAACAAGGGGACTGTACTGAAGTCAAGTCGCGCAAACGATCACCCATCAGCTATTAAGCCACGCTCAATGGATAGCTCAGTGGTCGGAGCACTCGCTTTCCCCAAGCCAAAGTTAAGCAGCGTCGAGCGTGGTTACCAGTTGGATGGGTGACCGTTTGCGCGCCTTGGCTTCAGTGCAGTTCCCCCAAGTTCACCCAGCTGTAAATGGGTACCTTGCCCTCTTTGGGGTCAGGGAAGGTAAAGCAGCGAGGGAGAGGAGATGGGCGCCGCCCTCAATATGCTGGCCCTAGAGAAGTGAGGTCTCTGACGCCTCGCTCCCCTACGACCTTATAGGTTATGGGACTCCTTTACCTCCTTTACCAATACTGCTTAACCGTAGCTTGAGGAGAGCAGGTGCTCCGACCACTGAGCTTATAGATTATATCCTGTTCCCTAGCATTAGCAAGAGTAGCAAGTTATCTGTTTATTCATTCTTTTAATGAAAGCTTTTACACTGCTCCTTCGTCTGTACTCAGTGTTGTTTTGTCTGTACTTTTTTTGGTCTGTACTTTTTATGTCTGTACTTTTTGTCTGTACCTGTTTTGTCGGTATTTTGGGGAGTCTGTACTCAGTGTTGTTTTGTCTGTACTTTTTTGTCTGTACTTTTTATGTCTGTACTTTTTGTCTGTACTTTTTTGTCTGTGCTTTTTATGTCTGTACTTTTTTATCTGTACTTTTTTGTTTGTCTGTACTCAGTGCTGTTTTTGTCTGTACTTTTTGTCTGTACTTTTTTGTCTGTACTTTTATTGTCTGTACTTTTTTGTCTGTACTTTTAAGTCTGTACTTTTTTGGTCTGTACTTTTTTGTCTGTACTTTTTTTGTCTACTTTTTATCTGTAATTTTTATGTCTGTACTTTTTTGTCTGTACTTTTTTTGGTCTACTTTTTATCTGTAATTTTTGTCTGTACTTTTTTTGTCTGTACTTTTTATGTCTGTACTTTTTGTCTGTACTTTTTGTCTGTACTTTTTATGTCTGTACCTTTGTCTGTACTTTTTTGTCTGTATTTTTTTGTCTGTACTCAGTGCTGTTTTTGTCTGTACTTTTTTGCCTGTACTTTTTTGTCTGTACTTTATTTTCTGTACTTTTTTAATCTGTACTCAGTGCTGTTTTGTCTTTACTTTTTTGTCTGTACTTTTTATCTGTAATTTTTATGTCTGTACTTTTTTTGTCTGTTCTTTTTTTGTCTGTACTCAGTGCTGTTATTGTCTGTACCTTTTTTTTCTGTACTTAAAAAAAAAAAAATCTGTACTCAGTGCTGTTTTTGTCTGTACTTTTTTGTCTGTACTTTAGTGTCTGTACTTTAGTGTCTGTACTTTTTTGTCTGTACTCATTCAGTGCCGTTGTGTTTTTTTTGGTGTTGTTGTCTGTAACCAGGCGAGGAAGACAGGAGTTGGGTGCACCTGTCTGTTCATAACGGCAGTCTGGAAGGGCAGGTCGAGGTGCCAGAAACGACCTACCACATCGAGCCTGCTGCCAAGTACCTGAAGGGCCAGAAAAACCCCGCCGTCCACACCATCATTTATCCCGAGACACACCTGGACACAGACCCCTACAGGTGAAGGGTGTTGACTGGCTGGTGTTGTCTGTTTACTTCAATTTTGAATCTATTGGCTGTTGTCTTGTCTGTTTATTGAAAGTTTGAATCTATTGGCTGTTGTCCGTTTATGGAAAGTTTGAATCTATTGACTGTTGTCTGTTTATTGAAAGTTTGGAATCTTTTGACTGTTGTCTGTTTATTGAAAGTTTGAGTCTTTTGGTTGTTGTCTGTTTATTGAAATGTTGAATCTATTGGCTGTTGTCCGTTTATGGAAAGTTTGAATCTATTGACTGTTGTCTGTTTATTGGAAGTTTGGAATCTTTTGACTGTTGTCTGTTTATTGAAAGTTTGAGTCTTTTGACTGTTTGTCTGTTTATTGAAAATTTGAATCTTTTGACTGTTGGTGTCTATTTACTTGAATTTTGAATCTTGTGACTGTTGGTATCTATTCACTTTTTTCCCGTGGATAATGAAGTACTACGCTTGATGTTAACATGGTAGAAGTTGTTAAGGGTTTGGTTAAGAGCCTTGTTAGCTATTTCTAGTAATTATGTTAAAGAAAAATTAATGAGTTCTCTACAAGTCAAAATAACTTTTCTGTATTTTGGGGTGTCTTTTGATGGGCAGGGGGGGGGGGGGGGGGGGGTGGATAAAAGGGGGGGGGGGTTGGAGGGAGGGGGTCGTTTATTTCTCTTCAAATTATTCTTTAATAGACTGTACATGCCACAGCTATGAAAACATACGCACGCACATCCACACACACTCACACACACACATACACACAGAAAAATTAAAAGCAGGTTGAATAAAGTCGACACCTTTCATTTTCTCAAAATAAACCTTTTCCTCCCCCCCCCCCCCCCCCCCATCCCTGAACAACAAAACAAAAGAAACCAACAACTACAACAAAAAAAACCAACACACACATACAAAGACACCCCGCCCCCCCAAAAAAACACACCAAACAAACAAAAAAAACCCCAACCAACAACAACAAACAACAACACCAAAAAACAAAAAAACAACACCCCCCAAAAACAAGAAGAAGAAAACAGCCCTATTCAAACAACAAGACAAAAATCCACCCAAACAGCAACAAACAAACAAAAACAAATGAATAAATAAATAAATGAAACAAGCAACAATAATGACAAAGACCAATACCCACCCAAAATTAATGTTCAATTCATTGATTTTCAATACATCCATAATCATGTCGCTAGGCTTGACTCGCACAGTCCTTATGTGCTGCAGCCCTGGGGGCTAGCTGGCCTTTGGAGAACATCTCCAACGCTGACTGTCCTTATGCCCACTTGGCCGGGAGAGTGGGGATGTGCTGTGGGCAAGGCATCTCCACTATAATCAAATTTCTGCCCAATTTTCGAAACGGCAGCTGCCGCCTCCTCTGCTGTTTTGGAGGTCATCGTCGAACACGACGGACTAACACACATACTAAGCAACGGACTGTGAAAACAGGTTTTAAGGATAATCTATTAATCGAGTACTGGGTGGGTGTTTGATTTTCAGGGCCAGACGTCAGGAAGGTGCCTCCGGGTGCGGGGTGGATCATATGTCTGTGCAGGAGTTCATGGAAAAGGCTTCCCGTCTACAGCAGACACCCCAGCCCAATGTACATGCTAGGGTAAGGGCGATGAATCGGTTGAGTGTGTACGTGTGGGATTGGGTTTGTGTTTGTGTTGGGGTTGTGTTTGTGTGTGGTGTGTTGTGGTGTGTGTTATGGTGTGGTGTGTTTGTGTGTGTTGTCAGCACCTGGGCTTTATCACAGTTCTTGATTAAACCATTGACGCTGGGGGCAACAGCAAAGTGAGAGGCTGTATGGACCAGTGGCTTTCTTTCCCACTCATGGAATTCCACTTTACAGCTTAGTCTTTAGTGATCGACTATGACTCTCTGACTAGGAGGCTTGACTCGCACAGTCCTTATGTGCTGCAGCCCTGGGGGCTGGTTGGCCTTTGGAGAACATCTCCAATGCTGACTGTCCTTATGCCCACTTGGCCGAGAGAGTGGGGATGTACTGTGGGCAAGGCATCTCCACTATAATCAAATTTCTGCCCAGTTTCCAAAACAGCAGCTGCCTCCTCTGCTGTTGTGGAGGTCATCGTCGGACACGACGGACAAACATACAGTTTGTGTGTTGTGTGTTGTGTTTCTGTTGTGTTTGTGGTGTGGTGTGTTGTGGTGTGTTGTGGTTGTGTTGTGTGGTGTGTTTGTGTGTGTTGTGGTGTTGTGTTGTGTTTGTGTGTGTTGTTGTGTGTGTGTGTGTGTGTTGTGTTGTGGTGTTGTGTTTGTGTGTGTTGTGTTGTGTGATGTGTGTGTGTGATTTTTCCATGTAGTTTTGTTTTTCAGTTCCTTTTATTATTGATACTATTTTTTGGGTGTATTGCTGATAGGATTTTTCTCCTGTTGAACTCGTTCGTAATCCTCCATACCCCAAAAGTGGTCAAAGGAATTCAATCTCGAATCATGAATCTTGTATGTGTGTGTGTGTGTGTGTGTGTGTGTGTGTGTGTGTGTGTGTGTGGTGTGTGTGTGTGTGTGTGTGTGTGTGTGTGTGTGTGTGTGTGTGTATTGCCTGTGAGTGTATAATATGCACACTTTTCGTATGCACATGTACACACATGCATGTACTTTGTATGATATATAATATAATATCCACAAATGTTTATGTGGCTGTGCAAGTGTTATTTATTAATTTTTGTTATTTTTTTCCTTAATCGCCATGATAAACAGAACATTAACACCATGCTTTCCATCAACTTTCATATTTTATTCTAATATCATAACTCATTCTTTTCACAGTAATGGTGAAGTCAATTCTTGTTGTTGTGATTGAATTAACATCCTAGCGGAGATTCCCGATTTGGAAACTGTGAGAAGGGAGGGTTGGAGTCTAGGAGATGTTTTTTTTATACTGTTCCTTAGAGCTCCGAAGTTGACCAGTGATGAGATTTTTGCGAATACGACCGTTTTTGTCCCCCACCATTTAAGTACCCGCATTCCGACTTTAGGGGACGGGATAGCTCAGTGGTCAGAGCACTCGCTTTTCCCCAGCCAAGTTATGCAGCGTCGAGCGTGGTTACCTCTTGGATGGGTGACCATTTGCGCGCCTTGGCTTCAGTACAGTTACCCCAGTTCACCCAGCTGTAAATGGGTACCTGCCTCTTTAGGGTCAGGGAAGGTAAAGCAGCGAGGGAGAAGAGATGGGCGCCGCCCTCAATATGCTGGCCCCTAGAGAAGTGAGGTCTCTGACGTCTCGCTCCCCTACGACCTTATAGGTTATGGGACACCTTTACCTTTACCTTTTATTCCGACTTTGGGAATGCGGTTGGGAATTAAACCTACCAGTTTTGCCAGGACTGTCGGGAGGTACCTCCCTGCTCTTTCCGAATTTCAACTGTCATAGGTTCTCTTGGGATGCAATAGATCCGACAGATCCGACAGATTTAGAATCTCCTCCGAAAGACTTCGACATTCAGTTCGATTTTCCTGTCAAACTGGTAAGAAAGGGCAAGGCCGGGAATCGAACTCAGAACCTCACGGTTTGACTTGTTAGGCAAGTGAGCGTCTACTCTAAACCGTCCTGCCACCTTCCTTTTTGACAAGTAGAAGAATGTTCTTCTTTGTCGAACGCTCAGGCAGCAACCATTGCTGTCTGTCATACGAGTGAAAGTGCCTTGTTGCGCTTCACGTTGCATTGCCGTAAAGCGCAATGCATTTTTGCCCGTGTGACAGGATAGCAGAATGATAATGATGAAGTTGATCAAATCTTAACGCACTAGTTGTTTGTTTTTATAATTCGTACAATAGAATAGACACATTTCTTTAAATCAAAAAGCGTCTTTTTTTTACGTGGGAAAACCCCACAAAAACACAAAAAACATCTGCAAAGAAGGGGGGGGGGGGGGGGGGGGGGGGGGGGGGGGGGGGGGGGGGGGGAACGCACATGAAAAACAACTACCAAACATCCAGTGCACGCTCCAGAAAAATACGAAATAATCACACACGCATGCACGCTCACACACACCACACCACACCACACCACACACACCACACCACACCACACCACACCCCACCACACCACACCACACCACACCACACCACACCACACCACACCACCCACACCACACACACCACACCACACCACACCACACCACACACCACACACACACACACACACACACACACACACACACACACACACAGGGGGATGGGATAGCCTAGTGGTTAGAGAATTGCGCTCGCAATCTGACGACCCGGGTTCGAATCCCGTTCAAGGGGATTTTTTTTACCCTGGAGTTAACATCAGTGCAGACTCCACTCTCCCCAAAAGTCCTTCGGATGAGACTGTAAACCGAGGCCCTGTGTGTGAAATCACGCAGAACATCTTGCGCACACGTTAAATCCTGTTCCGCTTTTCGAAAGAGTAGGCCATTGTGTGCCGGTGGGAACAGATGACAGAATTTGCAAATCCGCATACACACGGGAGTGGATGTAAAAAAGCACAAGAGTGCTTCTTCCATTATCTTCGATATGAAAGAATAAATTAATAAACACACACACACACACGCACGCACGCACGCGCGCGCGCACACACA
>CM054145.1:51680782-51698282 GCA_028751875.1 Rapana venosa
CGGATGACAAAATTTACAAAACCGTATACACACGGGGACTGGATGTAAAAAAAAAAGCACATAAGTGGTTATTCCATTATCCTCGATATTAAAAAAAAAAATTAAAAAAAAAATCTGCATGTGTTTTTACACAATGGGAATTAAGGCACTGGTATGTCTGCAATTGAAGTTGACCTGGGAGATCATAAAAAACCCTACCCTTTATTCAGCAGATTCCACCACCTAGACTTCTTGGACCCATGGGGTTGAAGTCACTTGGCCTTAACTCCCCTCCCTCCCCCCCCCTCCCCCCCCTCCCCCCTCCCCCCCCTCTCCCCCCCCCTCCCCCCTCTTCCCCCCCCACCCCCCCCCCCCCCCCCCCCCCTGGAGATGCTGATGGTGGGTGAGGTGGTGAGGGAAGGCGGAGGAGGCTGCTGTCAGTATATTTAAAGATTCCCACCATCTTGAAATTCTGTGCTAGAAATTCCCTCTTTTCTATCCCTCGCTCTGTTTCCTCCTTGTTGGGGTTTTTTTTTCCTGTCCTGTCACCTTCTCATTGTCTGTTTTCTGCTTTCTTGGTCCATTCTTCTGCCTCACCCGCCCCCCCCCCCCCCGAAGACTTAAAAGACAACCATTCTCTCCCACCTGAGTTGAAGGCTGCCTGACTTGTAGGAGCTTAATGGCAGCAGCGCAACGCATTTCGCTGATCAAATACAGCAGCAAAGTGCTGTAGTGCATTCGATAGAAGAAGAGAGAGAAAGAGAGATGAAGAGAGAAGAATGAAGATGAAGAAGAGCGAAGAAGAGATAAAAAAAGAAGAAGCAAAGTATGAAAGTAGAAGAAAGAGAAGAAAGAAAAAGAAGAGAAGAAGAAGAAGAGAAGAAGGAAGAAGAAGAAGAAGAAGAAGAAAAAGAAGAACAAGAACAAGAACAAGAACAAGAAGAAAACCAAACCATCACCTTACTTTGTCTGCAGGTCATGAAGGATTGCAGCAGTCGAAGCAGCAGCTACTGTTCCAACTCTTTGGATGTCAGCAACTACCTGGATCCTGACCTCGGAAGAAAACCATGACCTTTTCTGTCTGGCCTTCACCTTCACCTACAGGGACTTCTCTGGAGGAACGCTGGGATTGGCCTGGGTTGCTACTTTAGCCAGTAAGGGTTATTTATTTATTTGTTTATTTATTTATTTATTTAATTATTTGTTTGTTTGTGGGTTTTGGGGGTTTTTTTTGCTGTTGACCGTTTTGGCAAAGGTCTACATTGATAGTAAGTACAGAATGAGGAGACGGACAGCTCAGTGGTCAGAGCACTTGCTTTCCCCCAGCTAAGCTTAAGCAGCATTGAGCATGGTTACCAAATGGATGGGTGACCATTTGTGCACCTTTGTTTCAGTACCGTCCCCCAGTTCACCCGGCTATAAGTGAATACCTGCCCTCTTAAGGGTTAGGGAAGGTGAAAGAGTAAGGGAGAGGAGATGGGCGCCGCCCTCGATATGCTGGCCTCTAGAGAAGAGAGGTCTCTGACACTTTGCTTCCCAATGACCGCATAGATTATGGGACCATCTTTACCTTTACCTGTGTAGAATGATTGCCGCAGTATTCCTGTTGATAGTACAGAAGGATCGAGGCAGTATTCCTGTTGATAGTACAGAAGGATCGAGGCAGTATTCCTGTTGATAGTACAGAGGGATCGAGGCAGTATTCCTGTTGATAGTACAGAAGGATCGAGGCAGTATTCCTGTTGATAGTACAGAAGGATCGAGGCAGTATTCCTGTTGATAGTACAGAAGGATTGAGGCAGTATTCCTGTTGATAGTACAGAAGGATCGAGGCAGTATTCCTGTTGATAGTACAGAAGGATCGAGGCAGTATTCCTGTTGGTAGTACTGAAGGATCAAGGCAGTATTCCTGTCCATCGGATGTTGAAGTATCAGTGTACTTTCTACTATTCTGTCATTGTTGTTGAAAAGAAGTTGTGGCAGAAATGCCCAGACACCCCCACCCCCCTCCTCCCCAAATCAAATCTTATTAATAATGTTCCATGGGCGACGGGATAGCCAAGTTGTTAGAGCATTGCGCTCATGATCTGATGGCCTGGGATCGATCCCAGGTTTGGGCTATCAAGAAGACGTCTGGAGTTGACTTCAGTGCCAACGCTACTCCACTCCCCCAATGTCCTTTGAATGAGACTATAAACCAAGGTCCCGTGTGCAAATGCATGCAGAACATCTGGCAGGCTCATTAAAACCCAGTCCATTTTTAAAGATCAATGGACTGTTTTCTGTCACATATTTCATTTGTTGTGAAATTCTGAAATAAATATAGATTTGAAAAATTCCTTGTAGGTTGTAAATCGATAGTTTTGTGCAAAGACATTAATGATGGTGGAATTTTTTCCTATCATGCTATCATGATCTATTTCACTAGGACCGTATTGTGATCTTGGCACTTTGAGCTATTTCAAGGTAAACCACATTACAGCATGTTTCATTACATCACAGTGCATTCCATTACAACACATTACATTACATTACACAGTAGAAACTGGTGAAAATAATCCCAGAACTCGACAGGGAGATATCAATTAGTCCCATATTTATATCACACACAAAATATTGATATTTTATCCAGTGATTTTTTTTCAAGCAGAACATCCTGGTTTGGGTTTTTTTCCTCCAGATTCTCAGAGTGGCGTGTGCGGTCAATATGAAACCTACACAGGAGGCAAAAAGAAGAGTCTTAATACCGGAATTGTGACCATCATCAACTTTGGAAGGACGGTGCCAAACCCCGTCTCCCAACTCACCTTCGCTCATGAAGTCGGACACAACTTTGGTTCCCCTGTGAGTAGTTGTAGTAGTGGCAATGGTGATGATGATGAAAATGGTGATGATGAAGATGATGGTGATGAATAATGATGGTGATGATGATGGTGATGATGATGGTGGTGATGATGATGATGATGCCCTCTGAGTAGTTGTAGTAGTGGCGATGATGATGAAAATGTATAGTGATATAAATGGTGGTGGTGGTGGTGGTGGTGGTGGTGTGTGGTGGTGGTGGTTGGTATGTGTGGTGGTGGGGATGATGATGATGATGTTGATGATGATGCCTGTGAGTAGTTGTAATGGTGATGATAATAAAAATGATATAAATGATGATGATGGAGGAGATGATGATGGAGGAGGAGATGATGATGAGGGAGGAGATGAGGATGATAGTGTGGTGATGATGATGATGATGATGATGATGATGATGATGATGATGATGACGATGATGATGATGATGATGATGATGAACAAGATGAACAAGAACAAAATCAAGAACAAGACGAACAAGATGATGGTGATGATGATGACGATGATGATGATGACGATGACAACGACGATGACGATGATGATGATGATGAACAAGAAAAAAAATCAAGAACAAGAACAAGAAGAACAAGATAGTGATGATAATGATGATGATGATGATGATGATGATGATGATAGAATAATGATGGTGATAAGAAGAGTGATAATAATGATAACTGTGATAACAAGAACACCTATTAAGAACAGAAAAAAATCCCAAAACAAAGCCCATTACCTGTTACAATGTGAGTATAGTGTGTGCATACATATATATAATGTGTTTTTGTGTGTGTGTGCATGCCTCTCTCTGTGTATATATATATATATATATATAGATATAGATATATATATATGCTAGAGTTGTCAGTGTCTTTGTGCACATCTGTACATGTATGTAAGATAGATGTCACACACCTGTTTGATCTTGCTGTAAAGGTAAAGGCAAAGGTGTCCCATAACCTATGTGGTCACAGGGAAGTGAGGCATCAGAGACCTCAGCTTCTCCAGGGGCCAGCATATTGAAGAAGGCAGCGCCCATCTCTTCTTCCTCAATGCTTTACTTTCCCTGACCCTAAAGAGGCAGGCACCCATTTACAGCTGGGCGAACTGGGGGACTACACTGAAGCCAAAGTGCGCAAACAGTCACCCATCCAACTGGTTTATTTTATTTATTTATTTATTTCTTTTATATAAAGGATAATGGAATAAGCGCTTATGTGCTTTTTTTTACATCCAGTCCCCGTGTGTATGCAGTTTTGTAAATTCTGTCATCTGTTCCCACTGGCACACAATGGCCTATTCTTATGAAAAGCGGAACAGGATTTAACGTGTGTGCTAGCTAGGTGTTCTGCGTGCTGGTAACCACGCTCGATGCTGCTTAAAGTGAGTGCTCTGAGCACTGAGCTAAAAGTAGCCCATCCCCATTTATGGAAGTCCAAGTAAGGCGGCGAAAGTGGCGTTGGGTCGGCCACACCCTACGGAAGGAGCCTTGCAACATCACCAGACAAGCGCTCGAGTGGAACCCGCAGGGGAAAAGGAAGAGAGGGCGCCGCAAACAGACCTGGAGGAGAAGCCTGCATAGTGAGCTGAGAGACTGCAGCCTGACATGGGAAGAGGCCAAGACCCTTGACAGAGACAGGAGAAGGTGGAGGGACGCTGTTGAGGCCCTATGCTCCGCTAGGAGCTATTAAGGACTAAGAAGAAGAAGATTTACCATACTTTATACCCTATGTTTTTTCCATCCTGTTCTCACATCCTCTCTCTCTCTCTCTCTCTCTCTCTCTCCCTCCCTCTCTCCCTCTGTGGATGTTCAGCATGACGTGGGGTCGGCGGAATGTGCCCCCTACAACACGGGGCGTCCCGACGCCAGTAACGGCAACTACATCATGTTTCCCAGCGCCACCAGCGGCGACAAGCCCAACAACGACAAGTTCTCTCCCTGCAGCCGCGACAACATCACCCGCATCATCAACCAGGTGTTGGAAGGGAACGTGAGAAGGATGTGCTTTGTGGGTAAGCTGGTCATCCAAGGAAGGAAGGAGTGAGTGAGTGATTGAGTGAGTGAAGGAATGAGTCAGTGAATTTATTTATTTATTATTTTATTTCAAGGATAATGGAATAAGCACTCATTGCCTTTTTACATCCAATCCCCGAGTGTATGCAATTTTTGTAAATTTTGTCATCCGTTCCCACTGGCACACAATGGCCTACTTTTTCCGAAAAGTGGAATGGGTTTTAACATGTGTGCAAGATGTGTGTGCATTCGCACTCAGGACCTCGGTTTATAGTCTCATCCGAAGGACTTTTAGGGGGAATGGAGTCAGCACTTATTGTTAACTCCAGAGGAAAAATCCTCTTGAAAGAGATTCGAACCTGGGTCAACCAACAGATCATGAGTCAATGACTGAGTGTATGAATAAGTGAGTGAATGAGTGTGTGACTGAATGAATGAATGATCGATTGATTTGGACATATTTAGATATAGATATATAGATATGGTCACAAGATGATCTGCATGTGTTTGCACAGGGAACCTCGATATATCGTCTCATTTGAAGGACTTTTCAATGGAGTGGAGCTGGTACTGATGACAATTCCAGGGGTAAAAGCCCCCTTAAATGGCTGCTGTCTCAGTAGTGGCTCGAACCTAGTACCTGGGCTGTCAGATCACGAGAGCAATGCTCTAACCACTAAGCTATCCTGCCCCTCGAAGTTGACATTGGTACTGACTCCACTTGCTTGAAAGTCCTTCCATTGAAACTGTAAACTGAAGACTTGATGTTCAAGCACACGAAGAACGTCTTGCAGGCATGCAGTTTAAACTCTGTCCACAAGTATGCCCACTACAGTCAGAGACATGGTGACACAGGACATACCCAGCATGCATCCTGTTACCTGCAAAATTAATGGGCTCCACCAGGTTCAACTTTGCCCACAATACTTTTCTTCTTAGTCAAACGCTCAGACAGCAACTGTTGTTGTTTGTCATGATAAGCGAAAATGCGTTGCGCTGCCGTTAGGCGCCTGACAAGTCAGGCCCAGCATGTCTGACTTCAGCGTGCCCCACATGATACATAAGTGTAGTGCAGTGCCTCAACGCCTCCTCAAGGAGTGAATGACAGGAGAATTCGAATGAAGTCGTAAGACAGTCTGTCGAGTACATGCGATTTTTGTTTTGTTTTGGTTGTTTCATGTTTGCAGACACTGGGTAAGCCTTCAGTGAGGATAAGATCACTGAAGGATGAACATGTGAACTGAGTGTGCTTGGACAATGGACGAGAACACTTGCTGCGTTGGTCGTGATCCTCTGTTGGAGAATTCAGGCTGTCGTTTGAACAGGCATTCCAATGCATCGGTCGGGGCTACAGTGTGTGACTTAGAATGACTTGTTTTTAGTCATGCCTTCAGACAGCACTGTGATCAGTGCTTAAGACTTCTTTCTTGTTTCTGCTAGTTCTGTGATGTCTGTTGTTCCTCATGTTTGTAGTTATTCCATGTCCTAAAGCTAGAGCTGAAGGCCCAGGAGAAGTGACAGCTCGGGTTTTGGGTTCAGATGCGATTGTTTTGATTGCTGCCGTTTCGATTCTATTTGCAAGACGGATTTTGTCCTCAGGAGTTAAATCAGTGCGGACATACATGTCCAAAGTCTTTGGAATGGACTATGAACGAGGCCCTGAGTGGCGGACGCACATGTTAAAACCTGTTCTGCTTTTTGAAGAGTTAGGCCATGTGGTGCCGGTGGGTAAAGAGACTGAAAATTGCCAAAATGCAGGATACATGGCGAAGATCTGATGAAGAAAGCTCATGCATGCTTATTCCTTTATCCTCAATAAAGAAGTCAAGATAAGTTAAAAAGACATGTGTATAGTGAGATGTTTCGCGATCTGTGACCGTTTCTGTCACTTCAAAGTGCATTGTTCTAGTTGATGTCAGTCACTCAACTGCATTGTTTGTGTTGATGGTCAGTCACTCAACATGCTATTGTTTGTTTTGATGTCAGTCACTCAAATGCATTGTTCTGATGTGATGCAGTGACAAACATGCTTTGTTGTGTGTTGATGTCAGTCACTGCACTTTGCATTTTCTGTGTTGATGTCAGTCACTCAACATCATATGTTTTGTGATTCGTCACTCAACATGCATGTATGTTGATGTCAGTCACTCAACATGCATTGTTTTGTTGTGTCAGTCACTCAACATGCATTTGTGTTGATGTCAGTCACTCAACATGCATTGTTTATGTTGATGTCAGTCACTCAACATGCATTGTTTGTGTTGATGTCAGTCTCAAATGTTTTCTCATACATGCATTATGTTGATGTCAGTCACTCAACATGCATATGTTGATGTCAGTCACTCAACATGCATTGTTTATGTTGATGTCAGTCACTCAACATGCATTATGTTGATGTCAGTCACTCAACATGCATTGTTTGTGTTGATGTCAGTCACTCAACATGCATTGTTTGTGTTGATGTCAGTCACTCAACATGCATTATGTTGATGTCGGTCACTCAACATGCATTATGTTGATGTCAGTCACTCAACATGCATAATGTTGATGTCAGTCACTCAACATGCATTGTTTATGTTGATGTCAGTCACTCAACATGCATTGTTTATGTTGATGTCAGTCACTCAACATGCATTGTGTTGATGTCAGTCACTCAACATGCATTGTTTGTGTTGATGTCAGTCACTCAACATGCATTATATTGATGTCGGTCACTCAACATGCATTATGTTGATGTCAGTCACTCAACATGCATAATGTTGATGTCAGTCACTCAACATGCATTGTTTATGTTGATGTCAGTCACTCAACATGCATTGTTTATGTTGATGTCAGTCACTCAACATGCATTGTGTTGATGTCAGTCACTCAACATGCATTGTTTTGTGTTGATGTCAGTCACTCAACATGCTATAATGTTGATGATTCAGTCACTCAACATGCATTATGTTGATGTCAGTCACTCAACATGCATTATGTTGATGTCAGTCACTCAACATGCATTGTTTATGTTGATGTCAGTCACTCAACATGCATTGTTTATGTTGATGTCAGTCACTCAACATGCATTGTTTGTGTTGATGTCAGTCACTCAACATGCATTAATGTTGATGTCAGTCACTCAACATGCATTTTGATTTTAATGTTGATGTCAGTCACTCAACATGCATTTGTTGATGTCAGTCACTCAACATGCATTATGTTGATGTCAGTCACTCAACATGCATTATGTTGATGTCAGTCACTCAACATGCATTATGTTGATGTCAGTCACTCAACATGCATTATGTTGATGTCAGTCACTCAACATGCATTGTTTGTGTTGATGTCAGTCACTCAACATGCATTATGTTGATGTCAGTCACTCAACATGCATTGTTTATGTTGATGTCAGTCACTCAACATGCATTATGTTGATGTCAGTCACTCAACATGCATTTATGTTGATGTCAGTCACTCAACATGCATTATGTTGATGTCAGTCACTCAACATGCATATGTTGATGTCAGTCACTCAACATGCATTATGTTGATGTCAGTCACTCAACATGCATTATGTTGATGTCAGTCACTCAACATGCATTTATGTTGATGTCAGTCACTCAACATGCATTATTTATGTGTTGATGTCATTCTCACTCAACATGCATTTTGTTGATGTCAGTCACTCAACATGCATAATGTTGATGTCAGTCACTCAACATGCATTGTTTATGTTGATGTCAGTCACTCAACATGCATTGTTTGTGTTGATGTCAGTCACTCAACATGCATTGTTTATGTTGATGTCAGTCACTCAACATGCATTGTTTGTGTTGATGTCAGTCACTCAACATGCATTATGTTGATGTCAGTCACTCAACATGCATTGTTTATGTTGATGTCAGTCACTCAACATGCATTATGTTGATGTCAGTCACTCAACATGCATTTTATGTTGATGTCAGTCACTCAACATGCATTATGTTGATGTCAGTCACTCAACATGCATTGTTTATGTTGATGTCAGTCACTCAACATGCATTGTTTATGTTGATGTCAGTCACTCAACATGCATTATATTGATGTCAGTCACTCAACATGCATTATGTTGATGTCAGTCACTCAACATGCATTATGTTGATGTCAGTCACTCAACATGCATTTAGTTGATGTCAGTCACTCAACATGCATTATGTTGATGTCAGTCACTCAACATGCATTATGTTGATGTCAGTCACTCAACATGCATTATGTTGATGTCAGTCACTCAACATGCATTATGTTGATGTCAGTCACTCAACATGCATTGTTTATGTTGATGTCAGTCACTCAACATGCATTATGTTGATGTCGGTCACTCAACATGCATTGTTTATGTTGATGTCAGTCACTTCAACATGCATTATGTTGATGTCAGTCACTCAACATGCATTATGTTGATGTCAGTCACTCAACATGCATTGTTTATGTTGATGTCAGTCACTCAACATGCATATATGTTGATGTCAGTCACTCAACATGCATTATGTTGATGTCAGTCACTCAACATGCATTGTTTGTGTTGATGTCAGTCACTCAACATGCATTGTTTATGTTGATGTCAGTCACTCAACATGCATTGTTTATGTTGATGTCAGTCACTCAACATGCATTTTATGTTGATGTCAGTCACTCAACATGCATTATGTTGATGTCAGTCACTCAACATGCATTATATTGATGTCAGTCACTCAACATGCATTATGTTGATGTCAGTCACTCAACATGCATTATATTGATGTCAGTCACTCAACATGCATTGTTTGTGTTGATGTCAGTCACTCAACATGCATTGTTTGTGTTGATGTCAGTCACTCAACATGCATTGTTTGTGTTGATGTCAGTCACTCAACATGCATTGTTTATGTTGATGTCAGTCACTCAACATGCATTGTTTATGTTGATGTCAGTCACTCAACATGCATTGTTTATGTTGATGTCAGTCACTCAAATGCATTGTTTGTGTTGATGTCAGTCACTCAACATGCATTGTTTGTGTTGATGTCAGTCACTCAACATGCATTGTTTGTGTTGATGTCAGTCACTCAACATCATTTTTGCAGCATCAATGTTTGTGTTGATGTCAGTCCTCAACATGCATTGTTTATGTTGATGTCAGTCACTCAACATGCATTTTTATGTTGATGTCAGTCATCAATGCATTGTTTTGTGATGTCAGTCACTCAACATGCATTGTTTGTGTTGATGTCAGTCACTCAACATGCATTGTTTATGTTGATGTCAGTCACTCAACATGCATTGTTTATGTTGATGTCAGTCACTCAACATGCATTGTTTGTGCTGATGTCAGTCACTCAACATGCATTGTTTATGTTGATGTCAGTCACTCAACATGCATTGTTTGTGTTGATGTCAGTCACTCAACATGCATTGTTTGTGTTGATGTCAGTCACTCAACATGCATTATGTTGATGTCAGTCACTCAACATGCATTGTTTGTGTTGATGTCAGTCACTCAACATGCATTATGTTGATGTCAGTCACTCAACATGCATTGTTTATGTTGATGTCAGTCACTCAACATGCATTGTTTGTGTTGATGTCAGTCACTCAACATGCATTGTTTATGTTGATGTCAGTCACTCAACATGCATTTTATGTTGATGTCAGTCACTCAACATGCATTGTTTATGTTGATGTCAGTCACTCAACATGCATTGTTTATGTTGATGTCAGTCACTCAACATGCATTGTTTGTGTTGATGTCAGTCACTCAACATGCATTGTTTGTGTTGTCAGTCACTCAACATGCATTGTTTGTGTTGATGTCAGTCACTCGACATGCATTGTTTATGTTGATGTCAGTCACTCGACATGCATTGTTTGTGTTGATGTCAGTCAAAGTCAAACTTTTATTTTCAGATGGTACATTGAATAAGCAGTGCAATTGCTTTTTTTCCCCATCAAGCCATCTATCGTTAAAAAAAAAGAAAGAAAAGATAATAATGATAATATTATGATATGCATACATAGAATAAGAAAAACTAAACAATGTTAAACCATACAAATCAAACAAAGAAAAATATTCTTGTAAAAATATATCCACCAAAAACAAACAACAAAACCAAAAACAAACAGAGCAAAACAAACAAAACACCAACCCCCCCCCCCCCCCCCCAACCCCCCCGAACCCACCCCCCCAGAACCCTTCCCCCCAAAAAAAACAAACCCACACACACACACACAAAAACCCCAACCATACAAACAACTGAAGAAGTAAACAAAAAAAGATAATACAGCAAGAACAACCACAACAAACAAATGAACACATACACACACACACACACATGCATGTACACAACAAGTCACTCAGCATGCATTGTTTGTGTTAAGGTGAATCACTCAGTGGTGTGTACACATGTGTGTGTGTGTGGCTTTGTTCTCACAGTCCTGATTCCGGACCATGCTGCAAACCAAACTGCTTATACAAGCCCGCTGCTGACAACTTTGAATGTGCTGATGCCAGCGACTGCAAGCAGAGTGCTCGGTGCAAATATCCTTTGAGGGAGGAATAGCTCATCTTTTGTTTGTTTGGGTTTTTAGTCAGCTGGCTGTGTTTGTTGGTGGTGTTGTGGTTTTTTTTTTTACCTTTTCCTTTCTTTTGAAGATAAGGGAATATGCACTCATGTGCTTTTATATACATCCAGTCCCCGTGTATATGCAGTTTTGTAAATTTTGCCATCCGTTTCCACTGGCACACAATGGTTTACTCTTACGAAAAGCGGAACAGGTTTTAACGTGTGTGTAAGATGTCCTGCGTGCGTTTGCACACGGGAACTCAGTTTAGAGTCTCATCTGAACAATTTTGGAGGGAGAGTGGACTCAGCACTGATGTTAACTCCAGGGAAAATATTGCCTTGAATGGGATTTGAATCCGTGTCAGCCGATCATGAGCGCAATACGCAGCACTCTAACCAACCAGGCTGTCCTGACCCCCTGTTTGTTGATTTTAAATCATTTCTATATAAGGTAGATAGATTAATTTTTTGCTGTGTCTAAACTAAAAATGATGAAAGTGTTCAAATGAGCATGTGAGGGTCGCTATAGCTGAGTAGTTAAGACTGTTTGACTTCAATCCTGTGGGTCATCCATGACGTAAGTTGACGGTTCAAATCTTGGCGACAGCAACTGGTGAAATAAGTTGGTTTTCTTTTGTTGAAGCTGCATTAGCTTCTTTGAGAGATTCAGAAACAGAAACAACAAAAGAGTCTGTCTTTTTTTTTTCCATTCAAATTTTGGTACCTTTTTTTTTTTTTGAAATCAAAGTTTTGGTTTTAGTTTTGATTGTCTATGTTTTTGTTTTGGGATATTTTAATTTTGAGGCTTGCGGCCTCCTCTTCTGTAACCTTGTTCTTCCCGTGCCACTTTTTGGGATATTGCCTCACCACCCCGGCTAATACCTGGGCTTGCCGTGTCATATCCTCAGGGCCAGAAGTGCACAGGAAGCTTATGAAGGACATAGGCTTCCATGGGGCCACTGACCCGAAAGAGCCCTGCACTGCTGCAGGGGCACTTCCATAGTGTTCAGTGGTGCCTGTTCTTAGCCAGTATTATAAGTTAGTTGTTTGTTTTTGTTTGCTTTTTTTGGTGAAGGTTTTTTCCTGGTCATTTTTTTTAGGGGGGGGGGGGGGGGGTGGGGGGGTGGGAGGGAGATTTTTTTTGTGGGAGAGAATGTGGGATAAGTGAGGATAATGAATGATAATTTTCCAGCATGCACCAGATTCAGAAATGAAAGCTTCCCTGATGTTGGAATGCAGCCACCTAAATGGTAGCGGCAGGGAGAGGAACGGGAAGGTGGGGGGGGGGGGGGGATGCGGTCGCATACAACAAAAATGTCACAATTAGTGAACCTCCGAGCTCTGCCTGAGGGACGAAAAAGAAATATGAAAGCCAAAACTTGATGACAAGCAGTGGTATCAGCAGTTGACACATCTGTCAGCTCCCACCCCCCACTTTCAAGTGCTCTCAGCTGCTATCCATCCCATCCCATCCCAGCTGGTGCTAATTTTAGCAGAAACTGACCGCACTAGGACTTGGTTAAAAAAATTAAATTAAAAAAAAGGAAGGGACAGGCTAATTTTAGCTACTGGGCCCTTTCATTTATTTATTTATTTATATTTTTATATATATATATTTATATTCCATATATTATTATTATTATATTTCATTTATACCACTTTAAGTCACAGCAGATTTCTCTGCGTGAAATTCGGGCTGCTCTTCCCGGGGGAGAGCACATCGCTACAAGAGCAGCGCCAGCCACCCTTTTTTTTTTTTTCTTTTTGTCCTGTCTGCAACAGTATTTGTTTCCCTATCAGAGTGGCTTTTTTCTACATAATTTTGCCAGGGACAACTCTCTTGTTGCCGTGGGTTCTTTTACGTGCGCTAAATAATTATGTGCAACACCACGGGACCTCGGTTTATCGTCTCATCCGAAAGACTAGCGCCCAGACCACCACTCATGATCTAATGGATGGGGGGGGAAAGTTTCGGGTCCAAACGGGATACGAACCACCGCACACTTTCGACCCGGACTTTTCGCTTTCTAGACAGGCGCGTTACCTCTAGACCACCGATCCACCATACTGTGTGTGTGAGTGTGTGTATGTGTGTGTGTGGGGGGGTATGTGTGGGCCCTGAACTCAAGAGTTGTGCAGGATTTGTGTGCCCTGCTAGTGTAAGTGTGCTCCTGATTGCCAGGCTACTATCCTTAACTGTCCTACTGGCAATAGCTTCAAATGCCCTGAGCAGGTTCACAAGCCGAATGGAACCTACTGTAACGGCTTCAGCAAAGTTTGCGCTTCTGGGGTAAGGAGACTGGGTGGGTGGGTGGGTGGGTGGTGTGTGTGACTGTGTGTGTGTGACTGTTATGTGGGTGAGTGTGATGTAGTGTGTGTGTGGTGGGTGGGTATGTGTGTGTGTGGGTTGGTGTGGTTGTGTGTGGGGGGGGGGGGGGGGGGGGGTATATGTGTGGGTGGATGATTGGTGTGTGTGTGTGTATGTGTGTGAATGTAGGTGTGTGGGTGGGTTGGATGCGTGTGTGGTGTGTGTGTGTGAATGTGTGTGGTGGGTGTCGGATGCAGTGTGTGTGTGGTGTAGTGTGTGTGATATAGTGTGTGTGGGTGGGTGTCGGATGCAGTGTGTGTGGTGTAGTGTGTGTGATTATAGGTGTGTGGGTGGGTGTCGGATGCAGTGTGTGTGGTGTAGTGTGTGTGATGTAGTGTGTGTTCTGCACCTTCCTTCTTGCTAGGTAGAATGATTATGTGGGGGTTTTGGTGGTGGTGTTGTTGTTTTTGTTGTTGTTTTTTGATAAATAGAATGATCATGTTGGGTTTCTCTTTTGGATGTTCTTTTTGCTATTAGAATGATTATGTTGGGGGCTTTTTCATAAATAGAATGATAATGCTGGTTTTCGGTGGGGAAGTGTGTGTGTGTGGGGGTGATACTGATAGATAGAATGATTATGTTGGTTTTGTTTGTTTGTTTTTGATCAGTAGAATGGTTGTATTGGGTTTGGGTTTTTGTGTTCTTTATATAAAATAGAATGATTAATATTTCTTATTTGGTAAACAGGAGTGTATTGGGTTTTTGTGTTCTTTTTATAAAATAGAATGATTAATATTTCTTTTTTGGTAAACAGGAGTGTATCGGCCCGATCTGTCAAAACATCGTTGACACTAAAGAATGGGAGGAATGCTTCCAGACTTCAGAGAGCGGAAACAGCCGCAGTTTGTGCTTTGTGGCTTGCAGTGAGTGTCATCTGTCATTTTGTTGTGTTTTTCGTTGTTGTTTTCTTTATATGTTTGTTCATTTGTCCTTTGTTGTTGTTGTTGTTGTTGTTAGTGGTGTGTGTGTGTTTGTGTGTGTGTGTCTGTGTGTGTGAGAGAGAGAGAGAGTGAAAGAGAACAAAAAAGAGAGAGAGCAAGAGAGAGAAAGAGAGAGGAACTGTGTGTGCATGCGCGCATGAATGCGAGCGAGTGCGCACACGCTCGTACATGCTATGTGCTTCTATTAGTATAGACAGGTCATTGTGAATACTACATTTCTTATTTTTATTGCTCTAAGAAAATAAATAATTCAAGGAAACGAGACAACTTTTAGAAAAGAAAAAAACAACAACGTGTATAGCCAAAAAACTTAACAACTCTGGGCTATGAACACTTTTATTCTCTCTTTTTTTGTGGTTTTTCTTACATATGTCCCTTTCGATATACGTAAAGCTTTTTTTTACTTAGTGTCTGCAAATGAAAAACCACTCTTTGGTATGTTGCACTTTTTGTTTTTTGGGGTTTTTTTGTTTTTTGTTTTTTGTTTTTTGTTTCTCAGCTAGAGCTCTTAGGTTCACCAGTGGCGAGATTTTTTGCTCATGCCAAGTTTTGCTCCAGCTCTCGGAATAGAGGTAAAGGTGTCCCATAACCTATAAGATCGTAGAGGAGTGAGGCATCAGAGACCTCAACTTCTCAAGGGGCCAGCATATTGAGGGCGGCGCCCATCTCCTCTCCCTCGCTGCTTGACCTTCCCTGACCCTAAAGAGGACAGGTACCCGTTTACAGCTGGGTGGAGTGAGGGACTGTACTGAAGCCAAGGCGCGTAAACGGTCACCCATCCAAGCGGTAACCACGCTCGATGCTGCTTAACCTTAGCTTGGGGGGAAAGCGAGTGCTCTGACCACTGAGCTATCCCGTCCCCAAGAATAGAAATGCAAAGCTTGCTGATAAAACTGTTGTGGGGAAAGGTTTAACAAGTTTGCTTACAAATCTGCCACCCTCTATAGGGTATGAAATTTTTTTTTCTTTTCATTCCTTGTCTCAAGCTCTGAGGTTCACCAATGGTGAGATTTTTGTGTATGCATTACACCTTTTTCTTTTTTTTTGGTACTCCACCATTAAGGTAGCCACATTCTGACTTGAGGAATTGATGATAGTTATAACCACCACTTTGTTGATGTAATTTTCTTGTAGAAAATCCCGCCACAAAGGAGTGCATCAGTTCCATGGACTCAGACGCTCTGGCGAAGAGCGAGAACGCTGCCTTCAAGACGATGCTGGCTGACGCTGCAAAGCAGAAGAAACAGGCTGCTGGGGACTCCTCCCCCGTGGGTAACGACCTGGGAATCAAACTGCCGGCCGGTAAGAGACCACGACTCACTCCCTCCCTGTCTCTGTGGTGGGATTCTTGGGGAGACGGGATAGCCTAGTGGTTGTTAGAACATTGCGCTCGCAATCTGACGACCGGGGTTCGATTCCCGTTCAAGGGGTAATTTTCCCCTGGAGTTAACATCAGTGCAGGCTCCACTCTCCCATAAAGTCCTTCGGATGAGACTATAAACCGAGGCCCCGTGTGCGAACGCATGCAGAACATCTTGCGCACACGTTAATTCCTGTTCTGCTTTTCATAAGAGTAGGCCATTGTGTGCCGGGGGGAACGGATGACAGAATTTACCAAACCGAATACACACGGGGACTGGATGTAAAAAAAGCACATAAGTGCTTATTCCATTATCCTCGATATAAAGGGAACAATACATCCCCTCCCGAAACAAATACAGGCATACAATTGCACATTCGTCAAGACATTATGGAAAGTACTTGAAAAAGTCTATGGGGAAAAAAATAAAACGTACAGTAGTAAAGACTATTCGATTGATTGATTGATTTATTCATTCATTTATTTATTTTATTATTTTTAACATCTGTTTATCTATTCCACAGTAGGAGGGACTAAAGAACAAAATATCAAGGAATCAGGAAAGATATAAAATGCAATGCAACACAAGAAAAAAAATCAGAAGGATGAAACATTTTGATTATGGTTGAAGTATTTCATAGGGATGATTAACATTTTCTGTACTCCATGAGAATGTTTCTGTCCCACTCCTGGGTGCTAAAAATAGAACCCCAAGACAGCCATCTCTATCTTTGTCAGTGGGTCTAAATGCAGAGTAATGTTTTTTTGAGAACACATTAATGTGAAAACTTAATGGATTTGCTTGGATTATACTATACTATAGTAACAAGACCTCATTGAATTTGTGGGTGGTTTGTATGATTTTCTGTTTTCGATTATTTTACTGTTTTCTCTTGTGTGATTGAGATTCCCTCAATAGTCAGACACTCAGTGGCTTTAAAGCATTACAGTGGGTGTTGCAGTGAAAGAATCAATTTGGCCAAATATGACACTTAGCTTTTGGGGTTCTATGTGGGGCGTCATCTGATGTTTTATGGCAGAAACAGTGGTGCGTCTTTCTGAGTGAAAATATGAGTGAAGACTTTTTAAAAATATATTTTGATATGTAATGTATTTATTATCCTGGCAGAAAGGAAATACTGTTAACTCACCTACTAGCTGTGAATAAACTGGACAAGAATATATAGAATAAATATTTTGGTCTTGGAAAAAGAAAATGCTCAAAGTCATAAAGCAGGATGTAGGTGGTTTGCGATTTTTAAAACCTGTTGAGTGGCTGGGAAGATTTGTTTGTTTGGGGTTGGGCTTTTTGGTTTTTTTAGATTGTTCATTCATTTTGAATATACCAAAACAAAGTATTTTTTAGAAAGCTAAAGGCATACTGTTAGTGAAGTCTGCTTATTCTGTGAAGGTGAAATTGTC
>CM054145.1:51708282-51718679 GCA_028751875.1 Rapana venosa
CTAGAAGGAGGCATAATGCCGGGAATTGCTACATGTGAAGGAAGGTTCTGGGGAGGGGATGTTAGGACACTGGCACTCCGCACTCAAAGGAATGATGTGAGGCCAGGCAGGGGTGTTATGGTAACACAATTTATTGTTTCATCTACACACAACACACACCTAAAACACAGATAAAATTCAGGTCACTACTCTGTCCAATCAAGGCTTTTTTAAACAGTTTTTCAGTATCTTTTTGTTGTTGTTTGTTTGCTTTTTCCACAACCCATAGTTAGGCTACAGCTACAGAGCAGAAACCACACAAACAGAGGAGATTGCCTGGACCTCAGTCTTAACATGGCTGATTGAGTGAAAGCAGTAAATTATGAGAGTGAAAGTGCTGAATTATGAAAGTGAAAGTGCTGAATTATGAAAGTGAAAGTGCTGAATTATGAAAGTGAAAGTGCTGAATTATGAGAGTGAAAGTGCTGAATTGTGAAAGTGCTGAATTATGAGAGTGAAAGCAGTGAATTATGAGAGTGAAAGTGCTGAATTATGAGAGTGAAAGTGCTGAATTGTGAAAGTGCTGAATTATGAGAGTGAAAGCAGTGAATTATGAGAGTGAAAGTGCTGAATTATGAAAGTGAAAGTGCTGAATTATGAGAGTGAAAGCAGTGAATTATGAGAGTGAAAGTGCTGAATTATGAAAGTGAAAGTGCTGAATTATGAGAGTGAAAGCAGTGAATTATGAGAGTGAAAGTGCTGAATTATGAGAGTTAAAGCGTTGAATTATGAGAGTGAAAGTGCTGAATTATGAGAGTGAAAGCGTTGAATTATGAGAGCGAAAGCTCCAAATCATGTCAGCATGCTGTTTCCAGCAATTTTAACAGTCATCATCTACCCAACGTTGTCAGTACTGAAACCACAGACAATCAAACTGCAGTTGAGCTTTCTAACCACATAACGAAGTCTAGTCTTGCTGCTTTTCAACTAGGTTTTCATTCAGATGTACATTTTCTTTTTTGGTTGGTAAGTGCATTTGTTTTGCTAGTGAGATTCCCTGTAATCGTTTCAGTGTGACTTATAAAAAAAATTTTTTTTACTGGGTATGACACACTCTCCTTTAAGTGCAATACTCATCATTGTCAGGGTGTTCAGTACAGATGATGCTCATAAGATGTGCTGTTTTTTGTCCTCATTGTCAATTCTATCATAAGAGGGTGGGATAGCCTAGTGGTTAGAGAGCTTATGATGTCCTTCTTCTTTACTAAGCACTCAGACGGCAAGTTTTGTCGTCTGTCTATGAGCAAAACTGCATTGAGCTGCTGTTAAGCTCCTGACAAGTTAGGCCCAGCCCATCTGACTTGCTGATGGCCTGAAACTGAGCCTCCACCGAGCAACTGTTGGTTATTTAAAACAGATTGCTGGCAAAGAGCATCAGCAAATTTGAAAATAAAGTAAAATAAAATCTATTGATACAGTTTTCAGCTGCTAGGATTTCTACAAGTAGATTACATCAACTGCCTGAAAATTTTTTTAGCTGTGTTTCATAATTTATTAAAATTTGGCTTAGTTTCCTCCATTTTCATTGGATTGAACTTTTGATATCCAGAATGTCTCTTGTCTCTTCCTTTCTCTCTGTTTCTTTTATCCAGAATAGGAACATTAATTTTTTTCTAAAGAAACTGCAGATATTTTACTTTAATAGACAAGGGTCACAGTTTTGCAGCAAGAGAAACAGTCACATTGATTTCATCATCAATGCATGTGGGGTAAGTCACAGCTGCTTTCTGCAAACCTTCTGCTGGGAACGGTTATAAATAAATACAATCATCCATTATCGCGTTTAACGGCTAGCCGTAGTGTAACCTATCTGCATCTAAAACTGCACGAAGCTTTGCTGTAACAATTAACCAATCTCCTTATACTCATGCCTCTTACTCTCTTGATGTATATACACACAACACAGTCTTTGAAAAAACCCCATGGCACCAAATCATTAATTTTAAGGTCGTTTGATTTCCTACAGCCTGTGCCTGAACTTGAAATGGGACCACCCCCTCCCTATTCGGCAGGTCCCAGGTATTCCTAAATACCATCCTCACACTCGCTGGTCGTCAGTTCAGCCAGTTGCTCCATTGAGTGCAGAGCGAATCAGAGTTTTCTTCATGTGGTAAGAAGGAATCCACTGCGCCCATGCTTTTTATAAAGCAGAGAATCTGTTGATGGAATGTTTTTTGTTTTTTTTTCTTGATTGTCAATGATTTTCAGTTACATGAAATGTATTGTGTGTGTGTGTGTGTGTGTGAGTGAGAGATAGAGAGAGAGAGAGTGTGTGTGTGTTGTGTGTGTGTGTGTGTGTGGGTGGGTGTGAGAGAGAGAGAGAGAGAGGAGAGAGAGAGAGAGAGAGAGAGAGAGAGAGAGAGAGAGAGAGAGTTTTAGATTTTCATTTTGGAGGTAAATGTGTTCATCTTCACGTATATTGTGTGCATATTATGATCTTTTGTAATCCATGCGTTTATGTAATTTTTCATATATTATTCAATTTCTTGAAAATCTTGACTCCAAGTGTTGCTTATGATTGATCATTAACAAATGAACGGAATTTCTTACTCATGTTTTGAACAGAATGATGATTTATTGAACGAGAGATTTGTTAAGGAATTTGTGTAGGATTTGTTTTTAGGAATTGTCAGTAATGTAAATGTGACGAACAACTTTTAAAAAATGTGGCGATAACTAGAAATGATTTCAGACTCTGGTCATGTATTGGTATTGATGTATCTAGTGTTTGTTAAACAGTGTAAAAATCATTTGGTGATGATTTGGTGGTTTTTTTTTACTCGTGTTGATCTTATTGTGCTTGCTTTTGTTTTTAAGTGTGCTGTTGATTTTATGAGCATCAAGAAGAAGGCAGTTTGATTTTACTACATGTGCATGTTAAACTACAGGTTAGTTCTGAGAAATTCCAAGTAATATCTCTTTGTTGATTGTGTTCATGTGTGTGTATGCGTGTTTTAATCAACATGTTCAACATTATGAACAGTTTGTACAAGAAATTAATCCATTTATATGTTCTTTTTTTGTGTTTTTTGTTGTTAATGATCAGCCATAATGATGATTCATGTAATAATGCTATGATGGGTGTAATGTACTCTGTAATGACAAGTTTTGTATATCTAAGCAATTGTCTGTCTATAGCAATTTTCTCAGTACATTCCATTGAATTCCAGGATGAGGAAGAATCGTGCTATCTGGTCTATTCTGCGGCACATCCCAAACACCAAGAACAATGTAGCTCAATGTGAAAAGTCTGCTTTGAACTGTTTAGGCTTTGGGTACTACAGTTAACTGTTCCACCCTTTAAGGGTAGGAAAATCAGCACTACCAATAACATTGTTGTTGCCAGCTTGTTGAGGGTATTGCATATTTCAACTTTTCATTCATGAAATAATCTCAAGCAAGCCGTTTCTGGTTTTAATTTCTTTCAGTTCAATAGTTGCTTGCAATTTTTAACCACCATTAAGGTAGCTGCATTTTGGCTTCTGTGTTTGAACATGACACTCGTATGCATGCATTTCTTAAAAGAAAAGTCACCCATTCCTACCAGCATGAAATGGCCTACTCTTTCAATAGGCAGAACAGGTTTTTACATTGCAAAAGATGTTCTCTGTGTGTTTGCACATGGGAAGCTCTGTTTGTAGACTCATCTGAGGACTTGATAGTGCAGTTCGTTTTACATGCTTTTGTTTTTCATGTATTCATTCTGATGTTAAACCTTTTTTTGTGTGTGTTTGTTTCGGGTATAGATAGGTTTTGTGGGTTTTTTCCACCACCCCTGGACTTGCACTTTGTGTTCACTTTGTATCACGTTCATACTGAATACAGAAGGAAAGAAGAAAACTACAAAATAGGAACAGAGAAATGAAAGCTGTATCACAACTTAACCCTTCGAGAAAATATCATCACCTTGTATGTTGATAGTGCCTAATTACAGCCATCTTTTTGGTTACGTTGGTATGGAAATAAATCAATGCATGCTTTGTGCCTCATTTTTCACAGTGTTAGTTTTGCTGGATTTGGAATATATATATTTTTGATACACTCTCAATTAAAATCTGTCACTGCAACTGTCCACCCGTCCATGCCGTTTCCTTTCTTAGTGCCTTGAAAGAACCCCTTGGTGATGTGATATCATCCATGCTTTTGTGCGTTTCATGCGTTATGTATGTTATCCATTTCATGCAATATCTTAAAGGAAAAAAGATTTTACGCAAATAGTTTGTGACATATTCTGTCAGATAATTTTCATTGAGCCATGTCATGCACGTGGTTTGGTGCATGCAATGTAATGGTGAAGAGAGTGTTGATTTCACATTCTCTCATTACACAGTGCTTTCCAGGTGTGATGAGGGGGGGCGATTCCAGAATGTTAAGCTAGGGAGATCGCCCAACCATCATAATTATCAATGCCGCCGAAAATGCTAACACGTTGCTGATGTGATTGCTGTGGAATGAGACATGTTTTCTCATGTTCATATCAGACCACGTTTACTGATTAAGAAGCTATTCTTGCCTCACCAGTGTTGCAGAGTTTCCCGTCGTTAACTGTTGTCTATTTTCAAAACACTTAACAAAGTCACTGGATCTGGTTATAATCGGTGTACGCTTGTACACTGAACAAATGGACCCACTGTTAGATAACAGAAAACATGTCTTTTTTTAAAAAGAAAGAAAAGGTGCAAAATCTTGTCATCAGATTTTAAATAAAGGACGCTTCTTATTTTGACATAAGAAAAATACTTTTTAGGATTGGAAAACAGATTATTTGGAAGGTAGAAAGAATGTGTATGGACTGACCATTTTCTTGGATATCGCAATTAGGGAAAAGTCTCACATACATGTATGACAGGCATGTGGCGGTTTCCATACTGATTTGTCACGCTGTATTTTTATATATTCTGATGATAAGGAATGATGGAATACTGTATCATGTTTTGATGATATGAAATGAATGGTAGTGAAGCATAATTCTGATGAATGATGAGTTCATGCACTTAGTAACTGGCATGTTACAAGCTTCTCAGTAGGTATCAGGCTTATTGCCAAGCCTTCAAATCTGTCTAAAACATATTCTGCAATACACAACCTGGTATTTCAAGACAAAATGAAAACCCCTCTATGAAAATTAAAACTATATAATGTGTATGTGGTCATATGGGTGAAACACGTGGAAATTGTTGGCTCAAAAGAAAAAAAGATTGACTTCTGTGATATGATATGGAATGAATACAGACGTCAATTACTTATGGTGACATTAAAATTTGATATGAAATTTTGGTGTTTGTGTTATGGAGAGCGAGAGAGAGAGAGAGAGAGAGAGAGAGAGAGAGAGAGAGAGAAGACAGACAGAGAGAGAGAGAGAGACAGACAGAAGAGAGAGAGAGAGACAGACAGAGAGACAGAGAGAGAGAGACAGACAGAGGAGAGAGACAGAGAGAGGAGAGAGACAGACAGAGAGAGAGAGAGAGAGAAGACAGAGAGAGAGAGAGACAGACAGAGAGAGAGAGACAGACGAGAGGAGAGACGAGAGAGAGAGAGAAGACAGGAGAGAGAGAGACAGGAGAGAGAGAGAGGACAGACAGAGAGAGAGAGACAGACAGAGAGAGAGAGAGAGACAGAGAGAAGAGAGACAGACAGAGAGCAGGAGAGACAGACAGAGAGACTGACGATGACTGAGACGACAGACAACGAAGACACAAACACACACACACACCGCAGTCAGTCATCAGACAGACAGAGAGACTGAGACTGAGACCGAGACCGAGACCAAGACACATACACACACACACAGTCAACTGACAAACAGACAGATAGACAAACAGACAGAAAACAAAAGCTATGTTATCAATGCCAAATTTCATCCAATTTAATTCCAAGCACAACAAATGTACAGTCGGTTTCATGTTCACACTTGCAATCTTTGACAAAGCCTCTCGGAAGCTAACTAACCAACTGATTTCTAATAACCCAATAAAGTCTCAACATTAATGTTCTCCTTTTCTTTTGCACAGTTTGACAAGACTCCCTTGATGTTTTTTAGAAGATACTAATGCCACAGTTTCAGTAATATTTTTCTATCTTCAACAAACCTTGAAAGATCCTCGCGCAACAAAAAAAAAACAAGAGTAGCGACATTCAGCTACGATTTTCAACAAAATTTAATTCAAGGCAACAGCCAAAGAGCCATTTCAAAGCTAAGTCCACACATGAAAACCCCCAAGAAAACTTTGCATTTGAAAATCGATCCGCCAAGATATGTTTGATGTATATTACAATATCTCTGATAAAATAATCTGTGATCTATTTTTAACAAGCTTTCCAATACCTCTGGAGATAGCATTCAGAATGTATCAAAAGACGTTCATGGTTTCTTCGGATTTATTCATACACAGACAGGCTTTTGAGAAAAAAATGAATATCAGCTTCATCACAATCGCCTTCTTTTTTCACCTTTTTTTAAGCGAACTTTTGAGACCTGTAAATGCAATAAACACAGGATGTTCTGACGCACACATACTCATGCAGCATGTAAAATTTCCCTTTTTCAACCAGTCATATCATAAACTGTTCTTTCACACAATTATGTATATTGCAATGTGTTTTGTCCACGTGAATTTGCCAGGAAACACAATGGTCTACGCTAATGAATTTTCCAACAGAACTGTGCATCATTTTGTAAGAGAGGTGGGTCAAAGTAAAACGACTGTGTTTGCCAGGACATCCACTCACCTAAAGTCTACCACCATGCAAGGAAAACACAGAGAGTTTTTTTGGTCTTAGAATGTTGTCAGGACTGAGGAAAGCTGAAGAGGAAGAAGTATCACAGCATGTCTTCTTTTTTCTCTAATCGATGCTCTTCAAACAAAAGGCTTGGCTGAGTCTGAATGCCAGCTTCAAACCACCACAGCATGCATTCAAAGAACTCCATATAACTTGTCTTCTTTCTTTTCTTGAATGCACCCTCATGACAAAGAAAAAAAAGTCAGCTTTTCTTCTCATCAACAGTAAACAAAAAAATAAAGTAATGCAGCAACAGCACCAGGGGAATACTGACTACCGATTGCTTTATATTTTTCAGTCAAAGCATTCAAAATAAGAGGGGAAAAATTATCCAAAGGCAGGAAAAAACTTTTTCCTCTGACTTTTCAAAGCAGCCCTACAGGAAGCTAAATGACAAATATGAATATATAAATTAATCTAAACATACACACCAACCAGCCTCTGCATACACCTTACCCTTAGTTACTAAAATGAACCGGTAGTCAACAAACACCATTATCCTTGCAATACAGGCCTTCAATCTCAGGGATGCCAACTCTTCTGAACTTGTAGAAACTATCTGAACATAATTTTTTTAATTTTTATAGAACCTCGTGAACTGGCTAGAATAACAAACTAAACAAGCCTCTAGTCTTACTGGTGAATATATGCATTCACATAGTTAAGCATTTAATGTCTTTGATGCACAATTTTGTCGATTTGCCTTTGTTCAATGCAACACCTTGGTTTTTGTGTGCTTTTCCAACTATTTGTTTATATCACTTACCCCTCCCTACCTGTGTTTGTTTATATCACTTACCCCTCCCTACCTGTGTTTGTTTATATCACTTACCCCCCACCTCCTTTTTGATATCCAAACCTACCATGATGTTCAGTAGATGAATAGCCCCCCACCTCCCTCTTTGAGAACCAAACTCTGTGACTTGTCCGTAACAACACGTAACTTCAGTTCACTGTCCACAGCTAGTATGACTGCGAAATCAGTTGCCACGCCTTCAACAAAGTGCGCTAAATCACCGTGCACTAGGCGCTTCAACAAATGAGACCAAACCCGCAGATCTACAGTAGCAAAGAGCTCCTCTACTCAGGAATGATGGTCCCCTTGCACGATGCCGTTTCATATGTCATATCAGCGACTGCCCAGTTCATAATCCTTGCATACCTGACATGTTCAATGAATTAAGTAAAAAGAATGATGACCATAACATAAATTAGAAAAAAACATGATGGACTAACCATTGCCAAGGACTAGATGAAAGCATTCATTGTCAGAAGAACTGGAGAATCAGAAGTTGGCATCACTGTATCTTCTGGGTGAAATCCGTCATCGCACTCCGCTTTCTGTGTAAGCGTATCAACCATCGTAAACACCAACTAACGTAGCGGAATACATAAACCATAATTTTTATTTTGAGGCAAAAACAAAAATAAGTCAGATCTTCACGCACTACAACAAAAAACAAAACACCCACACATGTCAATCAGCATTTAACCAACACAATTCAGGTTAACAAATGTCAATTCAGCTTTAACATCACCATTTGTTTGTTTGTATAGTGTCAGTTTGAAATCACCACTCTGCTCTCGTTTAACCATTTTCCTTCGTCCAACAAATACCATATTCTGTAACCAACAACAAAACAACAAAAAAAGCTGAAAATAAGCTTAAAAATTAGCCAGAAAAGCAAATAAGCTTAGATATAAAATTTTAGCTTGTAACATTTCTTCATCCATGTATTGGATACAAATGCATCATTAACAACTTGCCCCATTTCAGAAAGCGTTAAATCAACAGAGGGGGAAAAAGATTTGTTTCTCCACACACCTGGTAGACTGACTGAAAAAGAAGATAGACGACCGAACAAAGAAAAGACAACTGAACAAAGAAAAGACAACTGCACAAAAGTGAACACTGCTGGTACTTCTTTTTGATGTCATAAACAAAATTAACAAACACATGAAAGGGGAGGGAAGGGGAAAAAATAAAAAAAGCTTTGATGATGAAGATAACATGTTCAACAGCCCATCACCAACCTCCTCCTTTGCTCGACACCAAAAAAAGCCCAGACCAGTGGCCATGCCTGTGACCCTCCACACAAAAATGAGGACAAAATCACCTGAAGGGATCTGAGCTACCACATCATGAACATGTTACTGACTGGTTGGTTTCTGTAGTTACTCTTGTTGGAGTTGTAATGCTGCTCAAAATAAAACAAAAAGTACGCACTTAACAATTCCCCTCTCCCCTCATATACCCCCCACCCCACCCCACCCTGACAAAAAAAAACAACCCTACACCATCAAAATATGCTATCAATTAAGTTAGCAATAAAATTAACAACAGAAACAAACAAAACAAAACCTTAGAAAATATTTGGAACCTGTATATACATAAACAATAAACTTTTTTTAAACCTCTTACAAGTGTAAGAAACAATAAAATCTGTGGAGATATACTGTACACAGATGTGTGTATATGTGTGTGTGTGTGTGTGTGTATGCGCTTGAGTGCGTGTGTGCATGTGTATGCATGAGCGAGTTACATGTACAAGTTTGTAACAAAATGTTCATGAATGTGAAATTCTGAAGGTGAGATCTGTCCTCTAATACTGCAGTACTAATATATCAGACTGGGATTTTAGGAGATGGAAAGGGGAAAGGGGGGGTGGGGGGGATGTTAGGAAAAAGAACATTGAATAACAAGTTGTCAGGTGAAAATATACTCATTTTTGTCTACAGAGGGTCAATCTGTCCTTCGTTTCATTTTTCCCTGGCAAGTGGCATTACGCAGTATGCACTTTGAAACCAGCCAGGCGTTTCAGCCAACGTTGCCCTGTCAGGAGAAGCAAGCTGTCGCCGCTCTCCCAACAAACCAACCTCCAAGCCTTGAGCTGGTCAGTGGCCAGGGCATCAGCCCCCCACACAGAGACAATTCCTAGACCTCGTCAGGGCACCTGCTGGCCTGCGCTGTGCACTACGACTCCACTTTGACCTCGGCGGTGCTGTTCTGAACCTCCGTGTCGTCCGGTATGACGCACTTCCACAGGCCGTAGGTCTTGCCGATGGTGGTCTGCCACAGTCGTAGCGTTCCGTCCTCGCTGCCGCTGGCGTACAGCTCGCCGTCAGGGGAGAAGCGCACACAGTGCACTGGCCCAAAGTGACCCTTGAAAGACTCTGAAAGTGGAAAAGGTTGTTAAGGGGGACCGGACCGACCACAGCATAGACTTTCACAAAACAATTTTTGTAAAAAATTACTTTTGGGATAATGGTTGCATTTGGTCGAGTAATGTCTCAACTTCACATTTTTGTTACTGATATTGTTTGTTTTGACTGATATCATACCTAATAAAATCATATCTACTATCTATCTATCTATCTATCTATCATATATATATATATATATATCTATATATATATCTATATATATATAAACCTGGTCATGAACAGATACTGTAGGGAAAACGGTTTGTTGATAAAAGCCTTGTCATAAAAGTCATGAGAATAATAATGTATGGAATTCATAATAGCGCAATATGTTGTAAAGCAACAAATCAAAGCGCTTAAACAACATACAAGAC
>CM054145.1:51721679-51729179 GCA_028751875.1 Rapana venosa
TTCAATCACCATTAGGCCATAAACATGGTTGCGTAGAAGAAATTGAAAATGCCACAAGAGTGGGCAAAAAACCGGATACATACAAACAATACCAAGCCCACTTTTCAGCTTGGGGGAAAAGAAATAATGAAGTACAATGCACAATACATAAAAATCCATATGTATCAAACACAATTCACTATTTTTTGATCTAAATGGTATCTTCCTATGTCCCTGGATAAAATCAATATACCCTAATATAGTTTTTTCAAAATCAAACGAAACGATACCATATCTTCGTTTGTGATGTAAATAACCCTAATACAGCAAACCTTTTTCTCTTATAGATGGCGTGGAATAATATATTAGACAGCAGAGATTTTTAAACTACTGTTTTCTGCTTTAAGATAGATCATGCAAAGGTGTATCAACACAATCCATAAAAATTTGAAATTCTTAAATCATTATAACACAAAACTTTCATAAAGGAAATGCTTTTCATCTTCAACTTTGGGTTTACAAAATGAAACATTGTTTCTTTTCTTCTGTTCTGTGCACTGTATCGATGTACATTGTGTTGAGTGGAAAAACATGACATAATCTCACCTGTGACACAGCAACACTAAAGCATAGGTATCTAAGTGTAGAAGATTATTCTTCTTTAGGCAAAATATTGTTTTTGAAACACCTGTAACTGTCATATCTGTCTCGGTCTCAGATTGTACTATACATCACTGGAAAACATATTTTCCCAAAAACTAGTCCTTTGCGAAACAGATGTAAAATACCTTGACGTCACCAACAACCTGTTGAAGCCATACAAAGCTGCATCCTGCATCACATTCAAATTATTTGTCTAATCATAGAAACCCAACAGTTCTTATTCCAGAATATCCATGTCAAGCCAACATTTGATAAGCCTTATATGGTAGTCTGTTAGAATTCCATATTGTAATAATTAATCCAAATATCTAAGGTATATATACCTGATTGATGTATATGAGGATATCGACCCATGCTCACCATATATAATTTTATTTTGGAGTTTTCATGTACACCCCAAAAATCTCTTGCAAGCCATCATGTTCTTTCTCTATAGTTTCCAATTTATGTAACCCCATAACATCTCTGAATGAATATAGTAAGTATTGGCTGTATTTTAATGTCAAGATCTTGAAAAATGTTTCAAGCGTTAATTATTCTTTATATTTATGAAAAACCCTATTTTAATTCTACAACAGCTTTTTCTTTACCTTGGGCACGAGATGATCTGTGCCCAGCTAAGCACTACTAGATTTCTTGGTAAAGTTAAACCCTAATTAGCAATACTTATTTACCACATCAATTTGAAATATCGTAAAACCCACTGTTCATTTTCCCAATAAACCTCCTTTTCTAAAGACCATAACTTTACTTTTTTCCGAATTGACATTCAAATTGCACATCATCACAACATGATTTCAATACTTCAATTGGTTTGTAAACCTCCAGGAGTTGTTGAAATAAGAGCCACATCATCTGAAACGAGTAAAATAAAGATTACCATGATGGTCTGGTACTAGTTGTAATTCCCATGTTTACCTTTTTTAACCCATGGTCTCGGATAAAAAGGTTGATAAATAAATAAAACAGAGTAGGGCTAACACACATCCTATGTCTCACACCTATTGGGCAGTCAAAAAAAATTCAACAATTCACTGTTTGCCCGTCATACATGAATATAATGTTTTTGATACATTGCTACATTGCTGCAAGGAACTTTCCCTTTACTCCCTGATCTTTGAGCAATCTATAAAAGTAAATCATGTCTGACAGAATCGAAAGCTTTTTTAAATTAGAAATGCAACATATAACTTTCGGGCCTTTTCTTGTTCAAGTACTTCTGGACCATTGCCTGCAAAAGTAAAGATCTGATCAACCAGTAGAGTATTTTTCCTGAAAGCCTGCCTGATTTTCAGATATCATTTGATTATTTTCTAGCCAAAATACTATCTACAGTTTATATAGATGTGAAGCACTTTTGACCAGGATACTCAACAAAGAAATCCCCTATACTTGTCCACGTTATTGGGATCACCCTTCTTAAAGATTGAACTATGATAGCTTTTGCCCATGCTTAGATAAATACCTTTGTCAAAAATAAATGAATAGTTTTTATGAGAAAACATGTACCTCTTTGGGCCTCCATTCTTCAGCTTTTCAGCATTTAGCCCATCCAGTCCACTTGCTTACCACATTTTAGTTTATCTATTGCTCTTTTTAACTCCTCTTCTGAAATGCTTTGGTAAGTTCCATGATCTGCCTGCTCTAATAAGTCTGTATACTATGACAGTCATTATAGCTAGTACTTCTGTTGCTTTGGAAAACAAACTTAAAATGATTAGCCCCAATCAAAAACTGTTTCTATAGTGTTCTTGTTAGATTAGCTCTAGTACCACTCAACCCATAACTTTTCAACTGTCCCAAAAATTTGAGAAATCCGAAATATTGTTAATAACGAAGCTTTCAGCTTTATTTCTGAATTCCTGTCTTTTTGTCTTAAGTATCTTTTTGTATATTCTCCTGCATGCACATAGTTAATTCTGACCTCTTCTTGCCTGGTCCTTCTAAATGCATTAAGTATGTCTGACTGTCTTTTTTGCCTCGCTATCAGTCCTCTATCAACCATTCTGAATGATTTTTTTTCTGACCCTTACGATGACTAACATACATACACTTGCTGGCCTTCTTTAAACCATTCAACAAATAACCGACAAAGCACCATCTACATCAATTGTAACAATTTCAGAGCATCTGCCATTCTGTGCTACTGTTTGCACTCTTAGTGCAATTGGTGAAAATATCAATTTTTTGTATCATTCCATTTAAGCTTTTTCTACAAGGGATGTACTTTCGTTTATTTTTCTCTTAGTTTCCTAACAATCTCCAGTTGTGTTACTTTTCTGTTGCATTTTCATAACAACAGGCCCAGATATCTATTTCTGACCACATATTTTATATCAACCTGCAGTAATGTTGATCAATGTCAGCAGTTCCACAAGCAACAATAAAATAGTCTACAGTAACTAGCCCCGGAACATGCAAGAAAAGTATAACTGCCATCAAAACCATGTTCACACAAACCATTTAAAATGACACAGATCTAACTTAATGCAAACCTCAAGTAATTGATTTTCCCAAAGGTTTCATGTTGAAAGATCATCTGAATTGTCTAGAAGATTCGCGAACAGCACTAGAAATAAATCTGGGATTTGAAAGTTAATTGGTCATCAACATCAAAGGAATAGTTACAACTGGGCGTCCCTTGCTTAAAATCATCGTGTAAGTAGGATATGAAGAAAACTGCCATTAAACTCCTGTAATCCATAAATTTTGTTCCAATACTTCAAAACCAAATCCATCAGTTATCTTCCAGTTGAACAGAATCATGAGGTGGAAATGTAATGTACAGACAAACATAAAATGGTATTTAGTTGAAAACAAGTCCTTTGTGAACTTGGTATAACAACAGCATGATCATTATTTTTCCTGCACCCGCTCAATGTAAGTTGTAAACTTTTTTTCTAACCATGACAAAATTCCACCCTGAAAATCTTCCATGGTGTGATAACTTTCTAGCTTTAGTGTAAAGATACATAAACATGAAATAATGGTGAAAAAAAATCAGTTTGCAATGAAAGTCCTCCCGTTAAACAGATTAAAGTCATAAGACAAAAGAAAGTTAATGAAATCATTATTTTCCAATTTGTCACAAACCATTACATTATAGTTCAAAACTCAATTTGTGTTTTATATTTACAGTTATGTACATCTGCAGCTGACTGCTGTGAGGAACACTTTGCTGAGAAGTCCATGCTAGCCTGCAAGAAATGAGTTGTTATTATCATACTGACATTACAAGTAACAATGGCACGTGCGAATCCCTATTTCGTGTTTATCTGACCCAGTGTTTGACTTTTTATCATTGTTCTGTTTTTTCCCGAACTCCCCATTCTTTTTGGAGCCAATCAAATGATGCTGCACTCCTCAAGAATCCAGTATACTACTTTTGGTACCTGTCCCTGTTGGACATGCAGTTTTTGTTGATGACCTGACTGCTTGAAGATAAGCAGCACGCCTTTTGGGCCTTCATGCATTGTTACCGCTTGAGGGTGTTGTTTTCTGAATGCCCGTACCTTCATAGTTTCTGACTGCTTACTGCTGTCCCAACATGCTGCTGTAACTGTCCTGTCACTGTCTGCGATATCTCCTGTCATGACATGTTGTAGCACTGTCCTGTGTCACTGTCTGCCTATCGCCTGTCATGGCATATTGTAAACTGTCCTGTGTCACTGTCTGCCTATCTTCTGTCATGGCATGATTGTGAACTGTCCTGGTGTCACTGGTCTGCACTATCTTCTGTCATGACCATGTTGTTGTGAACTAAACCAGTGTCACTGGCGTCCCATTTCTGTTGTGACATGCTGTCCTGAACTGCCCTCTGTCACTGTCCTGAACAGAGCTCGTCGGTGACCATGGTAGTGACAGATTTCAATGGTGTCAAAACTGTCATTATCATAATTCAATGTTGTGTTGTAATACAGATTATGACTTACCTTGTCATGATTTGAACATTGTGTGTCCAATTCAGATGTGAGCACGTGGAGACCCCTGTCAATGTCGCCGTCTTTCCTACTTCTGATCCCTTTGTTCTGCTATATCTTTGGTCAACATCATTTTAAAGCTGGACTAAGAGCTTGGTGTCACTTATAATTACACTTGTTACATTTGCCAGTGTTTCGTCCATGGTCAGTTTATGTTGCTAACAAAGTCCATATTAAACAACACAAGCCCCTGCTTTACTTCGAATTTGCCTTTTTCCTATTTGGCCCTCTAGTTTTACTGGTATTGCTCTGCATTGCTACTAACAATTTTTAACATGCAAATGCCCTGGACATTCTGTCTCTGATTGATTCCTGGGGGGTGTTTTGACACTGGTCTTCTTCCTAGTATGTCTGCCTTGTCCTGTAAACAGTGGGCACATTACTGTCCTTTGTGTTCTGGTTTGTCCTGTTTGGTCACTTCTAGTATGGGCGAGTGCCAGGAACCATATTTCCATATGTCACATTTCTGTTGTCCTGGGAATATTTTCCTGACTGCCCCTTGTACCATCTGTATATTCCCCACTTGATGCACCTCTATGATTGGCTTCACCACTGTCTCTTCGCTCCACTTTCACGAACTGACCGGTATCAGTTCGCTTGGCTGACCTTGGTAACTTCGACTGGCACTTCGTCTGTTGGTGTGCCAACTCCTTCCACTGAGTTCTGTCTGCTCTGGAAGTATTGTATATCCCTCCTTGCCTGTGAGCTGGTCATCAGATGAAGCTGGTGGGGTCTTCTTCAAAGAACTGAGGAGACTATGAAGTCCTGTCCTTTACGTGCAGTTTGCCGTTATAAATGGTAGGCAATCTGCCTTGACTGTATGGAAATTCACCATCTCCCTTTGTTGGTGTTGGGTGAGATCAGAGGCGACTCTGAGATCCTTCCTGCCGCAGAATTGTTTTGTCTCTGAGCTGTCTGTTAATCAGCACCGCCATCTTGTCTGCCCACCGACAGAACGTCACCAGAATGGCCTAGAGGATTTCCCTGGGTCGAGGTTTCCTATCCGGAGGACCTTCACAAATCTTCCTGCCCGCCAGGTGTTGACAGAGTCAAAGAAATTCAGTATATTGGTAACAAGTCGTATTGAGCTACTGTTTTCTCTTCGTTTTTCTTCAACATTGATGAACAAAAGATTGCAGGATTTTGCGTCTTGTTCCATCTTTTCTTGATTGCGCCCATTTGTTGTACCCTGTCCATCAAGATCTGCTTTTCTTCTTTAAAAATCTTCTATATCTTCCCTTTTTTCGTCCACACATTTCTTCACATTTCTTAACTCCTCAAAGATACTTTAATTTACTGTCTAGCGAACAAACTTTTCATCAATGTTGTTTTTTATGAAGGATGACTGAAGTTGAAGTTTTTGGGTGAATCTGTTTAAACCGCCATTCAATAAAAAAACATTAAGTTGGGTTGTTGCTCTTGTTCCGCCATTTTAAATTTCAAGCGCCTATTGTTGAACAGTTGGGAACAGCTGACCTTGACCTGCAGATAGGATGAAAACTGGTGACTATCCTTACTATATTTTCAGTCACTGGTATCCATCTACCATTTATAGTTCCACCAAAACTTTTTCACCATCGGGAAACAGATACACACCAGCAAATGTCCATAACCGAAATTGACAACGATGCACGCCCTTTTAAACATGGTAATTTCATGGTAAAGCGAGAACATCCTGCACACCTCTGCTTCCATTTTTCCCTTCCCGCCTTTTTTTCCCAGAGAGAGAGAGAGAGAGAGAGAGAGAGAGAGAAGAGAGAGGGGAGAAGGAGGAGAACAAAAAGAGAGAGAAAGAAAGAAAGCATAGGAAGCAGAGAGAGACAGAGACAGACAGACAGAGACAGAGACAGACAGACAGAGACAGAGACAAGACCCGACAGAGACAGAGACAGAAAAGAGAGAACAAGAGCCAGAAAAAAAGAGAGAGAGAAAAAGAGAGAGAAGAGAGAGAGAGAGAGAGACAGACAACAAAAACCGCCCAGAAAAGGCGGGAAAGCCCAAGACAGAAATCACAGAGAGCGAATAAAAAGAGAGGGGGAGAGAGAGAGAGAGAGAGAAGAGAAAGAAGAGAAAGAGAGAAAGAGAGAGAGAGAGAGGGGAGAAAACGGGACAGAAACAACAGACAGACAGACGGAAGTCAGAGACAGAAAAATCACAGAGAGACAGCGAGTCAGAGAAAAGGAAAAACAACAGACAGCAGACAAAACACACAGATACACACACACAGAAAGAAAAAAGGGGAACAGACGACAGACAGACAGCCCAAAAACAACGGGCCCCAGCCCAGAGAGAGGGCATGGAAATTTTGGAGGGGGAAAGGAAAAGGAGGGCGGGGTTGGGTTTCGCTTGAGTGTGGGGGGGTTTTGGGGAAACCCAAACACTTTTGACCAAGAGCTACAAACTGCCCAAAATTTTTTTGGGGCCAAAAAACATTGACGGGAAACAAACCCCCTCAAAAACCCCCCCCCCCCCCCCCCCCCCCCCCCCCCCCTTTTTTAAAGTTTGCCCACTTCTTCCCCTTTCCCTTTTAACCTCTCAAACCCCCCCTCCCCCCCCACCCCAAACCCCCCCCAAGGCTTCCCCCAACCCCCCCCACTAAACCCCCCCCCCCCCCCCTCCACCCCTCACCTCCCGGGGCCCCCACCCCCCCTTTTTTTAACTTGTCTCCCTTCCCTCCTCCCTCTAAACCTTTTAAACCTTCCGCCTCTTCCCTCCCTTCCCTTCTTTCCTTTCTCATGGGTGAGGGTTTTTTTTTGGGGGGGGGGGGGGGGGGGGGGGGGGGGGTGGGGGGGGGGGGGAGGGGAGGAGGGGGGGGAGGGGGGAGGTGGGGAGAGGGGGGTTGTCTTTTCCCTCTCCTCCCCCAAAAAACCTTTTTTCC
>CM054145.1:51736679-51739179 GCA_028751875.1 Rapana venosa
AGAGAGGGAGAGAGAGAAAGAGACAGACAGACAGACAGAGAGAGAGGAGAGAGAGAGAGAGAGAGAGAGAGAGAGAGAGAGAGAGAGAGAGAGAGAGAATGACAATAGTTTATTGTGATTTAAGCTGTGAAGAGAGAGAGAGAGAGAGAGAGAGAGAGAGAGAGAGAGAGAGAGAAGAGAGAGAGAGAGAGAGAGAGAGAGGAAGGAGGAGAGAGGAAGGGGGAGATAGGTAGAGGCAGGAGGGGGTGTGGGTCTGATGATGATGATGATGAGAACGATCGTGTGTGCAGTCAGTATCTCGGTTCTCCCATGAGATATCTGTCATGCTAGGAGATAGGAAGAACATCTCATTAACAGATGCAGCTGCTATGCTGAATTGTAGGGCTAGGCCTATTCGTTCACGTCTCTTTGGCTTATGTTGCTTAATTCGTAGAATGGGTGTATGATTGTATGATTTTTGAACAAATCAATTCTTATTGCTTAAAGTCTGGTTGGTCATGATAGCTGTAAGGAAACAGTTTTGCTTGAAACTGGGATATTGATTTTGTGCTAGTTTATGTGATAAGCTCCCCCCCTCTTCCCTGTTGATTGTTGTTTGTTTTTGTCTTTTTTTTTTTTGGGGGGGGGGGGGTAACTAATCTTGTAACCCAACTGTTTTGCTATTTTTTTTTTAAATGATAAAATGTCCTTCTTTGTATATTAAGTATTAATTGTACAGAGAAGGGAGGACTACAAGTAAGAGTTGAGAAGAAAATGTTAGCTAATTTACAAAAAGGTCTATTTTAAATGAGTCAGTTCAAATTAAACCTCAAGAAGCAGTCTTCAGTCAGCAATCCATAACTGTAAGAAAACAGTCTGCAGAATCCACACTGTGAAAGATGGTGTTGCTTCTTCAGGCTGCAGTGCAACGTAACCAAACTCTACGTAACGCAAAGCAATACAATGTGTTATAGTAAAATACTTTTGAAAATGCTTCTTCTTCTTCTTCTTCTTCTTCTTCTCCTCCTCCTCCTCCTCCTCCTCCTCCTTCTTCTTCTTCTTCTTCTGTTGTCTGTCATATGAACAAAAATGCGTTGCGCTACCGTTAAGCGCCTGACAAGTCAGGCCCAGTGCATCCGACTTCGGCATGGGAGAGAATCGTTATCTTTTAAGTCTTTCTGAGAAAAAGGCTGGAGAATGGACCAAGATTGCAGAAAATAGACAAGGAGGAGGAACAGGAAGAAAAGGAACAAGGCAGAAACAAAAGAACACACACACACCACACACACACCATACACACACACACACACACCACACACCACACACACACCACACACACACACACACACACTCTCTCTCTCTCTCTCTCTCTCTCTCTCTCTCTCATTTACAAGTATTTTTAAGAATGTTTTTCCCGTTTGTTTAATTTGTGTAGCTGTTTTGTTTACAATGTTTAAAAATTCTTATTTATGCATATATATGGATTGCTTGATATAAAAAGCAATTACACTGGGTTGTTTTTTTTAATGTACCATCTAAAATTAACAGTTTGACTTTGACTTGATTTCACACACCCTTCAACGCCTCCCACCACTCCCTCCCCCCCCCCCCCTCCCCTCTCCCCCACACACACTAACTCAGTGTACACTCACATACCAACCAGGATACCATCATCCCTTACCACATCTTACCAACCCTTAACCCATTTCTCCAATTTCTATCTACGCCCATACAACAAGTTTTTCCACTTTTCAAACCCCATTTCTCCAATGTCTTCCCTTTCTCCTCTTCTAGCCTACACAACAATTTCACCTGTCCACTTACTTGTCCTCATTGTATTCATTTACGTCCCGACATCCAAGAAAGATTTCTTCATGTAAAAACTGGACAAGCATAGTCGCGTGTGTATCTTGTCAAAAAATCACGATCATGACAGGTGCCTACCCACTGTGTAGATCTAGAACACGCGCGAAGAAGACTTAAGTTACTACGCTGTAGTAAGAATAGCGAAAAGAACCCAAGCCAACTAATAATTCAATTATGGACTAAGGCCCTCTTGTCCCGAGCTATTCTTAGGGTCTTCGTCTGTCCAGGCTATTCTTCTCTCCTCTCAACAACATCAGTGTCAAGGCTCGGGGATCGGATCGCTGGCAAGGATCTAAAAAGGTGTGTGTGCGTGGTGGTTGGTCGGTCGGGGACTGGTTCATTCGTTCGTTCATTCGTTCCTTAGTTCGTTCGTTATAAAGGGCAGGGAGGCCCTAATTGTATTTGTGTCACCAACGGCTCTATCACTCGGAACCATCATGGCTTGGGAGCCCTGATAAAGGGTGACATCCTGGATTTTCTTGGTCGTGGGGTGGGGGTGGGGGTGGGGACGGTGGGGGAGGGGGGAAGGAGAGGTGTCAGGGTTGGGGGTGGTGGTGGTGGTGGTGGTGGGGGTGGTGGGTGGTGATGACAAAGGATGAGGTTGTTGTTGAGGATTGGCGATGTTTTGAAAATTAATAAGTGTTTTCCCCTTAGT
>CM054145.1:51744179-51754179 GCA_028751875.1 Rapana venosa
GAAGCAGAAACCACTTTGTGCTCAACAGTGTGTTTACACCCCCCCCCCCACCCCACACACCCACCACACACCCACACACACACACACACACACACACACACACACACACGAAACAAACCAGAAACATTACGTTTTTTGAGTCATAAACACGTGGACTCGCCTGTAGGGATGCCGGGGGCCTGTCTGTATAGACAGCATTCCCACCTTCTGGAAATTCTGTGCTAGGAATTCCCTCTTTCCTATCCTTCTCTTTGTTTTTCTGCTTTGTTCCTTGTTTTCCAGTTACCTCCCTTCTTGCCTAGTTTCTGCCATCTTGGTCCATTCGCCTGCCTGTTTTTTCCAGAAAGACTTTAAAAATACCAATTGTCTCCCATGCTGATTGATGTTGGATGCGCTGGGTCTGACTTGCCAGGTGCTTACCAGGAAGTGCCACGCAGTTTCCCTCATATGACAGACAACAAGAAATGCTGTCTGAGTGTTCAAGGAAGAAAAAAGATATTATTCACTTGGACAAAATAGTTGAGAGAAAAAGAGATCAAGGTAAGGGTGGAGATCCTGAAATAAAGTGGATTGAGTCACGCACGCTTCTTATCCTCAGATCCAATGGGTTGGAGGAAAAAAAACATATAAAGAATGATAATTAGTCAACATGATTTCAAAAGTTAACTATCGGAAAAAACACTATAAAGAGGGGTCCCCTGTGCGAAAGAAAAGCACGCAGAACATCTTGCGCACACGTTAAAACCTGTTCCACTTTTTGGAAATGTAGGCCATTTGTGGTGGTGGGAACGAATGACAAAATTTACAAAACCGCAAAAAAAACAAACACGCATGCACTCGGGGATTAGATGCAAAAGAAAGTACATGAGCGCTTATTCCAATATCCTCAAAATAAAAGTAGATATTTAGATAAAAATGGAATCCCATATTCTAAGGCCACCGTCATTCCTGGCCAAATTGACGGCGTTCTTTTGAACCAAAAAAGGTACCCTTTCATGTTTGAAGGGGTGTTTAGCCAAGGAACTGGTATATCCAATTGGTAAACATGATAAGATGCTCTTGGGTTGGGAAATAAGATTTTTTTTTTTTTTTTTTTTTGGGGGGGGGGGGGGGTCAGTGAACTAATGTAAAGACCCAGCTGGATGACAGGAGTTGTAAAACAATGTTTACTGTTTTAACATTGTATGACTGGATTTTTGTCCTTCTCCATAAACACATTAATCCCCGAAGTCGGAATGCGGCTACCTTCATGGTGGGGGAAAAACGGTCGCATACGCAAAAAGTCACCATTGGTGAACCTCGAAAATACAGCTGAGGAACAAAAAAACAACAACAACCAACTATAAACAAAACATATTTCCTGAAAAGTGTCAGTGACTAGAATTATGAACTAGTTTCTTTGTCTAAAAAAAATGCACAAAAAGCCTCAAAGACTGATTGAATTTCAAAGTTACAAAACAACACTGGTCATGACATTTCTTTATTCGTGGAGATAACAAGCGAGAGAGAAAGGTCATTCTGGGGCTAAAACAAGTCGGGTTTTTTTGGGTTTTTTTTTTTACATCATGGCGATACTTCAAAGTCATAAAAAAAAGAACTCTGAAAATGTACCTTCCGCCTCAGATTGGCCAGAACATTTTGCAACACACTTGCAGGTGAATTTGTCAGGCATCAGGGACAAAATGCTCTCAGGGGGGTCAGAGAGGTTGGGGTGGGGAGGAGGGAATGGGGAGGTTTACCCTTAGGCTTAATCGTAGGGCAGCTAATCTGTCTTTCAATTAGTATCTCAAGTGCACATTAGCCAGCCCGCCCTCACTCCCACCCTCACCCCCTCCCTCACATGCCTCGTGCCACCAGCACTGGATTTTCTGGGCTGTCACTGATAGAAACATGACACATGATAGATCCCACCAAGTGCTGCGTGTGTAAGTACTACCAGTGTATGTATGTACCGCTACAACCTCCCTTCCTCCCTACCTTCCTACCTGCCCCTTGCCCTGCCTGCCATCCTTTACCCTTACCACCACCACCACCACCACCCATACCCTCCACGCACAACGCATTCCTCTTACGAACAAACCCGTGACCCCCGAAATGCTGTAATTGTCACTAATGCACTCTAGGCTGTAATGAAGCGAAACGGAGACCCACCAGTTTCCAAACATCTTGTAATGGCCTTCCTACCTTCCCTGCTTGCCTGCCTGCCTGCCTGCCAGAAGTAGACTAGTTCAGCAGCATTGACAATCCGCTAGCTAGGCTTAGCTGGAGGTCGTGCTGGGAGCGTGCACTCGGAGAGCTAATTGACAAGACTCTGAAGATGCCTGAGGGAGTCTGGAATCCTGCTGTCTGCAGCAAGCAGCAGCAACAACAACAGCAGAGCAGGGCGGAGCTGGAGAGGTTGAGGAAAGTGGGAGGGAAAGAGGGGAGGGGGGGGGGGGGGGGGCTGCCCGTGGGGGGGGGGTGGGGTGTGGGGGTGGGGTGGGGAGTGGGGGTGGGGTTGCAGGCCTAACTTTGTTTGGAAAGCTCTGGGTCATACCAAGTGTCTTTGCAGACCAGAAGTGGTGGACTGGTTGATTATTGTGAGGGCCTGACGCTTTCTGTCCATACCATAGTAGTGTGGTGGACAGGGAAGGAGGGAGGGAGGGAGGGAGGGTGCAGCTGTTGGGGTCGTGATGGAAATCGAATTAACCTAGCAGTGACTGTGTGTGTGTGTGTGTGACGTTATATTCGCTGTTGTCATAATGGAAATAAAATTAACCTGGCAGTGACTGTGTGTGTGTGTGTGTGTTTGTGTGGTTAATTTTTGTGTGCTGTGTGTGTGTGTGTGTGTTGTGTGTGGGTGGGGGGGGGGGGGGGGGGGGACGCCTGACGTTAATTAGCATAAAGAAGGCGACAGACTCTGAGACACATCTCAGCCTCTGTCACTACTACTGCTGTGATGGGTGGGTTTTTTTTCTTCTTCTGAGTTATCCCTCATGCAGCTGTTGGTCCCAGTGTGTCTGTCTGTCTGTCTGTCTGTTGTAGTCTGTAGACATGTACCACACTCTCTTGCTACTTTTGGTTCAAATATTGTGGGTACTGGATAGAGATAGGCCAAAGTATCAGCAAACAGCAACACAGCAGTTCGTTTGTCCTTTGCATAAGACTATAAACCGGGGGTCCCGTGTGTGAACGCATGCAGAACATCTTGGGCACACATTAAAACCTGTTCTGCCTTTCGGAAGCCTATGCCATTCTGTGCCGGTGGGAACGGACGAGAAAATTTACAAAACCACACGCACATGGGGATGAGCTTTGAAAAAAAACCCACAACAAAACCCAAACGAGTACTTATTCCATAATTGTCGAAATAAGCGAATAAATAAGAATTATATTCTTTTGTTCTTTTGCGGTGGGGGTGGGAGGGTACTTTTTTTTTAAACCGCTTTTCTCTCTGTTACTTTCTCAAAGATACAGATTTGATACACTGCATTCATTGATATTGGGAGTTTGTACATAAGCATGATTTGTCTTTTTATGCCAATAATATTGTCATAAAAGTATTAAGTGCGTATAGAAAGGTGAATTGGTGCGTTCGTTCGTTCGTGTGTGTGTGTGTGTGTGTGTGTGTGTGTGTGTGTGTGTGCGCGCGCGCGTGCGTGCGTGCGTGCGCGCGCTTGACGTTTTGTCTTCTGTTATTTTAGTTTACCAGAACATTACAGTCAAACAACTTTATTGAAGAACAAAAAAAAGCCCCAAACCCGAACATCATATTAAACAAAAACATGGTGATCATTGAAAAAAAAATCACTTTTCACCATGTACCATATTAATAATTGTATTTATTAAGAAGAATTCTAGACTCGCCACTACTCCCTCCCCCTTCCCTCACGCTCTCCCCCCCCCCCCCCCCCCCCCCCCCCCCCCCCCCCCCCCCCCCCCCCCCCCCCCCCCCCCCCCCTCTCAAGAGAGAAAAGCAAATTCCCAGAGCACTGAGAGAGAGAGAGAGAGAGAGAGAGAGAGAGAGAGAGTAGCTAAAAGTATGCAGCTACTTATGTAGTAGCAGCTGTCTGAACTAGCCATTGTTCTCTGTTTATAACTCACTCTTGACCTTCAGTCAGGCTCACATGAAGCAGCAGTAGCAGTAGCAGTAGCAGCCTAAGTGAAGTGAAGTGACTGTGTGCGTACGTGCGTGTGTGCGTGCGTGTGTGTGTGTGTGTGTGTGGCAACACAATGGACAACAAAGACTTTCTGGGTTGGCACAAAGTAATGGAGTAGGGGCTTTAATGCTGGAATTAGAAAGCAATGCGAGAGAGAGAGAGAGAGAGTTTCTTTTCTCTGAGTCAGTCAACTCTTTGTGTCAAAGGGGACCAAGTGTACAACTTCATCTTGAAATAGCTGTTGTACCCAGTTGTATGAGAGGAGAGAGAGAGAGAGAGAGAGAGAGAGAGAGAGAGAGAGAGAGAGAGAGAGAGAGAGAGAGGAGAGAGAGACGAGAGAGAGAGAGAGAGAGAGAGATTCTTCTTAGAAACCTATAGTAGTCCATTCTTATGTCAAGCGAGACCAAGTGTACACCTTCATCTTGAAATGGCTTAGCTGGTGTATTGTGTGGTGCTAAGTTATTGCAGCATAGTTACGTGGCGGGAAACGAATAACTCAGTGGTCAGAGCACTCCTTTTACTTAGCAGCCAATGTTAAAACCCACTGCTGTCCTTATAGTCTTAGAAAGTATTAAGTGAAAATACCATGCCAAGGGAAATAAATCTGCAATACATGCACACCCACTACAAACATAACATCAATAAACAAATTAAATTAGTCAGTGAGCAGAGGATCGTTGTTCATAACTGGGTCATAGCTCATAACTAGGTCATGATCGACTTCAGACCTGTCTCACTTCAAACTTTAGTCAGTAGTTTAAACCTTCAAAACATGCTTACCATCAACATTATGTCTGGAAAGGAATTCTAGAAGTTGTAAAGGTTCGCCGTGCGCTAATGTCCCCACAAAATTTGCCCAAAAATGGAATTGATAAGAAAATTCATTGCAGCTGAACCACACACACGGTATACACTAGTAAAACAACATTCACACTAGCGTCCAAGGACTTCTCTTCCAGAAGAGACCCCTGAGGCAATTGCATTATGGGATAATTGTGTGATAGTGAAATAGAAAGTTGTGGACCTGCTACCAGCGGTCTGTCTGGTCTGTCTTGGTCTGTCCTGGATTTGGATTTTGAGTTGGATCAGTCTATCACAGTCTGTTAGGACAGCAATGGGGTTTGGAAGCGTGGAGCGTGGTTACCAGTTGGATGGGTGACTGTTTGCGCGCCTGGGCTTCAGTACAGTCCCCCAGTTCACCCAGCTGTAAACGTGAACCTACCTGCCTCTTTAGGGTTAGGGAAGGTAAAGCAGAGAGGGAGAAGAGATGGGCGACGCCTTCAATATGCTGGCCCCTGGAGATGTGAGGTCTTTGATGCCTCGCCCCCGACGACCACATAGGTTATGGGACACCTTTACCTTTTTTTGAGCTTTTATTTATGTGGCGAGATAACCATGTCACAAAAGTGTTGAGCTGTTGATCTCGGCGTACTTGAGGGCTTTGGTTCAAACCTCCACAGAAGCGTTCGTTTGAGAATTGGTCTCTGGTGCTGACTTCTTTCTACAAGAAGGGAGACGACGAGGCAGACAGAGAAAACGATGGGAAGACAGACAACATCAGAGACTGGACTGGCCTGAATTAATAGGAGTGGAACGACTTGCTATTCAAAAAGCTGAAAACCACGAGGAGTGGAGGAAGCTGGTTGCGAAAATCTTCAGTGGTGCCCCCCAACGATCTACTAGACTACGGGATAGGCCTAGGTGAAGGTGAGATGAAGGACTCAATTCTGCAGAAAGTTCTCCGAATGAGACCGAGGTCACGTGTGCAAACACACGTAAAACATCTTCTGCACATAGGGGGACACCGGGGGGACTGGATGTAAAACAAGCACATGAGTGCTTACTCCATTATCCTCAATATAAAAGAATAAAATAAACACCCATCCAACCTTTTGTGGAAGAGTTTGCTGGCTACATGCATTTATTTATTTATCTATTTATTTATTCAATTATTTACTTATTTATTTATTTTTCTTTATTTCGAAGATAATGGAATAAACACTCATGTGCTTTTTTACAGCCAGTACTCGTGTGAATGCAGTTTTTTAAAACTTTGTCATTCGTTCCCACCGGCACACAATTGCCTACTCTTTCCGAAAAAGTGGAACGAGTTTTAACGTGTACGCAAGATATTCTGCGTGCGTTCGCTCGCACACGGGACCTCGGTTTATATAGTCTCATCCGAAGGACTTTTGGAGGGAGTAGAGTCTGCACTGATGTTATTCCAGAGGAAAAAAAAATCCTCTTCAACGAGATTCGAACCCGGGTCAGCAGATCACGAGCGCATCACTCTAACCGCCAGGCTATCCTGTCCCTGCAGTGGGAAGGAGGACACCAAAACCATCACCTTGCACCTTGCGACCTGGACTGCAGAGGAATGGCTTACACCAGGGTCAACATGCCTAGCTTAAGACAGCTGTCGTGTCCTTCAGCACGCACGCACCCACGTACACATACACACACGCACGTACGCACGCACGCACGCACACACACACACACTTCGGATGAGACTATAAACCGAGGCCCCGTGTGCGAACGCATGCAGAACATCTTGCGCAAACGTTAAATCCTGTTCCGCTTTTCGAAAGAGTAGGCCATTGGTGTGCCGGTGGGAACAGATGCCAAAATTTACAAAACCGCATACACACGGGGACTGGATGTAAAAAAGCACATAAGTGCTTATTCCAATATCCTCGATATAAAAAAAAAGATGTCACACACCATTATAGAATCATTGAAACGTTAAAAAACCAAAGTATTCCCGCTTCATAGTAAAGAATTGCTCTGCTTCCATTATCTGTTTCGGTACGAATACATTGTGATAGTATGTTTACTCTGCGCTACAATGACTGTTGTTTTGTAATGATGGGTGGGGTTGCTCTTGTGGCAACGCGTTCTACACCGCAAAAGCAGCCCGAATTTCACGCAGTCAGCTCTGCCTTGACTTAAAGTTGTATACAATACAATACAATACAATACAATACCATACAATACAATATACAATACAATACTATACAACAACCTTAATTGCTCACCATATGATTATCATATAGCTATGCTTATCTCCTGTTCATATGGGCCAGATGGCCTGAATAAACCATTGTTGTTGTTATCGTTACTGTTTTACCACACACACACACACACACACACACAACACACACCTAACACACAACACACACACACAACACACACACCTGTCTACTGTAATCAATAGTGTGTCTAAAAGTTGCCTGTAGTGAATTAGATCATTGCATTAAAAAACCACACAACATACTAAACACACACAACACACACACACACACCGAACACACACACTCCTCCCACCACCACTCAGCTACTCACACCAACATTTTCCCCTATCTCTATACTCTCCCTAACCCAATGTCTCCATATAACATACATATCCGTCATCTCTTGTTCTCGATCTCTTTCTTACCCTCTACTCAACTTACATAAGTAGACATAGGGAGCCGAGAAGCTGTTCCGATAGTTAGCCAGAAAGACCACGACACGGTAGGGGGGGGTGGGGGTGGGGAGGGGAGGCGTGGGGTTTGAGGAGTGTCAGAGAGAGAGGAGCTGACAGTCAGCAAGCCGAGCGGAAGATAAGTGGGTGATGCCATCCCAGGTAACAGTGTCATCATTATCTGTCTGCTGACCCCTTGCCATGTCACTCCCTTAAGTAATTAAATGGGCTACCTTCCACTGCTAGGTAGCCTATGCCGTTCCCTCACACTCTTACCATAGATATTGGTGGGGTAAAACAGAAAAGGATGGTTATCTTCTTTTTTTTTTAGCCAAAGATATGGGGAACAATAGGATTCTAGGTATTTTTTGGTTTGCTGTGTTTTTGTCCGACTTTTGTTTGTTTGTTTGGGGGGAGGGGGACTTTAAAAAAAAATTTTTTTCGCCTTTAGTTTGTCTTTGTTGTGGTCTTGTTGCCATTTTGTTTTGTTTTGTGTTTGGTTGCTTGTTATCAGTCAGTGTTCTGGCTGTTAGTTGATTTTTTTCTTAAGAATTTTCTTTATTCAAACTACTCTACGAAATGATAGTGTGGCAATCGTGGGGTACCTTCCCGGTTTGTCTGGGTTAAAAAAAAAAGATCTGCTTGATGCCAGGTAGCACCAGCAGGAAGAGAAATGCACCATGATTAGTACAGGCAAGTAGAGATAATATATAAACTATCGTCACAGCTGATCTTCTACACAAAAAATATGCTGAACATGTGTATTAATTTTATTCCTAAGTTGGTTTTGTTTATAGGGTTTAAAAACTTCTGGAGAAGAAGAAGGAGAAGAAGATGATGATGATGATGATGATGAAGAAGAAGAAGATGATGATGAAGAAGAAGAAAATGTCCACAACGACAAGGACAACAACACCAACAAAAGCAACAGCAAAAACGTGAAGATAAAGAAGAAAGAAAGGGAAGCAGAATCAAAAGACTTCTTGAATTGTATCCCTTCCTGACTTATCATCCCTGACACTAACTGCATAACTCACACACATGTATAACCCTGGTCCAGACCAAAATGCTGTGTCAGTCATTGATTTCAGCTAGGTGCCAAGACCTGCACTACAATGTTGAAATGCTTTGAAATGTTGAGCTTTTCTTCAACCATAAAATCTCTTAACACAAGAACTTGCACTTCCCTTTCAAGAAGAAAAAAAATACTTAGAAGTTGGAGTATGGCTGCCTGTAATGGCAAGGTACTGTATGTATGTTAGTCCGTCGTGTTCGACGATGACCTCCAAAACAGCAGAGGAGGCAGCTGCTGTTTGGGAAATTGGGCAGAAATTTGATTATAGTGGAGATGCCTTGCCCACAGTACACCTCCACTCTCTCGGCCAAATGAGCATAAGGACAGTCAGCGTTGGAGATGTTCTCCAAAGGCCAACTAGCCCCCAGGGCTGCAGCACATCAGGACTGTGCGAGTCAAGCCTCCTAGTCAGAGAGTCATAGTCAATCACTAAAGACTAAGCTGTAAAGTGGAATTCCATGAGTGGGAAAGCCACTGGTCATACAGCCTCTCACTTTGCTGTTGCCCCCAGCGTCAATGGTTTAATCAAGAACTGTGATAAAGCCCAGGCAAGGTACTAAACAACACAGTCGTACATGCAATCTTCCTATCCAGTGTGAACTTTCAGTCTCACAGTGATTCCCAGGGTGGGATGAGTCAGTCACAATACATCATTATTCTGCTGACCCAAAAGGCGCTACTTCAGCTGGGGAGGAACACGCAACAACGACAAAGGATGGGGGGATGCGATAGCCTAGTGGTTAGAACATTGCACTCGCAATCTGACGACCTGGGTTCGAATCTCGTTCAAGGGGATTTTTTCCCCCTGGAGGTAACATCAATGCAGACTCCACTCTTCCCAAAAGTCCTTCGGATGAGACTATAAACCAAGGCCCCATGTACGAATGCACACAGAACTTCTTGCGCACACGTTGAATCTTGTTATGCTTTTCAAAAGAGTAAGCCATTGTGTGCCGGTGGGAACAGATGACAAAACTGATAAAACTGCATACACACGGGGACTACGTGTAAAAAAAAAAAGCAGCACACAAGTGTTTCCCCCCCTCATTATCCTTGATATAAAAGAATTGATGATGATAATAATAATAATAACCATAATAATAACTACTACTGATAATAATAATTGCCTAACTTCATAACTTTCCTGCTAGGCCTAGCAACTAAAGACTGGTATAAGATAAAGGAGGGAGAGAACATTCCTAAGAATAAGCCAAATAATAACACCCCCCCCCCCCCACACACACACACACCCTAGACACACACACACACCCACAATTTTATGATAATTATCTGATCAGTCTGTATTGCTTCTAATAATCTTCC
>CM054145.1:51761679-51769179 GCA_028751875.1 Rapana venosa
TTATATAGCGCTTTATCTTGCAAAGACAAATCAAAGCGCTTGAAACGAAATGAAATGTTGAGTATTTCTGTGTATTTACATAGTTCCGTATCCTGCTCTAAGTAGTTCATTAATTTTAACTGTTATTTTTAGTGTGTGTGTGTGTGTGTGTGTGAGAGAGAGCTTGTGGTCAGTTTTGTTTTCTGAGGTATGGTAAGGGATGCATACCTCTGTGTGTGTGTGTGTGTGTGTGGATGCGCATTTCTTCTTTTTTATGTATGTTATCACAGATGTGTGTGTATGTGTGCTTCGTTGTTCATGCTCATGACTGTGATAACCACAGCCTAAGTCCTTTTCATGAAGAACCATTGATATGTCAGTTATTTATCTCCACCCACTGATAACGATAGAGACAAGATCTTTGATTTAAGCTGCCATCATTTTTGTTCCTTTTGAGGTATAGTAGGGGATGGGAAATGTTAGGTATCTCTATCTATTTACATAGTTTGTGTTTCTTCTTCCAAAAAATTACGGATTTCTACCATGTGTGTGTGTGTGTGTGTGTGTGTGTGTGTGAGAGAGAGAGAGAGAGAGAGAGAGAGGAGAGAGTTAGAGTTTCATTATGCATGTCAATAACCATGATGACTACAGCCTATGTCATTTTTGTGATGATCCATTGGTGTGTGGGTTATTTCTTTCCACCCTCAGGTAGGCATTTAGACAGTCAATGACTGTGATGAATCCAGCCTTTTTTTTTTTTGGGGGGGGGGGGGGGGGGATGAAGGTCCATTGGTATGCCCATTGTTTATCTCTGCCCCACTGATAGGTATTTACACAAGGAGATCTTTAATTTAAGCTGTCATCATTTTTTGTTTTTTTTGTTTTCTGAGGTATAGTAGGGGATGGGAAATGCTGGGTATTTCTATTTACATAGTTTCTGTTTTGTCCCTAAATAGTTCATTATTTCTAACTGTTTAGCATGTGTGTACCCTTGTTTAATGTCCATTCATTACTTGGTGATATACCCACGCGTGTAGTCACACCTTTACACACATACACACCTCATCTGTGTGTGTGTGTGTGTGTGTATTTGAACTTCTCTATGCAGTCCTGCCCTTAGTTTCCTGTTTGTAAAGACACGCCCCTATGCTGTAATTTGCAAAAATTCAAAACACTTAGGAAACATATAGCTTCTGTTTCCTCTTGTGTGTGTGTGTGTGTCTGTTTGTCTGTGTGTATGTGAATGTGTGTATGTGTATTTGTGTGTTACGTTTGTGTGTGTATCTGTTTCTATGTGTGTGTATATCTGTGTGTGAATGAGTGAGTGAGTGTGTGTGTAAGAATGAGAGAGAGGCAGACAGAGAGACAGATACAGAGACAGAAAGGGGGAGACACACAACCACACAGACCTACACACACACACACACACACACTTGAGGTGAGAATAGGGAGAAGGGAAGAAGATGACTAAGACTGTCACCAAACACCATTTTCCCTCTCCATTGCATTGACTGGTTTTATTTCTAGCTGTTATGTTCCCTTGTAATATAAGGGGGTTAGGGTGTGGTGCAGTGCAGGGCTGAGGGGGGGGGGGGGGGGGGGGTGGGGGTGGAAGTGGGGGGTGGGTGTGGAAGTGGGGTGGGTGGGGGTGGGTGGGGGTGGGGGGGTTGAGAGCCGGTAAAGGGAGTTGTGTACATTATGTACATAAGGATAGGTTCCGCCAGATTTAACACAAGTCAACTTTTTTTAATTCAAAGTTATCTTGGAATGTTTAAACCAGTATGAAAATGAATGTAGCTTTGTCGTGTCTTTTTGAGATTATGATTCGTAGCCTATCAATGTGCTTGTCAGTATTGTAATTGCCCTTCATGGGATGATTAAAGTGTGTTTGACTTGACTTTGACTTTGACTTGACTGGATCAACTTGGCTAAGACACTGTCTGAAAAATTCAGCGCAGTGTCCGAACTCTTCTTCACAGAGGTAAGTAAGCAAAGAGAAAAGAATGTTAGTTCATCCCCGAAGGCAGAGTGCGGCTGACTATCTTATTTGATGGTGGGCAAGAACAAAAAAAGGTTGCATTCACTAAAATGACCAACATGGCTGGCTAAACCTGGGAGCTTTAGCCCAGGAGCGAAGGAGAAAAAGGAATGTAGTTGGAAACGCAAATACGATGGCCTCCTCCCCTTTTATTTCTTTCTTTCTTTCTTTCTTTATTATTCATTCATTTATTTATCTATTCATTCAGCTATGTATTCATTGTGTACTCATTTAGTCTAATCCATTCATTCATCTATTTCTTTATTCATTCATTCATTTGTTTGTTTGATTCAAGTTGTAATTCTTCCATTTTCTGCTTTTGTAAGCATACTTACTACACTCTTCAAACCTTTTCCAAATTGTTTTTCTTTTTCTTCTATGTATTCCCTCAAAACAAACGAGACGCCAATACGAGCAGGCATTGAGACTTAAGTAATCAGTCTGAGGAGTTCCTGACAGACAGGCAGACAGACAGACGGAGACAGACAGGCAAACAGACAGGCAGACAGGCAGAAGGACAGACAGAAAGACACATACAAAAAACCGCAGACAGATAAAAAGAACTCCAAACTCTGACATGGAATTACTATAGGATAGGCCACTGGCCCATACGTACACCACGGGGCAGCTGAACAAATTAACGACTAGCACACAGAATACTCAATAGAGTGTATCTGCTACAAACACGAAACAAACCCACAACCAAAAACTAAGCATCTGCTAGAAAAACAAAAAAATAAACAAACAAACAAAAAGACTTCGGTAAAGCCTCTCATTACAAAGCGCCTCGCGGACCCACCTCGTCCTTTTCCTCTTCGTCTCGCAGCTGGCCAATCCTCAGACAGCCAATCGTTCATGTCGCCCCTCCTCCCCTACGACCCCCCCCCCCCCCCCTCCCCCCACCCCCACCTCCGCTTCTGCCCCGCCCAAATCACCCCACCGACCTCACCGCCCCCCACCCCCTCCCCCCCCCCACTCCCCCAGCCCGCACCACCCACTCACCCCCTCACCCCCCCTCCCCCCCCCCCCCCCCCCCCCCCCCCCCCCCCCCCCCCCCCCCCCTTCCTCTGCTAGAGCTACGAGGTTCAGCAAAAGTAAGGTTGCCCACCATAAAGGTACCTGCATTCTGACTTCAGGGATGTATGCTGGGCATGTTAGTGTTTTCCTAACCCACCGTACGCTGACATGCATTATACTACTACTACTACTACTACTAATGTATGGATTTATATAGCACTGAATCTTGTAAAGCAACAAATCAAAGCGCTCAGATGACATTTTTTATATATATCGAAGATAATGGAATAAGCACTCATGTGCTTATTTTTAAACATCCAGTCCCCGTGTGTATGCGGTTTTGTAAATTTTGTCATCTGTTCCCACCGGCACACAATGGCCTACTCTTTCGAAAAGCGGAACAGGATTTAACGTGTGCGCAAGATGTTCTGCATGCGTTCGCACACGTCATTACATGATCTTTAACGTGCACATTAATTTTGATGTGTATTTACACATAGGGAATCAGCAGATCTTCATTAGCACATCTGCACTTGAAGTTGACCAAGAAGATCATAAAAAAAAGCCCACCCTTCATTCAGCAGACGCCGCCGAGATTCGAACCCACGACCTCATGGATCCATGGGATAGAAGTCGAAGGTCTGAACTACTCGGCTATAGCGCTCATCATGTCCTATCTGATTCACTATGCATTCACTAAGTGAACAGACATTTACCCCTGACACACCCAGTCTGAATTTAGCCATTAATCTTTTGGAATGCTTGTCCCTGTGAAGCTCTTTGTACTATTTGACTCCGTGACGAGGCCTGCAAAGTAGGGGGCGGGAGAGAGAGAGAGAGCGAGAGGGAGAGAGAGAGATACAGACAGACAGACAGAGAGACAGAGAGAGAGAGAGAGAGAGAGAGAGAATAATTATAGTCGAAATGAAACTGAAACTAGAGGAATCTGGTGGACTGCTCTTTAGTGTGGCACCACAAAGATTTCTCACTAAGTCAGGAAAGGAAATAAGTATATGTATACGAGCATTTGATGCGCAATCAAGAACAAAACATAGAACGAAATAAACATTATTTGTTTTCTTCTTATTTTAACGTATACGACAAGCAGAGTTATATACTACAGTGCATTTATCTGATTTTCTTTCTATCTGTAGTTCACACACAGAAAATTTCCCCATGAGGATACCGAGGTGGCCTGTCACTATAAATACTATCAACACCTTCTGGAAATTCTGTGGTGCGGAGTTCTCTTTTCTACCCCTCTCTTTATTTCCGCCTTGTTTCTTTTCTTCCTGTCACCTCTTTCTCATCTATTGTCTGCCTTCTGGGTCTACTCTCTCGCCTTTTTCTCTTCCCAGAAAGTCTAAAAAGATAACAATTCTCTCCCACGCCTAAGTCGGATGCGCTGGGCCTGACTTGTCAGGTACGGCAGCGGGACGCATTTTCGCTCATAATGACAGACAATACTAGTTGCTGTCTCAACATTCGACGATGAAGAAGAATACACAGAAAATACAAACCTGCCTGTGAGAAATGGTATTCTTTCATTCTTTTATTTCGAGGATAATGTAATAAGCACTTATGTACTTTTTTTCATCAATTCCCTGTGTGCATACAGTTTTGTCAATTTTGTCATTAGTTCCCACCGGCACACAATGGCCTACTCTTCCGAAAAGCGGGAAGGGTTTTAACGTGTGCGCAAGGTGTTGTACGTGCGTGCGTTCGTACACACGACTTCGGTTTATAGTCTCATCGAAGGACTTTGGGGGGGTGGGGTGGGGGGGGGGGGGGGGGGGGGGGGAGTGGAGTCAGCACTGATGTTAACTCCACTGTTATAGAGGTAAAACGAACTTTGAAAGCACTGACAACGTGTCGGGGTCAGGCGGTTTGAATACGCAAGTGGTAGGCGAGAATGTTTACTTCAAACAAAAGCATACCACCATAATATAGTCATTGGTTGAGCGTTTACATGGTCCGACTTCCAAAGTCAGAGATCTTAAATGTTGGAAGGGCTGATATGTGTGTGCTTACACACACACACACACACACACACACACACACACACACACACACACGCACATACACACACACAATCTGTTGGTATACTCACTGGTAAACTGGAAGTTGTGCGATATTGCTAAGGTTATTTCTAAGTCTGCTATTCATGCTTAACAATAGCATATACCACAATATAATAATTGGTTAAGCCATTACATATTCCTGGATTCCAAAGCCAGAGATCATAAATGTTGGAATGGCTGATATGTGTGTGCTTACAACACACACACACACACACACACACACACACACACACACACACACACACACACACACACACACACACACACACACACACACAAACACACACACACACACTTAGTCTGCTCACTTGTAGATAAGAAATTGTTGATATTGCTAATGTTCTTTCTAGGTCTGCTTATATTCGATTGTAGATTTTATTATGCATTTTTTATATCTTATTTGTCGTTCGATTATTTTGTGTATTCATTTATTCATTTTTTAATCTACTTTCAATTCTTGTTTAAGTCATATATCGCAGAAAGTGGTCACATAAAGTGGAAACAAAAAACAAAACAAAACAAACATGTACTCAGGCACACCCTTTAATAACTTTTCCTTCAACCGGGTGACTTTCAACATGCTAATACTTAGGGCTGTCCATGAATTTATCCCCATTTCGCATCCTTTCTAGGTGTTGTGCCATGAGCTAATACTGCTGCCTCTTTCCTTACAGCTTACAAGTATACCTCTTAAGACATGACGTAAATATGCTTTGTACTAGTTTAAAGAATAATGGTATACTCAAACATTTCTTAACCCTGTTTCCGGTTTCAGGAATTTGGGGTAAAAATGGTCTCTCCTGTGTCTCAGTTTTTGTTTGTTTCGTTTGTTAATGTGTTTGGTCTTTGTTTCTTTTTTATGTGTGGGTTTTTTGGGGGGGTTGTTTTTATTTGTGTTACTTTGCCAACTTCCAATACAGTTGTCATATTTGATCCCCATTTCTTCGCTTTAGTACTTTGCATTTCTATGCTATTAAAGCAGATGTTGTTATTTCCAAAGTAACTGATATGTATATATATATATATATATATATATATATATATATATATACCAGTTGCTAAACGAAATGTGTAATGCTTTGCCGTTAGAGCATGCTTTGAGCCGTTGGCTTGTTGTTGCTCACAATGCTTACGTGTATATAACCATGATTTTCACCCCCCCCCCCCCCCCACATTCCTTTAAACCAGCTGGGCGACCCCTCTCTCTCTTGTCATGATATAGGAATATTTTTGCCAGGGACAAGTCTCTTGTTGCCGTGGGTTCTTTTAAGTGCGATGATATATATATTACTCAAGAGTGTACAGTTTGGGGCACATGCCAAGGTATTATGCCAAAGTCTTACAAAAGTTTACGAGAAGTTATATTTCTTTTTTATTTATTTATTGCATCTTTCCACTTTTGCCCCTCAAAGTGTTTTGTGGCCTAAGTTCGAGGTATGCTAAACCATTTCAGAGTTAACAGAGTTCTCTCTCTCTCTCTCTCTCTCTCTCTCAAATTTCCTGAATCTGTCATGTGTTAGGGGTGAAAAGTTGCACACGCCATGAAAAAAGGAAGAAGAGACATTGGTACCTTGTTTTCTTGTTGCAGACCAGTTTGTTTGTAGTTTTGATTTTGTATGTGCATAGTTTTGTGGAAACTTCTCCACCTTGACAATTCCCATTGTAAGGGGTGACCAAAGCTTAAGGGGAAAAAAAAAGGATTTGAATCCCGCCTGCAACCATGTTATGGAATCCATGCCATGATGACTATTTGGGCTGATATTAGTTCAGTTCTTTGTAGATGATAATTATTATGTGTTTTGTGCCCAGCCCCCCTCCCACTGTCCCCTTACGAATGGACATCTTGCTTATCACAATAAACCTTTGTCATTGTCATTGTCATTGTGATTCTCTCTCTCTCTCTCTCTCTCTCTCTCTCTCTCTCTCTCTCTCTCTCTCTCTCTCTCTCGCTCTCTCTCGCTCTCCTCTCCTCTCCTCTCCTTCCTCCTCTCTCTCCCTCCTCCCTCAGTCTCCCCCTCTCTCCCCCCCCTCTCTCTCTCTGAACCATCCACACCTTCTATTTGTACAGGTCCTAATTCCTCACCCCTTAGGTTACATCAAAATGGTGGGTGACCACACTTTTCCACCTATAATATACTACTACCACTACCACTCACTATACCACTACAACTATACAGTACTATTATACTATACTATACACCTTTTACTTCAAGCCTATACACAAGTTGACGGGGATCAGTTTCCACCTGTATGGGCTGATTGATGCTAGACTGACTTCCATCAAAGAGCCTGACACTAAGAACTTTGCCCAGTCACTCTCTCTCTTCAAGTTCAAAGACTCGGCAGTAATGCACGAGAGAGAGAGAGAGAGAGAGAGAGAGAGAG
>CM054145.1:51774179-51786679 GCA_028751875.1 Rapana venosa
CACACACAGTATACATTATTATTGCATATACATTATCTTCTTTCTCGCTTTTTTTTCTTTTCTTTAGATAGATGGCTTGATGAAAAAAAAACCAAACAAATGCACTGCTTATTCAATGTACCATCTAAAAAATAAATGTTGGACTTTGACTTTGACAGTCATTGCCCACCCCCACCCCCACCCCCCCCCCACGCGCGCGCACACACATGCATACACACACGCACGCACACACACACACACACACCCATACATATACATACACGCACATACACGCGCGCGCGCACACACACCCACACACACACCCAACCCACACCACACACACACACACACACACACACGCACGCACCCCCCACCCCCCCACCCCCCCAACACACACACACGCACACACACAGGCACAGGCACACACACACACACATTCATTCCCCATGCCAAGCTACTGGTCAGTGACTGTGTGTGTGGTATGGATGTGTGCCCACGCACACGGGCATGGGGGTTGGGGTGAGGGGGAGGGGGGGAGGGGGGGGGGGGGTCAGTGACTCTGTGTGTGGTGTGCCCGCACGCCCATACCCTGGGGCGGGGTCAGTGACTCAGTGGTGTGTGGGGGGTGGGTGGGGAGGGGGGGGGGGGTGGAGGGGAAAGCAGCAAAGCAGCAGCAGTATAGGCTTGTTCCTTTCTTGCTGTGCAATTTTTCTTCTCTCCACTTGTCACTTTAAACAAGTATAAACACGACTGTGTGTTGCAGGTTAGCTTGCTTTTATGGTGTGTGTGTGTGTGTGTGTGTGTGTGTGGTGCGTGCGTGCGTGCCTACACCCGCCTGGGGTCAATGACTCTGTGTGTGTGTATGTGTGTCTGTCTGTGTGTCCACATGTGCCCAGGGTCAGTGACTGTTTTTGGGGTTTTTTTTAATTTAATTTTTTAATTTTTATTTTATTCATTTATATCGAGGATAATGGAATAAGCACATAATTACGTGCTTTTTTAACGTCCAGTCTCCGTGTGTATGCGGTTTTGTAAATTCTGTCATCTGTTCCTACCGGCACACAATGGCCTACTCTAACGAAAAGCGGAACAGGATTTAACGTGTGCGCAAGATGTTCTGCGTGCGTTCGCACATGCGGGGGCTCGGTTCATAGTCTCATCCGAAGGCCTTTTGGGGAGAGTGGAGTCGGCACTGATGTTAACTCCAGGGGAAAATATCCCCTTGAACGGGAATCAAGCAGGGTCATCAGATTGCCAGGGCAATGTCCTAACCACTAGGTTATCCCATCCCGGCGCGTATCAAAGTCAATGTCAAACTTTTTTTTTCAGATGGTACATTGAATAAGCAGTGCATTTGCTTTTTTTCCCATCAAGCCATCTATCTAAAGAAAATAAAAGCGAGAAAGAAAAGATAATGTATATGCAGACATAGAATAAAAAACCTAATCTATGGTAAACTATACAAATCAAACAAGCAAAGACAATAACATATGCATAGATGGAATTAAAAACAAAACAAAAATCGCAGAAAAAATATTAAATCAAACAATTCAAATAATTCAAAAATCTTGAAAAAAATATGTGTGTGTGCGCGCGCGTGCGTGTATGTGTGCGTGTCTGTGTGCATTCCCACATAAGGGGCTGGGTGGGTGGGGGGTGGTGAGTGACTCTGTGCCTGTGTGTGTATGCGCGTGTGTGTGTGTATGTGTGTCTGTGTGCATTCCCACATGTCCGCGGGTCAGTGACTCTGTGTGTGTGTGTGTGTGCGCGCGCGCGCGTGCGTGCGAGTGTGTGTGTATGTGTATGTCTGTATATGTGTGTGTGTGTGTGTGGACAATGACCCCTAGAGGTTACGTGTGTGAAAGTTCAGTTGCCCGTTCTCTCTACTCCTCCAACCCATGCACACTAAAAGAAAAGTGAGAGGGAGAGTAGGGGGAAGGGGGAAGGAAGGGGAGGAGGGGGAGGAAACCCGAAGTTGAGACTGAGGGGGTGAGGAGGGAAAAGGTCATATTCTTTTCCTCCTCCTTCTCCTGGCTTCTTCCTTATGGCTTGGCGGTTATTTCTCACGCTTATCAGACTACAAGCGTACACTGACCGTTAGGGTTTTCACTCTTCTTGTATTGCCCCCCCCCCCCCCCCCCACCCCCCAACGGATGGGTTGGGGGGTGGGGTGAGGGGGTGGGGTGGGAGGGGGTGGTGGTGGCTTAAATATACTTGTGGCAGGGGGATTTTTTTTTTTTTTTACAGCGTGTAAAAAAGAAAGTACTAGTTCCGATACCGTTTCTTGTTTTTGGTTTTGTAGAGTGTGTGTGTGTGTGTTGGGTGTGTGTGTGTTGGGGGGGGGGGGGGGGGGGGGGGGGGAGGAGGGTGAGGATTGTGGGGGGAGGGTGGGGGTGTAGGACTCTTGTTGTGTGGTGGGGGGGAGGGGTCGTGGGGGAAGAGCTATGATTGTGTGTAGTGTGGTGTGTGGTGTGGAGGGGGGGGGGGGTGGGAGGCTGTATGTGTGTGCGAGTGGTGTTGTGAGTGTTTGAGTGTGTGGCGAGCGTGCGTGGGGTGTTTGGGTGGTGTGTGTTGTGAGTGTGTGTGTGTGCGAGCGTGCGTGTGTGTGTGGTTGTGAGTGTGTGTGTGTGTGTGTGTGTGTGTGATATGCTGAGTCACCACTTTAAGTTTTGGTGTTTTTTTTTGTTGGTCTTGTCTTTATCTGCCTCCCTCTATTACTCTGTGTTTACGTACAAGTTGTCTGTCTATCTGCCTGCCTATAAGACTACCTCCTCCCTCTCCCTGTCTGTTTCTGATAAGTTTTTATCTCTCATCTGTGTCTCTTATTTATTTTTTTTCCCATCTGTGTTTTATCCTCTCTGTGTTTGTCTCTTTTTACACACACACACAACCACAACACAACAACAACACACACACACACACAAATACACACACACAACACACACACAACAACACACACACACACATCACACAACACACACACACACACACACAAAACCACACACAAACACACACACAACACACTAAAACCGCAACACAACACACTAACACAAAAGCTTATTCAAAACGATCACACGACTGATAAAAAAAAAAGCTTTATTCACATACACTCGATACAACAAAATAACAAATTCTAAAACACACAGCACACACACACAACACACACAAACCAACACACAACACACACACAAACACACACAAACCACACACACAACACACACACCACACACACAACACACACACACACACACACACACACACACACACACACACAACACACACACAACACACACACACACAACACACACACACACACACACACACACAACACACACACACACCACACACACAAACAAACAACAACACACACACACACACACAAACCACACACACACACACACACAACACACACAAACAAACAAACACACACACACACAACAACACACACACACACACACACACACAACAAACAACAAACACACACACACACAACACACACACACAAACCACACACACACACACAACACACACACACACAACACACACACACACACACACACACACACACACACACACACACACACACACACGTGGGAATTCGGACACTGACCAGCCGTACAGTGATGTTGTTTGTCTGTTTTTCTGACAGACGACCGAGCACTCCGTCATCCGTGTAAGTGGTTAGCATTACGTCCCCTGATGGACGACCACCACTGCCCTCCCTTTGTTTAAAAATAGCAGTTGACAGGAGAGGGGAGGTGGGGGTGGGTGTTGTTGGAGGAGGGAGAGGGGGAAGGTGAGGGGATCCTCTTATGTTGACAGTGGCATGCAGATGAGATAGCAAACCGCAAAAAAAACAACAACCCAAACAAAAAACCAAAAAAGGCAAACAAAAAACAAAAAAAAGACCGCCCCAAAACAAACAAACAAAAAATTCCCCAACCAAACCCACCCACCCAACCTACCAAACCAAAAAAAAAGAAAGGGGAGGGGGGTTGGGGGGTTGGGAGTAGGTTTGTAGAGCAGAAAAGACGAAATAGAGAATGTAAGACCAGTAATTATTGAATTGTGTTGTATTGTGTTATGTATTTATTGATTTTTTTTTTTTTTTTTTCGAGGATAATGGGATATGCACTCATGTCCTTTTTTACGTGCATTCCCCATATGTATGCAGTTTTGTAAATGTTGTTATCCATTCCCACCAGCACACAATGGCCTACTCTTACGAAAAGCGGAATGGGTTTTAACATATGCGCAAGATGTTCTGCGTGCGTTCGCACGCGGGACCTCAGTTTTTAGTCTCATCTGAAGGACTTTTGAAGGGAGTGGGGTCGGCACTGATGTTAACTCCAGAGGAAAAATCCTCTTGAACGAGATTCAAACCTGGGTCAGCATTGTATTGTATTGTATTGTTGTATTATATTGTTGTATTGTATTGTTGTATTGTATTGTATTGTACAGCACTTTGAGTCACGGCAGATTTATCTGCGTGAAATTCGGGCTGCTCTCCCCAGGCATTAAATAGGCATGTCTTCCTCTTTCTCTGTCATCAATGTCAAAGTCATTGTCATTTCTTCATCATTATTACCACCACCACATGGAACAAAATCAGCAGCAGCAGCAGCAGCACCATCACTTCTTCTTCTTCTCTTCTTCTTCTCTTCCTTCTTCTTCTCTTCCTCTTCTTCTTCTTCTTCTTCTTCTTCTTCTACTCCCCTTTCTTCTTCTTCTTCTTCTTCTCTCTACTTCCTCTTCTTCTTCTTCTTAATGTCTTTCTCCTCCTTTTCCCCCCTTTCAACTGTATGTATAGAATTTCTACTTCCATACAAATATACAGCAAAACTACCGACCTAGTACAGTAACGAGACAGCTGTTATTCCTCTTATTTTCCCTTTTTTAAAAATGAGTTTGCAAACCAAGCTGTAGGACCCACAGAGGAGCTGGAAAGGACATGCCATTACCTTTCCCAGACACATCTGACTGTGTGAAGCGAACAAGAGGTGAAGAAGAAGAAGAAGAAATGATGAGTATGGTCAAGGGTAAAGCAGTATGACCACAATTTCGAAATACGAACAGCGTTATATGACAACTATTGGGCTTAATAATTATACTGTTCGCGCAAATTCAATGGGAGTAGACACATAATGTTATGTATAATTATACTCTGTAACAGACCTTTTCTCGTAGTATGCCTTTCTCTTTTTTTTTTCCTTTCGTCCTATTACATACCTTGAGGAGTTCTTGGAATGCTGTCATTCATTCATTCATTCATTCAGTCCCATGTCCCAAAGGACGTAGGGGGGACATGAGAGAAGACGCAACAGAGATCTTTTTCCATGCTTCACGATCCTGTGTGACTAGTAGAAGGTGTTGCGGGGGTTGGGCAGTCCAGTCTTTGATGTTGTCAACCCATGATTTCTTTTGGCGGCCTCTTCTTCTCTTGCCTTCAACCGTTCCCTGCAAGATGGTTTTTGCTAAGGTGTTGTGTCTTGTGGTGTGACCAAACCACATCAGTTTTCTCCTCTTTATGGTGGAGAGCAGAGGTTCTTGGGGGCCCACACGCTTTTTGATTTCTTCTTTCACATGGTTGTTGGTCTTGTGTTCTTTGTATGATATTTTGAGGAGTCTTCTGTGGTACTTGTTCTCGAATGCTTGGATTCTCCTCTCTAGCTCTGCTGACAGGGTCCATGATTCACAGCCATATAGGAGGATAGATATCACAAAGGATTTGTAGAGGTGATATTTGGTGCAGAAGCTGATGTTGTTGCTTCTGATGATCCTCTCGAGTCTGGCTAGAGCAGATGTTGCTGTTGCAATGCGAGCTTTCACTTCATTGTTTGATGTGCCATCTTTTGTTAGGATGGAGCCTAAGTATTTGAATTGGCTCACCTCTTCCAGTATTTCTCCATTCATCTTTATTTCCGTGCTGTCATTACTAGCGCTGTTGACCATGATCTTTGATTTCTCTGTACTGACCTCCATGCCGTATGCGCTCGCTCGATCTGATAGACTATCTGTGAGGTTTTGCAGTTCTTGTTTGCTGCCGCCCATGAGGTCAATGTCATCTGCAAATCTGAGGTTGCAAAGGGGTCTTCCACCAATGGAGATGGAAGTGTGGTGGTTTTGCAGTGTCTCTGTCATGATGTTTTCGAGGAAGAGGTTGAAAAGTACAGGTGAGGGAAGGCAGCCCTGACGGACCCCAACCGTGGTCTTGAAGAACTCGCCCACGTGATTGTTCATGAAAACTGCACTTCTTGCGTTCTCGTACAGTGCCTTGATGACTTCAATGAGGCAGTTGTCAATGTTGAAGTGCCTGAGTACTTGCCAGAGGCCGTCATGCCATTCCCTGTCAAAGGCCTTTTTGAAGTCTATGAAATTGTGATACAAGTCTTTTTGGTGTTGGAGATGTTTCTCTATCAGAATTCTCAGATTGAAAATTTGTTCCATTGTGCTGCGTTTTGGTCTAAAGCCGGCTTGTTCTTCTGCCAGGAGTTTTTCCCCTTGGTTTTTCAGTCTGTTGATGAATGCTGTAGTGAAGAGCAATTTATCAGATTCCTCTCTTTATGTCGGTTTCGTGCAAACGTGGGTCTCTGCGAATGATTCCTATGGCATGGTTGATCCAAGCTACCAACAATCTAGTATGGTGAGGGTTGGGTTTTTTCACCATACAGCCTGTCAGAGTTGCATTTGGCAAAGCATAGTTTACTCCAGGTCAGGTACTTTGTTCTCTGTTGGATGGCAGGTTGTCATAGTTTAGAGTACATGTGTTGGTCACCAGTATAGAAGACGTGACCTCTGACCTGATTTGGTGCCAAATGAAAACTGAATGAAAACGGTCAATGCACATGTAAAAGCGAGGAAATGTAGATCTTTTTGAAATGGTATAAAGTGACCATCCCCTGTAAATAAATTGACGCAACAGACATTGCTGCTGTTGTATCGTAATGCAACATTTCTGTAGCAGATGGTACTACTTCTGTCTGTCTGTCTGTCTCTTTCTCTGTCTCTCTGTCTCTGGGGGACGGGATAGCCTGGTGGTTAGCAAGATGTGCTCGTGATCTGCTGACCCGGGTTCGATTCCCGTTCAAGAGGATTTTTCCCCTGGAGTTAACATCAGTGCCGACTCCACTCTCCCCAAAAAGTCCTTCGGATGAGACTCTAAACCGAGGTCCCGTGTGCGAACGCATGCAGGACATCTTGCGCACAAGCTAAAACCCGTTCCGGTTTTCGGAAGAGTAGGCCACTGTGTGCTGGTGGGAACGGATAACAAAATTTGCGAAACTGCATACACGCGGGGACTAGAAAAAAGCACATGAGGGCTTATTCCATTATCCTCGAGATAAAAAAAATGAATAAAATGAAAAAATAAAATTCTCTCTCTCTCTCTCTCTCCCTCTCTCTCCTCTCTCTCTCATCTCTCTACTCTCTCTCTCTCTCTCTCTCTCTCTCTCTCTCTCTCTCTCTCTCTCTCTCTCTCTCTCTGTTACACTATAGACAAAGCTGCTTACGTTTCATGACTTTCTTTTCTTTTCATTCACATTTAACAAAATTGCAGCTTACAGTACATTATGCAACCCCAGTTCTCTGACAATCTAAAAGCTCGGCGTATCACTCAAATCATTCTTTTCGCTCCTCTGCTACAGTTCCGGGGTTCACCCAACCATTTTTTTCCACCATGAAGGTATCCGCATTCTGAGTTCGGGAATTATGTCTAAACAGGATACCAGTACGCATGCGTTTTAGTTTTGTTTTTAATGTTGGCAACCGTTCCTACCGGCACACAGTGGCCTAATCTTGCGAAAGGCAGAGCGGGTTTTAACGTGTGCGCAAGATGTTCTACATACGTTTGCACACGGGACCTCGGTAAATAAGTCTCATCCAAAAGGACTTTCAGGGAAGTGGAGTCAGTATAATTCATGTTAACTTCAGGGGAGGATTTTCCCCGCGAACGGCGCCGCAGTGGTGGCTCGATCCCAGGCCGTTTTATTTTATTTATCTATTTATTTATTTATTCTTTTGTTTCGAGGATAATGGAATATGCACTCGTGTGCTTTTTTCATCCAGTCCCCGTGTGTATGCAGCTGTGTAAATTTTGTCATCCGTTCCCACCAGCACACAATAGCCTACTCTTCCGAAAAACGGAACGGGTTTTAACGTGTGCGCAAGATGTTCTGCGTGCGTTCGCACACGGGACCTCGGTTGATAGTCTCATCCGAAGGACTTTTGAGGAGAGTGGAGTCGGCACTGATATTAACTCCAGAGGAAAATAGCCCCTTGAACGAGATTCGAACCCGGGTCAGCAGATCACGAGCGCAACGTATTAAAATGTAATTGCCCCACTCCCCCCACCCCTCTCCACTGAAATAGGATCTCTTTGTACTGGACATTTCTTGATTTCAAAAAAAAATTCTATTCATCCCAACCAACAGACTTTAGCTTTGTGTACATCTAGATATCAATCTCTCCATCCGCCTTCCTAACGAACATCCTGATACCAGACCCACATCACAGTCCAGCTGCCTTGGGGTTGCTAAGCCCTCAACTGAACTATAACTATAACCGCCAAGATCCCTTGCCAACTTCAAGGGGGCCAATAAATGTCATCAAATCAAACTCGCTCTGTCCTCTCTCTGTTAGGCTATCGCTTGAACTCCGTATCATTCTGGACCTCCACCAGCACCTCAGATACCCGTGTATGCTGTGTCAATAACTAGAGCAGGCCATTGGACATTTCTGTCTGGTTCAGAGTGCCTTATTCACTAGGACTTCGTCTCGTGTTTCGTGTTTCGGACTTGTCAAACAAAAAGTGGACTCCACAGGCTACTAGCGTGCCTGGTTTACAGTGGCTACACCCCCCTCCCCCCCACCCACCCCAACCCCCAACCCCCCACGCGCGACGCATGCATCTGCTGTTGTTACATCACAGAGTGGGTGATTAGGCGGGTGGTGGGGTGGTTTCATGCTATTCCCCCTGGAGAGTGAGTGAGGGACAGGGGGACAGAATTGCCCTATACTACTACTACACCTCTGCTCTCCCCTTTCTGGATTATTTTTGCCCAGTACAGGGCCTTTGTGTCTTTATAATCTCGTGTGTGTGTCTCTGTGTGTGTGTGTGTGTGTGTGTGTGTTGTGTGTGTGTGGAGAGAGAGAGAGAGAGAGAGAGAGAAGAGAGAGAGAGAGAGAGAGAGAGAGAGAGAGAGAGAGAATCTGTCTTTTTACCGTGTATGTGCGTTTCTATTGACATAGAAAGAAAGTATGCTGTCATGCAAAATAATACAGACTACCATTTTTTTCCGGCTACATCACTTTAGGTAGTACCAGTGGCACTTTTTAAAAGTCACAGTCAAACATGCCTTAATCATCCCAAGAAAGGCGATTTTTAGATGATCTTTAATGCTTAACAACTTTAAATTAGAGAGTTACATCAAAATCATATTTGTGAACATACACACACACTCACATACACACACACTCTCTCACACTCACACACACACACACTCTCTCTCTCACTCTCACACACACACACACATACACACACACCCTAAGGGGCAAACCAAACTAAACCAGGGGAGAGTAGGGGAGACAAAATAAGGGAGTTGGGGGACCAGCCAGCCAGCCAGTCCCCCTCCCTCCACCCACCCACCCACCCTCCACCCCCTCCAAATCTGTCCAATTGGCCCTCATATTAGGAAAAGTTCAATATTTGGCCTCAGTATAACTTCCGTCCCTTGGGACCCAACTTCAGAACAAAGGCCTGCCCGGCTTGCATTGCTAGCAGAGGTAGTATTTAAGTCTGTCTTTGTGGTACCAGCAGGAGCGTGGGGGTGTGCGCGCGCGTGTACACGCGTCTTTGTGGTTGGTGGTGGTTGTGGTGGTGTTCGTGGTGGTGGTGATGGTGGTGGTTGTGTGTGTTTGGGGGGGTGTGGGGTGAGAAGGGGGTGGTGGGGGTGGTGGTGGTGTGTGTGGGGGGGGGGGAGGGGGTGGTGGTGGTGATAATTGTGGTGTGTGGTGGTTATGAAGGCAGCGGTGTGTGTGTGTCAAAGTCAAAGTCAAACTTTTATTTTCAGATGGTACATTGAATAAGCAGTGTGCGCGCGCGTGTGTGTGGGCGTGTTGTGTGTGTGTGTGTGTGTGTGGTGTGTGTGTGTGTGTTGTGGTAGCGTGGGAAGATAATAGTAGAGGTAGTGGTGGTGGTGGTGGTGTAGGTGGTTGTGCGTGTGTGTTTGTGTGTTTTTTCCTTGTGGAGGGGGGGAGGGGTATGGTAGTGTGGGTGACGGTGGTGTGTATGTATGTGGTTTGTGAGAGAGAGTGAATGTGTGTGTGTGCGTGTGTGTGTTTGCACGCGAGCGCTCGACCATGTGAGCACGCATGTGTGTAATGTGATGTGTGGGTGAGGTGGTGGCTGACAGTGGTGATGATGGTAATGGGTGTGCGCGTGTCTGCATAGACCAAAGAGAAAGTGTACACGTGCGTGGTCATGCTGTCCATTCAGGCATATTCGCACACACGCGTGCGCGCACGCACGCACGCACACACGCGTAAAGGCGTCAGTACACCACACCTCTGTGGTCAGCAGCCAGGTAAGGAGTGACTCATTGTGCGTGGTCATCTGTGTGGTCATTGGGTGAGGCAGAACGGGACTGACCGGCGCCCGCTGCAAGGTGACTTGTTTGACTGACCAGTTAGTTGTTAGGGCGGGAGTAGAGAGAGAGAGAGGCACACCTGCACACGCTGACTTAGGCTAGTGTGTGTGTGTTAACGCCAAATGGTAGACTGGTTCTCCTTCTTCTTCTTCTTCGTCGAACACTCAGACTCCCCCCCTTCCACCCCCCACCCCCCCGGGATGGGGGGGGGGGGGGAGGGGGGGGGGGAAAGGGGGGGAGGATGCCGGAGGGGGGGGGGGGGAGGGGGGCTATCCGTATAAATAGCATCCCCCACATTCTGGAAAAATTTTGTGCTAGGAAATTTCCTCTTTTTCTATCCCTCTCTTTGTTTCTGCTTGTTCTTCTTTTAATTTTTAAATCCTGTCACCTCCTTCTTGTCTGTTTTATGCCTTGTTGGTCCATTCCTCCTCCCCTCCCCCCCCCCCCCCCCCCCCCCCCCCCCCCCCCCACCCCCCCCCCCCCGCCCCCCCCCCACCCCAGAAAAGGCTTAAAAGAGGACAATATCTCTCTTTTGCCGAAGTCGGATGCGCTGGGCCTGAAATTGTCAGGGGCTTTAACGGTAGGCGACGCATTTTCGCCTTAAACAGACAGCAATAGTTGCTGTCTGAGCGTTCGAAGAAGAAGAAGAAGAGTAAGAGAAGAAGAAGAAGAAGAAGAGTAAGAGGAAGAAGAAGAAGAAGAAGAGAAGAAGAAGATAAGAGGAAGAAGAAGAAGAGGAAGAAGAAGAGGAAGAAGAGAAGAAGAGGAAGAAGAAGAAGAAGAGAAGAAGAAGAAAGAAGAAGAGGAACAAGAAGAAGAAGAAGAAGAAGAAGAAGAAGAAGAAGAAGAAGAAGAAGAAGACTCGGACAGCAACTACTGCTGTCTGTCATTATGAACGACAATGTGTTGCGCTGCCGTTAAGCGACTGACACACAAGTCAGGTCCAGCGCATCCGACTTTGGTGTGGGAGAGAATTGTTATCTTGTAAGTCTGCGGTCAGGTCAGAGGTGTCCTCTGCTACCGGTAACCATGTAACCCGGTACCACCTGTGACATGTGGGGAGTCAACCCAACCCAAAAATCACGCCTGGAGAGAGATGGGCGCCGCCAGGCTACTTTTGCCCAAGACACGCTATATGGAATGGACAAAAATAAAGAATATACCGGATCGGTCGCCGCCCGGGTCAACAAGGACCGCGCCTTCCGTCTGCCACCAGGGCGGAGGCGCCAAGGTGCTACTGGTGGAACCTCTAAACAAAAATCAGAGGAAGGGATTACATCACCATCGCAACATGGAACGTCAGAAGTCTGCCCAAACAGGCAAACTCCAAGAACTGCTATACGAGCTGGACAGGTACACCTGGCATCGGTAGGTCTCTGTGAGGTCAGATGGAAAGAGCACGTGAACACCATACTGACGAGGGTCATATGCTCTATTAATAGCGGGGAGCAGGACAAGCATATCAATGGCGTAGGCATGCTTGTCAACAAGAACATCAAGAACTCGGTAATAGGATACTACCCAGTAAACAGCCGGCTTATGGCCATCCGCCTCAGGGCAGCCCCATTCAACATCACAGTGATTCAAGCCTACGCTTCAACAACGGATCACGATGATGAAGTCGTAGAGGAATTCTACAACCAACTACAGGGCATCATCGATAAGATGAACAAGAAAGACATCTTGATCATCCAGGGAGACTGGAACGCCAAGGTGGGCGGAGACGCACTGAAAGACTGGAGCAAATTCTGCGGTCCCTCCTGTAATGCGATCACCAATGAGCGAGACTCCGACTACTGGAATTTGCCAGCTACAACGACACGGTGCTCGCCAATACCCTTGGAGAACACAAGGCATCCCGACGCTGGACATGGCATG
>CM054145.1:51791679-51801679 GCA_028751875.1 Rapana venosa
AGCGCGTAGCCACAAGAGCAGCGCCACCCATTATTTTTTTTTCTTTTCCTGTCTTCAACTATTTTTGTTTCCCTATCCGAGTGGCTTTTTTTCTACAGAATTTTGCCAGGGACAACTCTCTTGTTGCCGTGGGTTCTTTTACGTGCGCTAAATAATTATGTGTAACACACAGAACCTCTATCTTCTCATCCGAAAGACTAGCACCCAGACCACCACTCATGGTCTAATGGATGAGGGAAAAGTTTCTGGCCCAAACGGGGATCGAACCACCGCACATTTCCGATCCGGACTTGTCGCTTTCTAGTTAAGCAGGCGCGTTACGGAGTGCTGGCTGGCAAGATATCCAACTTTAGGTTCCTTCTTCAGCTAGGCCAGAGCTCCGAGGTTCACCTGGCGTTTGCGACCGTTTTTGCCCACTATGAAGGTAGCCGCATTCCGACTTCGGGGACGTATCCTGGACATGTTCGTGTTTCCGTAACCCACCAAACGCTGCCATGAATTACGGGATCTTGAACGTATTGTGATCTTCTGTATGGGTATATACACGAAGGGAATCAAGACCACTGGCAGGTCTGCACTTGAAGTTGACTTGGGAGATTGTAAAAATTCCCACCCTTAATTCCAACATCTGATGGTCTGAGGAAGAGCCAGTCTGAAAGAATAAAAAAAAATAATGGTGAAGTTAGAGTTTTGGACCCTACAAGCTTACGAGGAAGGACAGTGGAGTTGGTTTTTAATCCTGTTTTATTTTAATCTGTATATAGTTGTGTACAGTTTTAATCTCAGATCTAATATTTTCACGTGGTGAACGCCCCCCCCCCCCCCCCCCCCCCCCCACCCCCCACACACACACACAACACACACCTCCCAGTGGTCGGCAGGGCTATAAACAATATGACTGAATTGGATTGGATTTGCCTTCAAGCTGAAAAAAACTTGTTATTGTGGCCTCTGTATGTATGCCAAAGGGTAACGAGCATCATTACCGTCTGATGGTTTAATGCCACTCACTGCTCACTGCTCATGTCTGAGGAAGATTGTGTGGCCGAGGGAGATAACCCTGCAGACTAAGCTGTATGGCCCACGAGAGGAGCTGGAAAGGACTTGCCACTATTTCTCCCAGGATACTCTATCTGGCAGTGTAAAAGGCGAGCGAGAGAAGAAGAAAGACTACTCATGTGTACTGTTGCTATTTCTGTCACTGCGGCTGCTACTTAAACTCTGCAGTTGTAGCCATTACGATTGGTTTCACAAGGCTACTGCAATTATTAAGACTGCCGCTCGTTTCTTTTGATGGAACTGCAGGTACTTTCACTGCTACAGACTGTTGTTGTTGTTGTTTTTTCCCCTAAGGTACCCAGTACACTAAACAAATGTTCACACAATAAAACGAAATCACAATCTTTTTGTTTCATTTGTCATCGAGTCCCCCGTGGGGATGCCAGAGACTAGTCCGTACTAGTCCGAGAGCCGAGTCTATGTACGTGTACTACAACCTTGTTTTCCATCATAAAGTTTTTTTCTTTGGTGCTACTGCTTCCTCGGGGTCTCTAGACTTGATAGCAATCGGGAGCCAACTTGTATCTCATGGGCATAATTTTTTCTGCTGGTGGAAATACACCAACCCCTCTCGTGCAAGAATGATGTCAAACGACCCATGGATGAGTCGACCTAGATTCGCGCAGGGGTGCTAACGCTAACAGAACCTCTCGCTGTGATGCTACAGGCTGCGCTGAAAGATGCAGAGTGCGGCCTGCTTCCCTCCTGAATGAGATGTAGGCTACGCCGGTCGAGGAACGCGCGTGCTAGGCTAGCAGACGACACACCTCTGTGTACTCAAAACAAAAGTCCGACAAAGTTGAGCGTCAAATACACCATCAGGGAAAGGTCGCGCGATGTTTTAACGGCCTGAAAATGAAAGACAAGTGTTTCTCTCTTCAACATCAGACCCTTAAACACTGAAGTGTAGTTTTCTGGCATTATTGGAATGTTAATAGAGACCGTTCTGCGATGTAAGTGATGCACAAACAGGTGCAGCATGTTTCTGGAGCTCAGCTTTGTTTCATAAAATCCACGCTCAGTGTGTTGAGAATTCTATGATTTGGGGAAGAGAGAAAGAGAGAGAGAGAGAGAGAGGCGGGGGGGGGGGGGGGGGGGGGGGGTGCAAGGAGAAAACAATACATGTACATACGTTAGGGCAGATACGTTAGGGCAGAAGAAGGTTATAAAGTTTGGACTCTCTCTCTCTCTCTCTCACAACACACACACTGAAACACATGACACTCTCTCTCCTCTCTCTCTCTCTCTCTCTCTCTCCCCTCTCTCTCTCACACACACACACACACACACACACTACACACACACACACACACACACCACACACTGACACACTACACTACACACACACACACACACACACAACACACACACACACACACACACACACACACACACACACACACACAAAACACACACACACACATATATATATATATATATATATATATATATATATAATATATCCGACTTCCAGAGAATCCGTTTCTATTGAGACCTTGTTTTCCCATGAACTAGCTCTACAGCCTACAGCACTTTTTGACGAGAATGGTGACATGAGGACAACAAGCAAGGCTGCTCTGAAGAACAAACTACAGATTCTCTGTGGTGTTGGCAACCAAGAACCTCCCACTGTTGTCGTACCTGGATGGCTGTGCAATTTGTGGACAGTACCTTGGCTTGCAGCTCCAGCTAAAGTCTCGGCTTTCATCTCAGCCGCAGTTGACACCATTTTGCCACGAGTTAAATCGGCACCAGTGTCACATTTTGGTCTTTGACAGATACTACAAACTGACCCAAAAGTCATGCTGTCGAACCATCCGTCAAAAGGGGACCAGTCGTGTGTACAACCTGACTGAAGAGTCGCCTCTACCACAGCAAAGTGTCATGCTGAAAGTCACTGCCAACAAGGAACAACTGATACAAATGATAGTACGTCGGCCTCTGCAGCAAGCAGCCTCCGGCAGGAGCAGATGTTGTCATCACTGGGCCAGACCACACCCTATACACATGGGGTCCGGACTTCAGCAAGCCCTCTGTGTCATGAAGAAGCTGATGTGCTAATGGCGTTTCATGTCATCAACGAATCGTCATTAGGACAGAGGAACATTAGGGTTGTTTCTGATGACACTGATGTACTCGTCATCTTGGCCCATCATCTGTACATGAAGACCAAAGGATTGTCCCAGAACGTAACTCTGTCCATCCAGTCATGCACGTCCACTCATAACGTCATAAGCGTCAACAACGTTGTCAGCAAGCATGCAACCATAATGCCTAATCTGCTGGCAGCTCATGCATGACTGGATGTGACACAGTTTCTTCCTTTGCTGGAATTGGAAAGATGACCCGTCCTCAAGAAGCTTCAAGTATTCTCTGATGAGCTGAAGCTTGGAAAGATTTCTGCACCTATCCAGGAAATATCCGAGTCGTGTCTGCAGTACACTAGTCTGCTGTTATGGGGAGGAATAAGGGGTCAACCTGAACACTGTTCGAGCAAGCATTTTCAGGAAGAGGATTACTGGAAAGAGACACATTCCCCCAAAACTGAGTAGCCTTCCTCCAACGATGGAAGTTTTCAGGCCCATATGAAAACGAGCACATTTTCAGGCTGTGCTGAGGCAAGCTGCAGGTGAGCCATCTCCTCCTGAGCTGGATCCTGTTGACTATGGATGGGAGCTACATCAATCAACACTCCGCCCAGCCCTTGGATTGATGATCAGCTGCCAGCTCCTGATGAAGTCCTCAACCTTTCAACTGCGGCTGCAAAAAATGGAGCAGCACAGCACAGTGCTCCTGCACCAAACTGTCTGTCACCTGTACAGCATTTTGCAAATGCAAAGGAACGCTTGCCTGCAATAATCCGATGACTGTCGCAGTCTCACCCTATGAGGAGGATACATGAACTTTCTTCAAAGTCCTATCGGCCACTCTTAATGTGAGAATTGGCAGCAGACACTAGTGAGTGTTCCACTGTTTTCTCTAAACTAAATAATTTAAGTGACTTAAATACTACGGTTTCAGGTGCATTGCGGAATAGCACCTTTCTGAACCTCGGTGCGTACTTTACATAGATGGCGGCCATCTTGATTTCTCTGAAGTAGCCATTTTATTCAATATCTGATGTGTACCTCATCAAGTTTGATTACTTTTCTTATATTGCATGCTATTTGTCAAAATTTGTCAATTTTTTATGTCTTTAAATGCATGAAACCCCCTCACAACATCTTTCACTCTAATTCTACGGCGGCCATCTTGGATTTTCAAGTCTACACAATAATGCCCAAGGTTTACCGTCTGGCTCCCAGTAAATTTGAAATCAGCAATGAAAATTCAATTAGAAACATCAAAGAAAAAAACTTTATGACGCAAAACAAGCTTTTCCTGCGGGCTCTCGGACTATACAGATGGCATCACCGCCTGGACATTCTGTGCTAGGAATCCCTGTTTTCTATCCCTGTCTTTGTTTCTGCCTTGTTTCTTTTCTTCCTGTCACTTCCTTTTTTGTCGAATTTCTGCTTTTTTGATCCATTATCTTGCCTGTTCCCCCCAGAAAGACTTGAAGGGTACCAATAATTCTCTTCCAGGCCGAAGTTGGGATGTGCTAGGCCTGACTTGTCAAGCGCTTAATGACAGCGCAACGCATTTTCGTTCATATGACAAGACAACAACTAGTCGCTGCCTGAGCGTTTAGACGAAGAAGAAAGAATTTGTCATCACATGTCACTTTCTGAATTTCCAACGACACAAACAAAGTGAAGCTATTAACATTCTACCTCAGGCCATAAACACTTAAGCTGATACACAACACACGTAATGATATAACAACTCAGAATGACAAATATTGTTACTTGCTGACATATCACACCACACGCTGATGTCAGAGCGAAGTAGTTCACGAAGGCTTGTTGAAAACTGCTGAAGCGATGAACTAAGCGGGAAGAAGTGTAAAAATAAGTTAGGAGAAGAGCGTCAACTACCAGCCACAATGGCAATCATCCCCTAGTGTCATAACCACAACCACCAAAGAGTGCATAGGTAAGCTAGCTTGGCAAAGCAGGCAGGTAATCAGGCAGGCAGGCAGGCCTCCGAAACCTAGAGAAGGATAAAGGTTTGAATTCCTTCAGGTCTCCCCCTTTCTCACCTATCTATACCCTCTAACTGCTGTCAGGGAAAAGGTAAGGGCAACAGGTGAATTGCTGTTAACGGGCCCTGCTGCTATCCTACCCTCAGACAGGTATAAGCCAGATGACACCCTTGCCATGCAAGTACAATAGAGCACCTTCGGTGACAGCCAGCTTTCCCTCCCTCCCTCCCTCCCCCACTCCCCCCACTTCCTTCTTCCTCCCTCCCTCCCTGCTCATTTGCAGGCTAGCTGAGTTGTGACGGGGCTGACAAGGGACAAGCCTCTGTTGTGTGGCTCGCCGACCATCTGTTGTGAAGTTCCAAATCCTTGGCGCTTTGCTGAACAAGTGAATGCCGTAAGGGAAAGAGGGGGGGGATAGAGGAGGCTGGGCTGTTCTGGGCCTGCCTTCCTACCTGCCTGCCTGCCACACTAGGTCTAACACAGCTCACCTGGTACAGTACAGTAGAGTCAAGTACAGTCCTTGATGCGTGTGATGGGTTGATGATAAGTGGAGAGGGATTAAAGCTTACCTGACAGCAGGAGCAGAATCAAGGGAGGAGGGGGAAGGGGGAGGATTTGAACCTACAACGCCTCGCCTCACCGCCTCTTTTTCTCGGCCAGCCTTTACCTTTACCTCCATCCCCTCCCCCTCTCCACCCCCCCCCCCCCCCCCCCCCCCCCCCCCCCTCACCCTCCACCCCCTACCCATGTACAGCAGCAGCAGCAGCAGCAGCAGCAGCAACAGCAGTGGAGAGAGGGATGCGCGGCACTAAGCCCCTAACATAAACTCCAGAGGACTGCGGCACCTTTGATGCGACAGCAGGCAACCTACACTGTCATCCCCTGTCCACAACCGCTTCCTCCCTCCCCCCCCTTTCCCCCACGCCCCCACGCAACCCCCCCCCCCCCCCCCTCCCACTGTCCCCCTTGCAAAACCATGGCCACTATCATCAAAAGTCCAAGCTAAGCTCATTCGTTATGCAGGTGCTGGGAGGACAAACGACTATGGTCCTCCACCTCCACCTTTTCAGGGAAGGGTGGTGAGGGTGGTGGTGGTGATGGTGGTGGTGGGGGAGAGGGAGGGAGTTTGGGGGAGGATTGGTTCCCACAGTCCCTCCCCCTACCCCACCCCCCACCGTCCACTCCCTAGGAACAAGCAACAGGTTGAAGAAGCAGTGAGAATGACCTCTAACTAACTACCTACCCCCTGTCCTTGTTCTTTCACCAAACAAAGAAAGCTGTGAAGAGTGAGGGAGGAATCCTGGGTGGTACCATGGTGGTATATGTTACTATCAGATACTGTACACTTTTCAACCTAAAAATAAATGAAAGCATCTGTTTGTCTATCTGTCTGTCTGTCTGTCTGTCTGTCTGTCTGTCTGTCTATCTATCTGTCTATCTATCTATATGTCTGTCTGTCTATCTATCTATCTATCTATCTATCTATCTATCTATCTATCTATCTATCTATCTATCTATCTATCTATCTATCTATCTATCTATCTATCTATCTATCTATCTATATTTCATTTTAGATTGAAAAGTGTAAAGTATCTGATAGTGCTATATTAGAGAGAGAGAGAGAGAGAGAGAGAGAGAGAGAGAGAGAGAGAGAGAGAGAGAGAGAGAGAGAGAGAGAGAGAGAGAGAGACAACTTCTCTTGCCAGGGACAACTCTTATTGCCAACAGCGACTCTCATATCCAGGAGACAGTTTTTACTGCCAGGGGACAGCTCTTTTATCAGAGATAACTCTCACTACCAGGGACAATTCTTTTACGTGCACTAACAATGTGTTGTACAGAGCACCTTGGTCTGTTGTCACATTGGGCAGAGTAGCACCGAGGCCATCTTTGGTCTAGTGACTGGTACGAGATACAGGTTCAGTTTGGGACTTAATTCGAACCCAAGACTTCTTTGGCTTTCCGATGTAGATAGTCCATGCGCGTAACCGCTCGACCATCGACTCACCAACACAGCTTTAGATTTCTGCAAAAAAAAAAAAAAAAAGGTTACATGAAGATTACGTGTTTTGGAAATAGTTTTAGATAAAAACAACAACAACCAAACACTCTATAGTGACAACCAAAGTTCAAAAACAGTCAAAACACAACAAAATAAACATTCACAGAACGTCATTAATAGAAGCACAATAATTTTATTCAGGGATAGTAAACAGGTTGAAGAAGAAGAAGGAAGAAGGAGGAGGAGTTAACAGAAGACGAAGAAGAATGCAAAGAAGAAGAAGACTGCAAAGAAGAAGAAGACTTTAAAGGAGTATTTTTTTCAACACAACAAAACAACATGCCAATCAAAACTGACAAATAACCAAAAGACGTTATGGACAAAATATCGATAGCAAAAACACTAGTTAGAACTTCAGACTATTACAAATTCAAACTTCAAAAATTGTCAAAAAACAACCCCATAACCAGGCCTAGAAAATAAGGAAATCACAACAATCAGATTGTGTACATAGTGAAAGCATTACATTCACAATTTTAAAAAAAGGTAAAGGAGTCCCATAACCTATAAGGTCGTAGGGGAGCGAGGCGTCAGAGACCTCAACTTCTCAAGGGGCCAGCATATTGAGGCGGCGCCCATCTCCTCTCCCTCCTGCTTTACCTTCCCTGACCCTAAAGAGGGCAGGTACCCATTTACAGCTGGGTGAACTGGGGGAACTGTACTGAAGCCAAGGCGCGCAAACGGTCACTCATCCAACTGGTAACCACGCTCGACGCTGCTTAACTTGGACAACGTAAATATACCCGAAGTTGAAATGCGGCTACCTAAATGGTTGGGAGGAAGGGTGGGGAGGGGGGGGGGGGGGGGGGGGGACGAATGCATACACACAAAAAATCTCACCATTGGTGAACCTCGGAGCTCTAGTCTGGAACGGGGCAAAATATACACTGTGAACAAAAACATAACGTAAAGAAACTGTACATAGTAGCAAACCCGTTCCGCTTTTCGGAAGAGTAGGCCATTGTGTGCCGGTGGGAACGGATGACAAAATTGACAAACTGCATACACACGGGGACTGGATGCAAAAAACACGCAAGTGCTTATTCCATTATCCTCGATATAAAGGAATAAAATTAGAAAAATAAAAATAAAAACGTAATGCCTGACGCCGGTTTAGAAACATAAAAGCACTCCGAGATGGAGATGTTATAAAGACGTTACCAAGAGAAAACCAAACGTAATAAAGATGAGATTCTGAGAGTGCGATGCTTTGACAGCTTATTGTCCCTTCAGCAATAAAACCCCTAATCCAGATAAGGACTGGGGAGGATATCAAGTTCAATTGCACCATAAACAGCCACCAAGTATGTGTGACACACTCATATACACATACAGGGAGACACACACAGACACAGACAGAGAGAGAGAGAGGAGAGAGAGAGAGAGATGAGAGAGGGAGAGAGAGAGAGAGAGAGAGAGGGGGGAGAGGGGAGAGAGAGAGAGAGAGAGGGAGAGAGAGAGAGAGGGGGAGAGAGGGAGAGAGAGAAGAGGTAGAGAGAGAGAGAATGGAAGCGAATGCGAATGCGAAAGTTTTATTCATTATAGGCCTTGGGGATGTGAGAGAGGGAGAGAGAGAGGCTTTGAACAATACTGTCTTTGCCTAATGTCGCCTATATTGGGCAAGGGGAGGCTACATGCGACATTCTTTTGTGAATAGAAATATATCTAAGAGAACATATAGGATGCATTCAATGTAATGAAAGAGAGAGAGAGACGCTTTGAACAATTTGTTGTCATTGCCCAATGTGGCGTATTGACAAAGAGGGGTTTCAAGCGACTTTCTTTTGTGAAAACAAATCAATAATAAGAGAAATTACAGGATGCATTCCATGTAATGAAAAGTCTGTCTGACTGTCGGTCCGTTCGTCCGTCTGTCTGTTTGTCTCTGTTTCTGTCTCTCTCTCCATGTATGTATCCTCTTTTTATCTTGGTCTCTGTCACACCTTCTCTCTCTCTCTCTCTCTCTCTCTCTCTCTCTCTCTCTCTCTCTCTCTCTCTCTCTCTCTCTCTCTCTCTCTCTCTCTCTCTCTCTCTCTCTTCCCCTCCCCTCCCTCTCTCTGTCTGTCTGTCTGTCTGACTTTTGTCTTATCTGTCTGTTTCTCTCTGCTTTTGTCTGTTGTCTCTCTCTCCACACACACACACACACACACACCACTCACACCACCACCCACACACCACACCACATCACACCACACAAACTCAAACACACACGCACACACACAGACTACCATATAGCACACACTCAAACACACAACACATCTGCACACACACACACACACACTACACACCTACTAACTTCTCTCTTCTGTCAGCCCATTCTCCCTTTGTCTGTTCTCCCCTCCCCTCCCCTCCCCCTCCCATGCAAAGCATCCATTGTATTAGTTATTTACACTCTATAACCAACCCATTTGCACAACTACATACACTAGTTGTCTCTTTTAACTGTCTGTCTGCTGTCATGTTGATCATTCTGCCGTGCGCTGTCTGTCTTGCTTTTCCTTCTCTCTCTCTACTTCTCACTCTCTCTCTCTCTCTCCCTGCACTCCTTTTCTTGTATTTTCCATTTACATTATTGAAATAACTTTTCTTTGAACTTCATCACGTTGTCTTTATATATATATGCGTGCATTATGAAAATCAATTTGCCGTGCCTATCCTTGCTTGACTTATTCCTGTTTACGTTTACTTTCAATTTTTTCTCTCTACATGTATGGCATTAGATTGGGGGTGAATTTTCATGGAAAGTCCATCATCAATATATGTATTTTTTCCATGTCTTTCTTTCTTTATATTAT
>CM054145.1:51806679-51821679 GCA_028751875.1 Rapana venosa
CTGTACATCCGGTTTCAGTAATGTTTATTCGAAAGAAAAAAAAACCCATACACATGCATATAAACTGATGTTAAGAGGGACAACAAGCAGACAGCTTATAACGTGTCCTAAGAGGAAACAAGAAACTAAACATTAAAAAGAAATTCAGCCAGTAGGCATGAGTCCATCTGAAGCAAAAGATGTTTTTCAATACAGTTGCAAGTATGACAAATCAGTTGATCATCGTTCCCGATTTTGCTGCAACCACGTTTTGGAAGCAGAGCTGTAGATAACTGTTTAAAGAACAAGAACAAGCCATAAAAACCCCCACCAAAACAATGGTACACTTCGATGAAAACTGGACAAAAAAGGAATGCTTAAAAAATGATGCATAAAACAAATTGTTAGAAGGAGACATCAGTACAGACTCTTATACGAAACATGAGCTGTTCTTGAGTTGGAGCACGATTGTACAAGTGTCCATAACAGCATCAGCCCATACCTACTACAGAGTGGTAGAAACATGGTGGGGACGGCATAGCTCAGTGGCCGGAGCACTCGCTTTCCCTCAGACAATGTTTAGCAGCAGTTGAGCGTGGTTACCAGTTGGATGGGTCACCGTTTGCTCACCTTGGCTTGAGTACAGTCCCCCAGTTCACCCAGCTGTAAATGGGTACCTGCCTTTTTGGGGTCAGGGAAGGGAAAGCAGGGAGTGAGAGGAGATGGGCGCCGCCCCCAATATGCTGGCCCCTGGAAAAGTGAGGTCTCTGACGCCTCGCTCCCTTACGACCACATAAGTTATGGGACACCTTTACCTTTGTAAGAACTCGATGGCACCACAGGGTCTTCGACAGACAAACAATGCTTAAGTGCACTAAGTGAATTAAAAGTTTTTATGTAGTCAAAAAGACTGTTCTACAAGGAAGTGGCAGCTAGAAGAACAGATTTACATTTAATGTATGCGTTGCGTTTAAATGCTTTACGCTCTAAGGGTTCTACGACGACGGTAAGGATAGCTTTCAGAAACAAAACTGGATACCAAATCTGACAAGCAATCTGTACATGTAGGCCTACCCGTTAACCAACTGATAAGACAGTATATGAGCTGTACAGCTGACAAACAGCAAAAGAAAACTATGTATACGCAATACGTGGCCATTGTCATTGTCTAGAACCCAAATTTCAATCTGATACACACATTATACTTGAATACTGAGTTATGGGAGGAGGGGGGGGGGGGGGGGGGGGGGGGGGGGGGGGGGGGGGGGGGGGGGGCTGGGGGAGATTGTTTCCCTAAGCGCCAAAGTATTATATGTTTCGGCATGGGGGGAAATTTTTTTTAGGTGGACGACTTTTTCCCTTTTCCTAAGGGTTTGGGGGTGGATGGAAAGGGATTTTAATGTGTGCCCAAGATGTTTCGGGGCATACCTAGGAAAAGGAACTCCAGAACATTTTTCCCCCGGGGCCAAAAAAAAGGGTTTTGTGTATCCGCCAACTTCAAACCCCCCACCACCTCCACAAACACCCCCCCCCAAAAAAACATTGGGCCCAAGTGTGTGGGTGGTGGGGGTGTAAGAGAGAGAAAAGATGATAAGAGAGAGAGAGAGAGAGAGAGAGAAAGAGAGGGGAGGAAAAGAGAAAGTGGGGTGTGTAAAAGAGAGAGAAGAGAGAGAGGGAAAGAGAGAGAGAGAGTTTTGTGCAGGTGTGTTGGTTTTGTGTAAGAGGAAATGTGTGTTTTGCGTTCTCCCTTTTTCCCCTGTACGTCTTTCCTCTGTACGCCTCTCCCCTCTCTCCTGCTCTCTCTTTTCTCTCTCTCTCTCTTCTCTCTCTCCCCTCTCTTCTCTCTCTCTCTCCTCTCTCCTCTCTCTCCCCCTCTCTTTGTTTTCCCCCCTTTACGGGGCCCTGACTTTTTCATACTTTTTATAAATCTTTTTATTTTGTTTTCGAAAAGTTTTTTTTTTGGGCCCCAAACCGGGGATAATTCTCAACGGACCGAGTCCATTCTATCGCCATGAAAAAATGGGCAAATTTTGTGGAAAACTGGAACCAAAAAAAATTTTTTAAAAAAAAAGCCGAAAAGGGGGGCGAAATGGTTCTCTTCTTATTTAAAAAATATAAAAAATAATTATTTATAAGAAGTCGAGAAGTATGGGGGCGCTCGCTCCCTTGCCTCTCTCTCCCCTTCCCCCTCTCTCTCTCTCTCTCTCTTTTCTCTCTTTTCTGCCCTCTTTTTTCTTTCTGTCTTTTTCCTTTCCGCTGTCTGTCTGTTTTTTTTTTCTGTCTCTCTGTCCTCCCCCTTTTCCCCTTTCACCCCCCCCCCCCCCTCCCCCCCCTCCTTCCCCCACTCCTCTCCTCTCCCCCTTTTTTCCCTCTCTCTCTCCCCTTTTTCCTCTTTTCTCTCTTCTTCTCTCTCTCTCCCCCTCCCCTCTCTCTCTCTCTCTCTTCTCCCCCCCTTTCCCCCCTTTTTTTTTTCTTCTTATACCTTTTTCTGTTGTTGTCTGTCGGGTTTTTCTGTCTGTCTCTCGGGCCCCTCCAAAACCCTTCCCTTTTAAAAACCCCCCCCCCCCCCCCCCCCCCTCCCCTCCTCTCTTTTTCCACTGGGTCCCCTTTTTCGCTTCTCTCTTCTCTCTCTCCTCTCCTCCTCTTTTCTCTCCCCTCTCTTTCTCCCTCCCTCTCCCCCACTCTCCCCTTCCTTTCCCCCTCCCCCCATCTTATTTTCAAACAAACTAAAGAAAAATTTCTCCAAAAGTCTTTTGAAAAAAAACACCCCTTTCAACTTCGGCTAAAAGGCCCAATCTTTTAACTCGTTTAAAGGTTTAACACAACAACCCCCACGCAACCCAAACCCAAACCCTCCATGCCCAAAAGGGGGCCTTCTCTCTCTCTCTCTCCCCCCTCTCTCTCTTTTTTTTCTCCCCCCTCTGGCCCCCAAATGTTAAACCCAAACCAAAACCCGCAGCCCGGGATGTAGACTGTTTTGTCCCCCCCCCCCCCCCCCCCCCCCCCCCCCCCCCCCCCCCCCCCCCCCCACCCCAGCAGCTCATTCCGGACTCAGCACAACATTGATGCAAAGATCATTGCAAAACCTCGTTGTTTGGTCTGGATTTTCTGGGGGGGGGGGGGGGGGGGGGGGGGGGGTCTCCAGAAGTTTTCAAACTGGCTTTTGTGAAGGTTTGGAGAAAAGCTTGCGCTCTGTCAAACACGCGGGGTGAAAAACCACTGTAGGCTGGCTTTCCACTTGACACCTCCTGGTCAACACACTGGTGGTGGTGGCAGTAGGTTCTGGCTTTTTGGCTGGAGGGAATGGGTGGTGGTCGGAGGAGGAGGAGGTGGAGGTGGTGGTAGTGGTGGTGGTGGTAGTGGTGGAGAGAAAAGGTTGTTTTCCTTCTGAGACTTCTCACCTGTGTGAAAGGAGAAGGGTTTTGTTGATCAGCTTTTGGTGTCTGGAGGTTTTGATTGTCTTAGTAAGGTAGAAGGGAGGGAGGGAGGGAGGGAGAGAGAGAGAGAGAGAGAGAGAGAGAGAGAGAGAGAGAGAGAGAGGCTGGTAAAGCGTGGGCTTCTGTGTGATGTCATCTCTGCGTCAATATGTACTGTATTGGTCGGTTAGGTAAAATGGAAGGTTGACTTATTAACCACCACCTTCCCTCACCCCATCTCTCTCTCTCTCTCTCTCTCTCTCTCTCTCTCTCTCTCTCTCTCTCTCTCTCTCTCTCTCTCTCTCTCTCTTGTGTAAAGTTTTCAGTCTGTTTAGAGATACCTATGCTTCCTGGTAAGTTTGATACAGTTACAGCAAAAAATTTATCTTTCTATGAACGAAAAGAATTTTTCTAGTCGATCAAGTTCTATAGGAAAAGATAGAAATACATTTTTGAAAGGGATACAAAACAAAGTTTGCCCAATCATGTCCAATTTCATTATAAAAAAAACCCAACAACAACAACCCACACTCACACACAAAAAGATGCTGTATTTTATTGTTTTATCATAAGAGTATGTCCCATTCAAAGCAAAAGAAAGAACCTTTTGTTGCATCATTAAGAACCACACTCCCCTTTAGAAGAAACCTGGATATACTACACTAAAAATCGGTATTCAGTCGGGAATTGTTTTGGTCTATTTTTTCCCCGCGTGCTGTCAATATAGGCTAAGACTACACTGATGCTACAATCCTTCACCCACTCTGATCCGTGTAACAGTCTGTCCACCTTGTTGGTGCTAGACACTGGCTGCTGTGACAAAATTAATGGTTACTTTGCTAGCCGCTGATCCCTGGCTTTGTATCAACTCATGCCTAATATCAGATCGTTGTTGTTGTTGTAGTTGTTGTTGTTGGTGGTGGTGGTGATGGTGGTGTTTTGTAGATCCGAGGTTCACCGATAGTGACATTTTGCGTATGCCACCATTTTATTATTTACTCTTCTTTCTTCTTCTTCTTCTTCTTCTTCTTCTTCTTCTTCTTCTTCTTCTTCTTCTTCTTCTTCTTCTTCTTTTATTTCGAGGATAATGGAATAAGCACTCATGTGCCTTTTTAAAAATTAATTTAGTCCCCGCGTTTATGCAGTTTTGTCAGTTTTGTCATCCGTTCCCACCGGCACACAATGGCCTACTCTTCCGAAAAGCGGAACGGGTTTTAACGTGAGCGCAAGATGTTCTGCGTGCGTTCGCACACGGGACCTCGGTTTATAGTCTCATCCGAAGGACTTTTGGGGAGAGTGGAGTTAGCACTGATGTTAACGCCAGAGGAAAAATCCTATTGAACAAGAATAGAACCCGGGTCAGCAGATCACGAATACATCACTCTAACCACCAGGCTATCCCGTCCCATAATTAAGGTAGCTGTACTCCGACTTCGGGGTTGGTGTTTAAATACGACACCTGTGTACATGCTTTTAAAAAAAAAGTTGTCATATGTTCCTGCCGGCACAAAATGGCCTACTCTACCGAAAAGCGGATCGGGTTTTTAAAGTGCGCGCAATGTGTTTTGCGCACATTCGCACACGGGATCTCGGTTTATAGTCTCATCTGAAAGACTTTGGGGTGGGGTGGGGTGGGGGGGGGGGGGGGGGGGGGGGGGGGGGGGGGGGAGGAGGTCAGTGCTGATACGTTAACTCCAGTCATGAGTTATTGTACAAGAGAATTCTCATGTACAACAATGCCTGTCAGTATTGTAATTGCCCTTCATGGGATGATTAAAGTGTTTTTGACTTGACTTGACTTGACGCATGACTGGTAGTGGTGCAGTTTGCCAGTTGACGGAACGAGGGACTGACTGATTGTTGTGCTCTCTGCTGTCCGTTCCCGTCGGGTTGCGTGGAGCGCCTGTGAATCTGTATTGTAGAGACGTGTGTGCAAGCATGCCATATATATAACATGTATTGCTTTGCACAAAGGATGCAATTGTCTTGATTTTGTATAATGCTATGAGCTCTGTGGTAACGAGTTTGCTATATCTTCCTTTTATTCTCTGATATTTAATTCAGACGACAGCTGCAATGACCAAACTGAAAGTCCTCTGGAGCGACAAGAACATCGCCATCAACTTCAAGATCAGACTCATAACGTTCCCTGGTCATGTTCCTATGTTCGTACGCATGTGAAACGTGAACCATAACAGCAGACATTGAAAGAAGGATAGGCCTACAGGCTTTCGCAAACTTCTTGGTATCTCATACAGAGATCACATTACTAACGAGGGGGTGAAAGCCAGAATTGAAAATACCACCAAGCCATATGAAGAGCTCCTGACTTCAGTGAAAAAACACACCCCGCAGTCTGAAATGGTACGGGCACGTCACACGAACATCTGCACTGGCCAAGACTGTCCTACAGGGAACAGTACAAGGAAGGAGACGAACAGACAGATAGAGAAAACGATGGAAAGACAACATCAGAGAGTGGACTGGCCTTGAATGGAACGACTTGCTGCGAAAAGTTGAAAACTGCGAAGAGTGGAGGAAGCTGGTTGTCAGTGGTGTCCTAACAGTCTACAGGGAAGGTGAAGGTGAACCTACATGATTTCCTTAGATTTGATATAATGCAGTATTCGTTTTTGTAGAGTAACTTTGCGAAACGTAGCACACGGTTCAAGTCTACCTACCTACCTACCTACCACCTTGCAGGAGCCCTCCTCAGTCCAACTTCATACAGCCTTCAGTAACAACTATAACGGTTCACCACTGATCACAATATCATGCCGTAACAAACTCTACCTCAGGGCCGTTATTATCCGCCCTGTATTATCCCTACAGCAAACGGTACACCTCTGGCTATTACATCTGATCTTCCTCTCCAAGTTCAATAATGGCTAGCTATCTTTACGATTGTCTATACCCCCTTCTCTTATCCTCTCTAATCCCTTAAGATTAGATGCACTTGACGCTATGTAATCAAGACAAGTGGCAATTTACTCCCTACACTTCAGACCAGACATGGTGGAATCATTGTCAGCCATAAAGGCCAGGCGGATTATAGTGGAAGAGGTTTTGCTTTAGCGCCCCCCGCTTACACTCTTGTCTTCACTCGTAAACGTGTCAGAAATCTTAGCCCAGAAGGTAAGAGGCGTTTAACGTGGCAGTCAGTGTCTTTCGTACCTGAGGAGAGGTGAGAAGGACGAATGCATTCTATCCTTTCCCTGGATTAAAGTTTTAAGTAGCTGTTAAAAATACAAAACCAGGAAAGAGTTACTGAGAGAGAGAGAGTGTGGTGTGTGTGTGTGTGGTGTGTAAAGAATACCCGTAATATATGGTTAAGACAGTAGGTTGTTTGTATCTTTGTTACAGATGATCTTTTTTCTGTTTAATGGTTACGATTCGTGGGAGAAGTCAGATCGAGTGTTACGAGGCAGAGACAGAACAGACGGACGGCCCGGAGAAGAGATAGACAGACAGACAGACAAACAGACACCCCACAGACAGACACGCGCGCGCATGAGCATTTGATGGCTTAACTAAGAGTTTAAATGCAGAGGAGAGAGAGAGAGAGAGGAGAGAGAGAGAGAGAGAAGAGAGAGAGAATGACAATGACAATGACAATGACAACGACAACGGTTTAAGCCCATTCACAAAGAGACAGCGGGAAGGGGACTGGAAACAATTAAACAATTAGCAGAATTATTTAACTAAGGAAAAGAAACATCCATAAGAGCCCAGCTAATCATCATGGCATGGATTCCATATCATCGCTATCATAATAGCTATCATAAGCTATGATAACTGTAATTATTTTGCTTCTAACACACATAGAGAACAATGAGCAATGAACAGACTTTATTGCTGTTAACTGTTTTAGAAGTCATTCAGCAGGACGTCACGCCAGTTATTGATACATGCGGTTTTTTTGGTTTTGTTTTCTTTATTATTTACGTCATGTACAAAACTGTCATGCCAAAAACTAACCATGATAGAGAGAGAAAGATAGAGAAAGAGAGAGAGAAAGAAAGAGAGAAGAAAGAGAAGAGAGAGAGAGAAGAGAGGAGAGAGAGAGAGAAGAGGAGAGAGAGAGAGAGAGGAGAGGAGAGCACCTCTCTGCCAGCCACCAGCCACCAAACCAACCAACCAGCCACCCAACAGCCAACCAACCAAACCCCAACCAACAGCCCAGCTCAGTAGTACACCAACGACAGAGGCAAACATTGTCTGAAAAGGATCCGAACATTAACCCCGCAAGAAACCCAAACCCGAACCCAGGCAGCAACACACACTGTTAGAACTGTTAAAAGCATTGTCCCCCCCCACCCCCCCCCATCCCACCCAGCATTGAAGCTGCCCACCTGGGCAAATCTAATCTGATATCATCGCCCTCCACAGCGCCAAATTGTCCCCCGCTCTCTATGATCATACCGCAAGACAGGCTAGTGGAGCACTCAGAACACCTTCCAATCCTGACGCAACACTCGGCAGGTTGGCAGTGCTACCCCTCCCCCCCCCCCCCCCCAACAAAAGCCCCCCCCCCCCCCCCCCACCCCCACCCCCCATCTCGCCGACTTTCCCTGAAAGCCATAACTCATTCGGGGGCTCAACACCGATGACTCCAAAAACGACCCTCAATGGCCTTCTTTCCCATCCAAACGCCAAACGGAACGCCCCCATTCATTCCCCCCCCCCCCCTCCTCCCCCCCTCCCCCCCCCCCTCCCACCCCCAACCCAGCCCACTTTCATTTTTGGGAAAGGATACCTGTGGTGTGTTCAAGAGTTCATTGAAAGGGCCTGGAGAGAGAAACGAGAGTAACCACCCTACCCACACCCCCACCCCACACCTCCCCACCCCCCACCCACCTGCGCTCCAGCTTTGAAGTTGCCGGAGGGCACTCCGGGAGAGAAGCTTTCCAAACTGGGTGGCTGAGTTCATGTCCCCAAAATTAGATCAGTCCCGCAACTGCCCCTGACAATAGCAGGTGGATTTCCAGACAAATTAGCCCCCAGAAGCAGACCCAGCTTGGGTTTCTGCGCCAGACTGGTCAAAATGGAAGGCAAACAAGCGCAGTTTTCAAAGCCCCGGTAAAGTTCAGTTAGGCCCACACTTTGTTGTGTGATATTGGAAGCAAAAGGTGGGGGACCGTAGTTCGTTTACTTGGTTAACAGTAGCTAAAAACGGGTTGTGTTAATAACGCAGGTCGTGTTGATTTTTTCCCCCTAGACATTTTGTCGTACCTAGCTTTAAAAGTTCATCGTTGGCGGCAGGTGTAAAGGATTCGATTCCAAACGAACCACTGCCCCTAGTGTTTTCATTTCAGTTATGACTTTGGTGTTGTGGTGGCAAAATCCTGAAGGCGGACTGCCAAACTAACATGATTTTAGCCGGCATTGATGGCATGGATAATATTTATTTGGTGAAACCCCAGGGGAACTTTCATTGGTGACGTTTCAACGAAACCACAAGACTCTTTTTCAGATTGCAGATTGAGTACTTTTACAAACTCCCTGATTATAAAAATGGGCTATGTTTTGCAAATTGACTGACATAACATCGAAAGAAGTAATTCTCATAATTTCGGAAAAGTTTTTGTTAACATTTAGACTTTGGAGGAACATTTTAAAAAGAAAGTATGTTTTATCTGTGTTTTCCTGTGTATTTTTGTTTCTGTAGTTTCATGTGTTTGTTATGTAATCCGTGTCTTCCATTGGAAGAGTGGTTTATCTGTGTTTGTTATGTAATCAATGTCTTCCATTGGAAGAGTGGTTTATCTGTGTTTGTTATGTAATCAATGTCTTCCACTGGAAGAGTGGTTTATCTGTGTTTGTTATGTAATCAATGCCTTCCACTGGAAGAGTGGTTTATCTGTGTTTGTTATGTAATCCATGCCTTCCACTGGAAGAGTGGTTTATCTGTGTTTGCTATGTAATCCATGTCTTCCATTGGAAGAGTGGTTTATCTGTGTTTATTATGAATCCATGTCTTCCATTGGAAGAGTGGTTTATCTGTGTTTATTATGAAATCCATGTCTTCCACTGGAAGAGTGGTTTGTCTGTGTTTATTATGAAATCCATGTCTTCCACTGGAAGAGTGGTTTATCTGTGTTTATTATGAAATCCATGTCTTCCACTGGAAGAGTGGTTTATCTGTGTTTATTATGAAATCCATGTCTTTCCACTGGAGGGGAGGTTACCCGGTGTGGTTTTGTTGTGTATTTTCGTTTTCGTCATTACATGTGTTTGTTATGTATGTCTTCCATTGGAAAAGTGCAGGATAAGCTACAAACTTGTTATTGCTCTCCGTACATATTTTGTTCATGTTGTAGTAATGTCCTTGTGAATAAACATAATGTGTAAAACAAGCAATTGTGAAAGTCATAAAATTCCCAGACCTCTTGTTAGTCACTGAAAATTAAAAAAAATATGGCACGTTTTTATCCAGAAAGAATAATTCTATGAACACGAAAGTGTTACCTAACCATCGTGCATTATCATGTTATGTGCTCATTTCACAATATATAAACAAGACCAAGTCAATCCAGTTAATCCTTGACGACATATCCAGGGCTGTCACCTTGTAGCATTTCTAAATCTCAGATGAAACTACAAACTACTTGAGCTATAATATAAATATTTCCAATTTTCAGTATAATACGTTTACCAGTTTCCTTCAAACCTCCCTCCTCCCCCCTACAATTTCCATATTATTATTATTATTATTATTATTATTATTATTATTATTATTTCCCATTCTCATTCCCCCTTCTTCTGTCCTTTTTGACGTCATATTGAACAGGACGCAAAATGATGACGTTGCTGTTAAAAGTTGTTGTTTTTTTTTAAAAACTGTTCACAACTTTCATCTTTCTTGTTTGAGGTCATGTTGTTGAATAGGGTGGCAAAATGATGACATTGTCTATAAGCTGTTCACAACTTTCAAACTCTCTTTTTGACGTCATGTTGAATGCAGGGACAAAATGACGAGGTTGCTGTCAACATTTCTAACATGTGCACAACTTTCAAAACTTGTTCACAACTTTCATCTTTCTTTCTGACATCATATTCAATAGAGCGGCAAAATGACGACGCTGCTTTTACAAATTTCTAAACCTGTTCACAACTTCGAAAACGTGCAAAAAGACACCGACAGGACTTCCAGTAGCGAGCCAGCTTCCTCCAGATCATTGGCCAGCAAAGGAGGATTATCACCCTGACACAACTCGGGGTGCAGGCCGGCAGGGAGTCATAGCACAGAGGACAGACAGACAGACAAGCCCTGAGAGGAGGAGGCGGGCGGGGGCAGAGGGTGGGTGTGGGGACAAGGGGACAGCAATGACAACCCGGCAAAAAGCCTGCTCTCCACGACATCGGCTCCAAGTTAGGGCGGCCAGCGTTTGAAGGTGGACCTCATTACAGCCCTGGCTTATCACTGTCTAAGCCGCCCAATTGGGGCTCCTCCTGCCCCCAATCCCCTATCCTGCTGGAAGGGAGGGCAGGCAGGGGTCTGGTCTCGGGTTTGTGCTCCTGGTTTTGTGTGGTGGGAGGGGTAGGAGGTCCAACATCCATGACGCAAGCTGCTCCTCCTTTGGAGTGAAGAGGTCTCTGCTCCTCATGTCCCCCTCTTCCTTGTTGATGATCCCTGGTCTCCTGTGTAGTGTGAGGTGAGGGTGTATTGTTAGGATGGTTGCCAAGAGTGCTGTATGGTCATCAGGGGATGTTAAAAGTTTTATTTTGTGTACTTTGGTCAGGATGTGGTTAAATTGAGGTCCCAGCGGAGATTTCCGATTTAGGGACTGTGAGAAGGCGCTTGGAACTTCGATCTTTGTTATAGTGTTTGTCTTACTAGTCATGAAGTTCAGGTTAAAGAGAATTCTCACTGCAAGAGAGCATCAATGCAATTACATGTAGGGAAAAAAGGTAAAGGAGTCCCATAACCTATAAGGTCGTAGGGGAGCGAGGCGTTAGAGACCTCACTTCTCTAGGGCCAGCATATTGAGAGCGGCGCCCATCTCCTCTCCCTCGCTGCTTTACCTTCCCTGACCCTAAAGAGGGCAGGTACCCATTTACAGCTGGGTGAACTGGGGGAACTGTACTGAAGCCAAGGCGCGCAAACGGTCACCCATCCAACTGGTAGCCACGCTCGACGCTGCTTAACTTGGCTGGGGGAAAGCGAGTGCTCCGACCACTGAGCTATCCCGTCCCCCCTACATTACATGTACAGCTTACAATAATTTTCACAGTGTTCTGGTCTCATCAAATGAAGGGAAGAATGCATCATGGGCCGAAGAAGAAAACTAGAAAACAATACAACTAGAATCAGACATATTCATACACAGCTGTAATAAGCCAGCTATGCTTTTTTAGGGCTGGGGTGGGTCTAGTTTTGCAGTTTATTGTTTTGGCTGGGAAGAAGACCAATACAAAACATGACAAAGTAGCTATGTTGGTGTTTTTTTCTATCACTATTCGCATAATTTCTGGGTTATCCAAGAACTTTAGATTTGTAGTTCTGCCACCTGTACACGTTTTGCTGGGAGTCTAAAAAAGTACCGACTTTTAAAATGTATTGAATGCGTGGTGTAAGGAAAGCAAGTAGTATAGTTCTGACAATATTGCTTGGAGATAGAGATTGATCTGTTATTTAAACCCGTTAGTAATTCTCAGATTTTGGTTTTTTTAAATGGAAACAATATTTTTGAAGAGATTGTGTAAGCAATACAGAAATTGGAAAATCCATGAAATTACATAACAATCGACAGATCGATCTGCTCATCACTGATCAACTAGCAAAAGAACGAACAAACAAACGAACACAGAAAAAAAGAACCAACCAACCATCCAACCAACCAAGCAACCACCCAACCAACCAACCACCCAACCAACCAACCAACCAACCAACCAACAACCAACCTACCAACCAACCAGAAAGACAAACAACCGCTAAATAACTAACTAAACTAACTAACTAACTAACTAACTAACAACACTAACTAACTAACTAACTAACTAACTAACTAACTAACTAACTAACTAACTACTATCTAACTAACTAACTAACTAACTAACTAACTAACTAACTAACTTTTTTACTGGTTTAACTCAATGGTAAATGATGCAATAATGTAGTGCCTTACTATAATCATTACGAAAATTGTTCTTAGATAGATGGCTTGATGAAAAAAAGCAAATGCATTGCTTATTCAATGTACCATCTGGAAATAAAATTTTGACTTGACTTGACTTGACTTGACTAACTAACTAACTAAACAACACAGCAACCAAAATAACCAACTCTGATCAACCTGCTAATATATCAACTCACTGATTTACTTACTGATCCACCAGCTGACAGAGGTATGAATCAGTATCCCCAAAGTCGGAATGCGGCTATCTAAATGGTGGTGGTGGTGCTGATGTGTGTGTGGGTGGGTGGTGGTGGTGGTGGTAAAGAAACAGTTGCGTATGCAAAAATCTCACCATTGGTGAACCTCGGAGCTCTAGCCCAGGAACAAAAATACAAAACCCTGTATCATTCAGAGAACCCACCAACTGACCCTCTCTCTCTCTCTCATGCAGTCAGTCAGTCAGTCAGTCAGTCAGTCAATCAATCAGTCAGTCAATCAGTCAGTTAGTCAGTGAGTCAGTCAGTCAATCAGTCGGTTAATCAGTCAGTCAGTCAGTCACCCACTCACTCCCATACTCGTTCACTCACTCACTCTCTCACCAACTTCTTCCTTCACCGCACTTCTTTCTTGACCTTTTGACCAGAAAAATCTCCATAATTACCCATCCACCAGGTCAGGGGGTTAGTCGATGACCCAGCAACCCAGCAACCCAGCAAGCAAGCATCATCATTATCATCAAGGAGTGAGTGAGGAATACTACCTGCGAAGCTTCCTGCTGGGCTGTGTTGCCTGCTGTCTGTCTGTCCGTCTGTCCATTCCCTGTCTGTCTTGAGTTACCTGCAAGATGAAAAGAGGACAGCTGGAAAGGTGATCACCAGCCTCTACTATAGCCAGCGACAGGAGCTTGAGGTACCATTACCTTCCAAATCCTGGCTGCAACAATAGAAAGTTTCTAGATGATAGAACTTCAAAGGGAAAGCGCGGGCCGGATTTTTATGATTATGACCAATCTTTTGGGGGCTATTGGGGTTCGTGTGAAATACACTAGGTATAGTGTTGGGGTATAGTAGTGAAGACATCAGTCCTGTTGCAGTGTTTACGACTTATTTTGGAGACATCTAGAAAGAAGGAAGGAGTAGGAGAGGGGAGGAGGAGGAGGAGGAAGAGAAGGCGAAGGAGGAGGGAAAGGAGGAGGAGGAGGAAGAGAAGGAGGAGGAGGAGGGGAAGGAGGAGGAGGAGGAAGAGAAGGAGGAGGAGAATGAGAGGAGAAGAAGAAGAAGGAGCAGAAGAAGAAGGAGGAGGAGGAGAAACAAGAACAAGAATGCTAAGAAGGAGAAAAAGACGAAGGAGAAAACAAAGAAGAAGAAGAAGAAGAAGAAAGAAGAAGAAGAAAAGAAAAGAGAAGGAGAAGACGAGGAAGAAGAGGGGGAAAAGAAGAAGCAGAAGATGAAGGTGGAAGAAAAAGGAGAATAATAATAATAATAAGAAGAAGAACAACAACAAGAAGGAGAATAACAACAAGAAGAAGCTGGGTAATATTTCGCCAAACTGATGAACAATGGACAAAAAGTAAGTTCATTTGACTCGTTTGTATTGCAAACCGTACTGCCTTGACAAGACACCGTTTTTAAGTCACTGCAGAGTGCTGGGCATAAAATTCAGGCTGTTCTTTACCAGCGATAAAAAGAGGATAGGGCATAGCACTTCCTATTTTTCATTTTTCCTCGTTTGTGAATGTTATATTCATTTCTCTCCCAAGGGGATGCGGGCGAGGGGGGGAGAAGGGGTGTCTGTCAAGTATAAATAGCACCCCAACCTTCTGGAAATTCTGTGTTAAGAATTCCCTCTTTTCTATCCCTCTCTGTGCTTATGCCATCTTCCTTTTCTTCCTGTCACCTCCTTTTTGGGGGGGGGGGGGTCTATTTTCTACTTTCTTGGTCCATTATGCTGCCATTTTCCAGAAAGGCTTAAAAGATTAAAAAAATTCTTTCCCATGCCCAAGTCAGATACGCTAAGCCTGACTTGTCAGGCGCTTAAAAGCAGTACAATGCAATTTCCGCTCATATGACAGACACCAAAAGCTGTTACTTTGAGGGTTCGACGAGGATGAATAAGAATGTTCATTTCTCCATGAGTGCGGCCTTTATATATACAGAATGCTCCTACTAGAGACAACTCCCTTATTGCCACAGTTCTTTCATGCACACGACCCGAGTGTATCTGTCCAGCCGAAAGACCAGCTTTCCAGACCATACGCATAACAGTCTAGAGGATGAGTTAGGCATTCCTCAGCTTAACATCCTGGGGCTGTGTAGAGGATGGAGTAAAATGCCCAACTTGAGAAGGGGTTCCGTCCGAACTCGCGATATCTTGCTTTGTGGACTAGAGCGTTCCTGCAAGGCCACTAACGGTTCCACTGCCGCTTTTATAATGAATTTTATGCTAGATCTTTCTCCTGTGGGAAATGCCCGGAAGGGGGGCTCTTT
>CM054145.1:51829179-51841679 GCA_028751875.1 Rapana venosa
CTCTCTTTGTCTGTCAAACAAAGCTAAGCAAAAACTTGCAACAAGCAGCTTCACAAGTCCAGTTAAAAGTTGACATGGAATAATGGAATAAGAGTAGTACTGTCTTTCTTTCTTCTTTTTCGTCTTCTTCTCTTCTTCTTCTTCTTCTTCTTCCTCTTCCTCGTTGTTGTTGTTGTTGTTGTTGTTGTTGTTTGTTCTTCTTCTTCTTCTTCTTCTTCTCTTCTTCTTCTTCTTCTTCTCTTCTCTTCTCTTCTTCTCCTTCTCCTTCTTCTTCTTCTCTTCTTCTCTTCTTGGTTGTGCAATGCTCAGACAGCAACTCTGGAGGCCCTGACAAACGCTGTCCTTCAAAAGTCTGGGTTCCATGGTCTGGTGAGAACAATGGATGGTGTGGTCGCTTACTTATGTGTATTTTAAAGTACGTTTCTTAGTTACGCTTCTGCTTACAGTGTGATTGACGTTCATGTTAGTTTGGACACACTTATTCTTGAAGAAAAGAGAACATCACAATACTTTTTTCCCCCCTCCATTTCTGGGTTGGAGCTCTAAGGTTCACCAAAGGTGAGATTTTACATATTTATGCCACCGTTTTAACCCATCATTAAGGTAGCTGCATTTCAACTTCGGGGCTAAACACCACAATAATGTGTCACGATCAGAGCAACAAAAACTTGGAGCTTATAATATGGTTCTCCTTCAACATAATGCCCAACACTGATTCATGCAGTGACAGAAGATTATTGAAATTTGGCTTCGTTTTCAAAGTTTCCTTACCCCTGCATATTGGGCTAAGGCTAAAGGCCTGTATAAATAAATTTCACGCATTCGTATTTGTATACACATTATCTGTATCTGCCTCCTTCTGTTTGAGAGAGAGAGAGGTAGGGGGTTGATGGACAAAGAGAGATAAAGAGGGAGGTGGGCGGGGAGGGGAGGGGGTGGGGGTTGATGGACAGTAAGATAAGACTGACAGAAAAGTAATGGTCCTATTTCTTAGTCCTTTCCACTATCTTTTGGTCCTTATCGCCTCTCCCCTCTATCTCTCAAAACAAGTTTTCTTTTCTCCTTTGTACTACTACTTCTTTCTTTCTTTTCTCCAGCTCCCAGAACGTCTGGGAATGTGAATCATTTCAAACCCTACCTCCCTTCCCCACCCCAGCTTTTATACTTCCTCCCTCCTAGCGCGCTACCCCCCCCCCCCCCCCCTCCTCCTCCCACCCAACCCCTTACCTCTACCCCGCTATCTGTAGATCACAAATCTCACACCTTTTCTTATCAGTTCTGCTCCTTTGAACTCGTGGGCGCATGCATTCGTGTGTCTGCATGGACCAAAATGGTGCCCTGAACTGCTCGCCATTCTTTTCAAGAGAGAGAGAGAGAGAGAAGAGAGAGAGAGGAAGAGAGAGAGAGGAAGAGAGAGAGAGAGGAAGAGAGAGAGAGAGAGGAAGAGAGAGAGAGAGAGAGAGGGGGAAGAGAGAGAGAGGAAGAGAGAGAGAGGGGGAGAGAAAAGGAGAGAGAAAGAGAGAGGAAGAGAGAGAGGAAGAGAAAGAGAGAGACAGAGAGAGAGAGAAGAGAGAGAGAGAGAGAGGAAGAGAAAGAGAGGAAGAAAAGAGAGAAAGAGAGAGGAAGAGAAATAGAAAGAGAGGAAGAGAGAGAGAAAGAGAGAGAAAGAGAGGAAGAAAGAGAGAGAGAGAGAGAAAGAGAGAGAGAGGAAAAAGAGAGAGAGAGTGAGAAAGAAGAAAGATAGAGAGAGAGAGAAAGAGAGAGAGGGGAAGAAAAGAAGAGTGAGAAAGGAAGAAAGTTAAGAGAAGAAAGAGAGAGGAAGAGAGAAAGAGAGGAAAAAGATAGAGAGAGAGAGGGGAAGAGAGAGAGAGTGAGAAAGGAAGAAAGATAAGAGAGAGAGGAAAGAGAGAGAGGAAGAAAGAGAAAGACAGAGGAAGAGAGAGAGAGAGGAAGAAAGAGCGAAAGAGGGAGAGAGAGAAGGAAGAGAGAGAAGAGAAGGGAGAGAGAGAGAGAGAGAGAGAGAGAGGGGGAGAGAGAGAAAGAAAGAGAGAGAGAAAGAAAGGAAGAAAGATAGAGAGAGAAAGAGAGGAAGAGAGAAAGAGAGAGAGAAAGAAGGAAAGAGAGAGAGAGTGAGAAAGGAAGAAAGAGAGAGAGAACAGAAGAGAGAGAGAGAAAAGAGAGAAGAAAGATAGAGAGAGAGAGGAGAGATGAAGAGAGAGAGAGAGAAAGAGAGAGAGAGAGGGGGGGGAGTAGAGAGAGAAGACTTATCATTTACTTCTTTTCCCTCGTCACCATTCCTTCCACTTCTGAGAGAATCCCAGGCCCCTGGGACTGTTGCAGTCATTTAAGAGGAATAATAGAAATAGAATAGATAGAACAGAATAGAATAGAACAGAATAGAACAGAATAGAATAGAATAGAATAGAATAGAACAGAATAGAACAGAACAGAACAGAACAGACTAAACAGAACAAATAGAACAGAATAGAATGGAACAGAAAAGAATAGAATAGAACAAAAATGAATAAATAGAACAGAATAGAATAGAATTGAACAGAACAGAATAGAATAGAATAGAATGAATTGAACAGAATAGAATAGAATAGAACAGAATAGAATAGAATTGAACAGAATAGAATAGAATAGAACAGAACAGAACAGAATAGAACAGAACAGAACAGAATAGAATAGAATAAAATTGAACAGAATAGAATAGAACAGAACAGAATAGAACACAATAGAACACAATAGAATAGAATAGAATAGAATAGAACAGAATAGAACAAAACAGAAAAGAATAGAATAGAATATAGAATAGAAGGCATGGCCACAGAGAGGGAGAACGGCCGCCATGGACTGACGTAATAGGGTGTCAGGTAATCTGGCCTTTCTTGTTTTCTTTTGTATTATGTAATCATGCAAGTTAGAGCGAATGTTCTTTGTTTCTGTCTCTGTCTGTCTCTGTCTCTGTCTGTCTCTGTCTCTGTCTGTCTGTCTGTCTGTCTGTCTCTCTGTCTGTCTCTCTCTCTCTCTCTCCTCTCTCTCTCATCCTCCTCTCCTCTCTCTCTCTCTCTCTGTTTGTCCCTGGTGTTCAACGATGACCTCCACAACAGCAGAGGAGGCAGCTGCTGTTTCGGAAATTGGGCAGAAATTTGATTACAGTGGAGATGCCTTGCCCACAGCACACCCCTGCTCTCTCGGCCAAGAGGGCTTACTTACTTTCTTTTCTTCCCTATACTATGCCTGTCTGTCTTTTTTTAACTGCATCTGCTTGCCCTTTTTTTCTCTCTCTGTCTTTGTGTTGCCCTCTTCTCTTTTTCGTCTGTCTTTTTCGTCTGTTTCTGTCTTTGTCTGTCTTCTCTCTACATCTTCTCTTTCACACAGGCAGTCTTTAAGGACTATATTAATATTTTGTATTCGTATTGTACATCACTTTCTTTGAGTCACGACAAATTTCTCTGTATGAAATTCGTGCTGCTCTCCCCAGAGAGAGCGCGTCGCCACAAGAGCAGCGCTACCCATTTTTTTTTCTTTTCCTGTCTGTATGTGTGTATTTGTTTCTCTTTCAGAGTGCCTTTTTTCTACAGAACTTTTACCTAAATGAGTGTTGCACACGGAACCTCGGTTTATCGTCTCATCTCAAAGACTAGCACCCAGACCGCGCCACTTACTGTTTTGTAGATGGGGGGAAAAGTTTCGGGCACAAACAGGGATGGAACGATGACTTTTCGCTTTCTAGGCAGGTGCGTTATCTCTAGACCACCGATCCCCTCTCATCATCATCATCAATGCCTTTGTGCCTTATTGGCACGTAGGGCAGCAACAAAATTTATGTTCTCCACTCCTGTCTGTCCTGGGCCAGCTTCCGGATGGTTCCCCAGGTATGTTGGAAGGTCTTCAGCTCTGTTTCGACAGTCCGACGCCAAGTGTTCTTGGGTCGTCCTCGTTTGCGTTTTCCCTCTGGTGTCCAGTGGAGGGCTGTTCGGGCGATGTTTCCCTGTTCCCGACGGCAGATATGCCCTATCCATCCCCATCGCCTATGCATGATGATGTTGTCCATGCTTTCTTGGTTGCAACGGGCAAAAAGTTCTTGGTTGGAGATGGTCTCAGGCCAGAAGATGCGCAAGATTCTTCTGAGATTCTTCTCTCATTCACATAGAATTCCTCCCGTGGGCATACCGGGGGTCTATCACTATAAACATTATCCCCCAGCTTCAGCAAATTATGTGCGAGGAATTGCCTCTTTTCTATCCATCTCTTTATTTCCGCCTCGTTCCTTTTCTTCCTGTCATCACCTCCTTTTTGTCTATTTTCTGCCTCCTTGGTCCATTCTCCTGTCTCTTTTTTTCTCTTCCCAGAACGACTTCAAAGATGGCAAATCTCTCCCACGCCGAAGACGGACGCGCTGGGTCTGATTTGTGAGGGGCTTAACGGCAGCCAGCACGGCACATTTTTACTCATAAGACAGGCAACAATAGTTGCTGTCTGAGCGTTCGATACAGAAGAAGATTTCACATAATTATCAGACAAGAAACACTTGGTGGCCAGTAACAGCAATGCTCACTGATTTGCAGGAGCAAGAGAAAGACGGAAGGGAGGAGGGGAAAGTGTATGTGTGTGTGTGTGTGTGTGTGTGTGTGTGTGTGTGTGTGTGTGTGTGGTGTGACAGACAGACAGAGAGAGACAGGGAGTAAGACAGACAGAGACAGAGGGAGAAACAAAGAGAGAGACAGAGAGAGAGAGGCAGAAAGACAGACAGACAGAGAGAGTCAGAGACAACAAAGAGAGACAGAGAGAGAGACAGAGAGAGTCAGAGACAGACAGAGAGAGACAGGGAGAGAGACAGACAGACAGAGAGAGTCAGAGACAGACAGAGAGAGACAGGGAGAGAGACAGACAGACAGAGAGAGTCAGAGCCAGACACAGACAAAGACAGGGAGAGAGACAGACAGAGACAGAGAGAGAGACAAAGAGAGAGACAGAGAGAGGGGCAGAAAGACAGACAGACAGAGACAAAGAGAAGCACACACACAAACACAGAAAGAGAGAGAGAGAGAGAGAGAGAGAGAGAGAGACAGACAGACAGACAGACAGACAGACAGATACACAGACAGAGAGACACAGAAAGATATACAGAGACAAAGAGACAGGCGTACAGACAATGACACACAGAAAGACACAGAGAGACACAGACAGACACAAACAGAGACAAAGAGACAGACAGAGAGACAGAGAGACAGAGAGAGAAACAAGAAGACAGACGAAGAGACAAGGAGAGGGACACAAACACAAGGACACACGGAGAGACACTGCACACGACAGACAAAAACAAAGAGAGAGAGACAAAAAGACAGATAGACAAGAGGCAAGAGAAGAGAGATAGAGAGAGAAAGAGAGAAGAGAGAAAGAGAGACGAGAGAAGAGAGAAGAGAAGAGAGAGAAGAGAGAGAGAGCAACGAGGAAGAAAAGAAAGAGAAATACACAGATACACAGACAAAAAGACACAGAAAGATATACAGAGACGACAGAGGACAAGAACTAATATACCTGGATGAACAGCGTTAAATTAAAGAAAGAAGACATGAGGAGACAGAGACAGAGACAGAGAGAGAGACAGAGCGAGAAAGGTAAGACTGGCAGCGGCGAACCCAACCCCAACCCCCCCCCCCCCCCCCCCCCCCCCCCCAAAAAAAAAAGCCCCAACGGAAAAAAGGGAAGGTAAAGAGCGGACAGGTGATGTCAACAAAAAAGGAAAGAGAACAGCCGTTTTGTGGAGGGGTGGCGTGGTGTGTTGGAATGAGTGCGTGAGTGGGTGGGTGGGTGGGGGGAGCGGCTGGATGGGGTTTTTTTCGGAAGGGGGGGGGGGGTGGGGGGGGGGGGGGGGGAGGGAGGGGAGGAGGGGAGAAGGGAGGGAGTGTAAATGAGGTGAGCAGACGGGCTGACAGCTGGAGACTTGAGTAAGTGAATGTGAGTCAAGGTATTCTGTTTGTTTTTTATGTTTGTTTGTTTCTTATCTTTCATATTTTTATATTTTCCCTTTATTCAATTTTTGTTTTAATATAGATGTATCAGTTTATTTTCATTTCTTTATTTGGGTTTCGTTCTTTTTTTTTCTTGTCCTCATTGTCGTTCCTCTTTTTCAATAAGGCAAACGTCAGGTAAGACTTGAATTGCTGTAGTGAGTGAGGCATATCGTGAGAGAGAGAGGGGGAGGGGGAGGCAGGAAGAGAGAGAGTGGTGGGGGGGGGGGGCAGGTAGAGACAAGAATGAAAGAGAGAGAGAGAGGGGGGGGGAGAGGAGAGTGAGAGACAGAGAATGAGAGACAGAAGGGAATCGATGCATTATGCGTGCTGTGTATGTGCGTTCAATTGGGCATGCAGTAGGCATCAGGCCACTTCAGTGCGGATGAGGAGGGGGGAGGGAGGTAGGTGTGTGTGTATGTGTGTGTGCGCCTACAGTAGTCTGCTGTCAGCTGTACACCACTCCTACAATAGTATACAGACATCACGATCAGAACAGGGACTACATACATACAGACAGCTCTCTGTTCTGAAAGTGTTGTCTGTGGGTTTGTTTGTAGTTTGTAGTAGTTTGTTCCTGCAGTCTGACCATTCATTGATTATGTTGTTTTTTTCTCTCTCAATCCATTTGTGTAGTAGTCAGTCCCTCCGTCTATCTGTCTGTTTGTTTGTGTATCTGCCTACCTGTCTGTATGCCCGCCTGTCTGTCTGAATGTCTGTCACACACACACACACACACACACACACACACACACACACACACACACACACACACACACACACACACACACACACACGTTTTGACAATGTGCAGTTTGTGTCCTGCAACAACAAGTTGATCATCACATTCTAATCAGCAGGTTCACTTGAACCAAGACTGATGAAAACACTTCACAAAAAAACAAGTTCGACGAAAAGACTAGAAAGAAGGAGAGAAAGAAAAGAACCGAAAAGAAAAGAAAAAGAGAAAGAAAGAAAGAAACCAAGAAAGGTACGTAAATCATCTGGTTTAAGTAAACAACTCCTTCTAAGTCTTTTCTATAAAAAACAAACAAAAACACAACAACAACTAACCAAGTACTAAAATTAAACCCGTCCTAAACCCTAAAACAAACAAAACCCAACCCCCCCCCCCCCCTCCCTTCCAAAAAATAAATACCACATAAAACAAAGTAAGCAACAAACAACAAGCACATATTGTGATGAATATTTTTTAAACGCACTTTACATTTTTTTAAAAAGAAGCAACGCCCGCCCCCCTCATAGCAACCGTCAATACAGAAGTACACATACCGCTAGAAAAGAGAGAAAGGGAAGAAAGAGAAGACAGAGAGAGAAAGAGAAGACAGAGAGTTAGACAGGGGGTTAGAAAATGAAAGGGAAGGTGAGTTTGCACGAGCCCTGCTTAGGGAAAAAACACCCAAAAACAAAAACAAAAAAAAAAGAAAGGTACAGAAGATGGGTATAGAGAGGCTGGAGGAGTGGAAGGGGGGTGGAGCGAGAGAGAGACAGAGACAGAGAGACAGAGAAAGAGAGAGAGAGAGAGAGAGAGAGAGAGAGACACACAGAGAGAAGAGAAGGAGAAGAGAGAGAGAGAGGAGGAGAGAGAGAGAGGAGAGAGAGAAAGAGAGAGAGAAGAAAAGATGGTACGTGCTGCCAGTGAAAGGGAAGAGAGACAGAAGGTAAGGGAGGGGGTGGGGGGGGGGGGGGGGGGGGGGTGGGGGGTTGGGTAGCCCAGGTATTATGGAGGTGAGGGGGGGGTAGGGTTAGGTGGAAGGAAGGGGGATGGGGGTGGGGGGGGGGGGGGGTGGAGGGAGAGGGGAATGTAGGGAGGTAGTAATGAGACCAGACTGGTGGCAGCATGGGAGCCAGGCTAAAGTACCGTTCTGCCTTCTTTTTTTTTTAAAGTTGGTCCGGGGTTTTTTTTTCTTGTGTTTTTTTTTACCCCCCCCCTTCCCCCCCCCCCCCCCCCCCCCCCCCTCCCCCCCTCTTTCCCCCATCCTTCTCTTCCTCCTGTGGCATTGACTTTCGCCTTCAGGAACGGAGCAGAGCAGCCGTCCCATGCATGCTTGTTGTTGTTTTACCCCAAGTATGGAAGCCCCCTGATCCATTATGCCAGAAATGGAATTGTTCTGCTGTGTTGTTGTTATTGTTGTTGTTATTGTTATTGTTGTTGTTGTTGTTCTTCTTCTTCTTCCTTCTTCTTCTTCTCTTCTTCTTCCTCTTCTTCTTTTTTTCTTGTTTTCTTGTTCTTCTTGTTCTTCTTGTTCTTCTTGTTCTTCTTGTTCTTCTTATTTTCTTGTTTGTTGTTGTTGTTGTTCTTCTTCTTTTTCTTCTTGTCTTGTTCTTTTCTTCTTCTCCGTCGTCGTCGAACGCTCAGACAGCAACTATTGTTGTCTTGTCATAATTGTGAGTAGTCTTCCTGTCGTCTCACTTCTTGTCTGTATTCGAACCTTCTTGGTCCATTCTCCTGTCTTTTTCTTCTTGTTCTTGTTCTTGTTCTTCTTCTTCTCCGTCGTCGTCGAACGCTCAGACAGCAACTATTGTTGTCTTGTCATAATTGTGAGCGAAAATGCGTTGCACTGCCGTTAATTAAACGCCCCTGATAAGTCAAACCCAGTGCCTCCCACTTCGGCGTGGGAGAGAGTTGTTATCTTTTAATTAAAGTCTCTCTGGGGGGAAAAGACAGGAGAATGGACCAAGAAGGTAGAATACAGACAAGAAGTGAGACGACAGGAAGAAGAAGAAGAAGAAGAAGAAAAGGAACAAGGCAGAGACAAAGAGGGGGATAGACAATTGGGAATTTCTAGCAAAGAATTTCTATTTTGCTTTCAAACAGAAGTAAGACTGCACTGGCATCGGACCTCAGAATTTCCAGAAGATGGGGATGCTGCTTATACTGTCAGGCCCTCAGGATGCCAGATCCCCACGGAGGAAATAAATGGAATGAACTCAAACTAACTGATTCAGAAAATGTCTTTAGCTCTTCTTGAAGGCCCATACGAAAAATAAATGTATAAAGTGTATAAATGTTATGCTTATTCTATAACCCTCTATAAATAAAATTTGTTCATTGTTCACCACAAAAAAGTGTATAACCTTTGTGTGTGTGTGTGTGTGTGTGTGTGTGTGTGTGCATTTGGACTTGTTAGAACTATTGATTGTTATCGGTTGCATGACTGTGTAAGAATAAATTGAGTGCAAGCACTTTGATTTGCCTGTGCAAGATATAGTGCTATATAAATTCCAGTTATGATGATGATGACGATGATGATGAAGAAGGAATCAAACATGTAAATGAATAAACAGAAAAAAACCAGAAAAAAGGAAAAAATACATGGTAGAGCAAAAAAACAGCATAAAGAGAAAACACAAACTTACTCTGTGTGTGTGTGTGTGTGTGTGTGGAGGAGGGGGGTTGTTTGTTTTGGTTTGTTTAATGTCCATTCACTACTTGGTGATAATAATAGACACCTGCAGACACACTAATACACTAATATAATAGTAATAATAATAATAATGTATGGAACTTATATAGCGATGAATCTTGTAAAGCAACAAATCAAAGCGCTCAGATGACATTTCATTTTATATATCGAGGATAGTGGAATAAGCACTCATGTGCTATTTTACATCCAGTCCCCGTATGTATGCGGTTTTGTAAATTTTGTCATCTGTTCCCACCGGCACATAATGGCCTACTCTTTCGAAAAGCTGAACAGGATTTAACGTGTGCACAAGATGTTCTGCATGCGGTCGCATACGGGGCCTCGGTTTATAGTCTCATCCGAAGGATCTCTCTCTCTCATGCCCTGTTGAATGGCAGTCACACAGATGACTTGCTAGTTGGTTGCTTGCTCGTTTGGTTAACGGGATTATTCTCTGCTCACATTTGTTTTAATTATTTGTTGTTGTTGTTGTTGTGCGTTCCCCAGCTTAACACTCTGGGGGTCACCCAGAATGTGCACTCTGACTCACTCATCCCACCTGGGAATCACTGTGAGATTGAAATTGCACACTGAATGAGAAGTTTGCGTGTGTGGCTGTTGTTGTTTTTAAGTACCTCGCCATACAGGCAGCCATACACCGACTTCAGAGGAGTTTTAATTATTTAAGAAGTAAAGTAACTATGCATTAGTGGAGAACAATGTATGAAACTAGTCAGTGGTTGGTAAATATTGTGAAGCCATCCGTCGCAATACGTGTGTATCATGTATACTGTATCATGACAGGACTATTTTCAGTTTTCTTGTCCCCGTAAGTTAACATTGTGTTTTTGAGGACACCTTCTCTTTTCAGCAACATTCTGTGTATTATATTAAAACCAAACTGCATTTTGAACTAAATTTGCTTCAACGACAAAAACGCATGCATTCTACTACTACTACTACTACTACTACTACTACTACTACTACTACTACTACTGCTGCTGCTGCTGCTGCTGCTGCTACTACTACTACTACTACTGCTGCTGCTGCTGCTGCTACTCCTACTACTACTACTACTACTACTACTACTACTGCTGCTGCTGCTGCTGCTGGTGGTGCTGCTGCTGCTAATGATAATAATAATAAATGAAAAAATTACGATTTATTCCCAGCACACGACATTTTGGGTGTGTTTGTTTGTTTGTTTGATGTTTAATCCGCGCTTTTTTGTGCTGGTGTTCCGTTACATAATTATTGACACTCGCAGGTGACCATAGACCAGTCACTGTACGCACGTGCCAGACTCCCAGCTGTGTCTTGTTAAACAGTCCCAGGCAGCCAAACCAAATTACAGAAACCCTCCTCCAACCTTCATCTTGATGGGCACGACCTATAGGCAGCCACGGGCGTCAGAATAGCGCAGAAGACATGATGTATGAGCAACCCTTCGCGCTATACTTTGTAAGGCGGCCTACGTTAAGCACGTGCATCCATTCTCCAAGCACGCACGCGCACGCGCAGGCCTCATCACCTTCCCACTGTTTATCTGGACATAAACATAATGACAGACTGGGCTTGTTTCGCTTTTCTTCTCCTTTAGGCTTGTCTGCCTGTCTGTCTTTCTGTCTTTCTGTCTGTCTGGTTTGTTTTTATTTGGCTTGCTAAGGTCTATCTTTCTCTTTGCAGGTAGGTAGGTATGTATTCCTCTGTGTGTGTGTGTGTGTGTGTGTGTGTGTGTGTGTACCCCTTCTCTCTCTCTCTCTCTCTCTCGTTCCTCTTCTCTCTCTCTCTCTCTTGTTCCCCTTCTCTCCCTCTCATTTACCCCCCCCCCCCCCTCTCTCTCTCTCTCTCTCTCTCTCTCTTCCCCTTCTCTCTCTCTTGTTCCCCTTCTCTCTCTCATTTACCCCCTTCTCTCTCCCTCTCCCTCCCCCCCCCCCCCCCCCCCCCCACCCCCTCTCTCTCTCTGCCTCCATACATCCTAAGCTCCAGGGTTCTCTGGTTTGGGGTTTTTGGTTGGGTTTTTTAGGAGGGGGGGAGGGGGAGGGTTCTGTCGAAAACTTTGGCATTTTGATGTGGGTTTTTTGGGTAATGTACCAGACTGGCCCAGACCGAAAGCTTTTGTCAGCCATTGACGTAAGCTTAAGTGTGCCACGGCCTGTATTATTAGAATGTTGTTATGCAGTAAAATGGTTATATTGACATAGTTTTCTGTCAGGACAAGCTTTTAGTGTAACAATCTAAATCATTCTTTAAAGGAGAACAGTTCTTTAATTTTAAAGGAGAGCATCCCCACCTTCTGGAAATTCTGTGCTAGGAATTCCCTCTTTCTATCCCTTCAGTTCTCTGAAGTGGCTGCCTATATGGTGAGGTACAGTTGTAACAACACAAACTTCTCACCGGCACCCAGTGTGTATACTGACTGTCCCACTATGTTTCCTGGGTGGAATGCAAAAGACGGAGTGCATGTTCTGGGTGACCCTTAGTATAGGGGTGTTAAGCTGAAGAAAGCTCCCCAAAATTAAAAAAAACGAAAAAATATATATGCAAGACTCTTTTTAAATATCTTCTTTGTGTCTTTGAGATTTTTGATGCGTATCAATCTGCCTGTCAGTATTGTAATTGCCCTTCAGTGTTTTTGACTTGACTTGACTTGACTCAGAAATGCAGATGAAAACTTTTTATTTGCACATTGTGCAGATTCTCACATGTGATCAGGCGGCTAAAATCACTTAAATAAACGCTCAAAACTCGTTTTTCATTTAAAACAACAACAACAACAACAACAACAACAACAACGAAAGCTCGAGTCTTGCAGTATTAACAGTTATATGTTCAGTGTTGATGGCCATTTTCCAGGTTGTCCAGTTACATAAATATAACAGTACAGTGCAATGTTCCTCCAGTGGTCTATCAGTATATATAGCATCCCCATCTTCTGAAAACGCTGTACTAGGAATTCCCTCTTTTCTATCCCTCTCTTTGTTTCTGCCTTGTTCTTTTTCTTCCTGTCACCCCTTTCTTGTCTTTCTTTCCTGCCTCCTTGGTCCATTCT
>CM054145.1:51846679-51896679 GCA_028751875.1 Rapana venosa
GATACGTTGATCTGGAAAAAAAAAAGGAATTTGTCAATCAAAGACAAACAAGAAGGCAAACGGGAACAAAAGTACACAGGTACAATCCAGTACAGAACCACACACACACACACACACACACACACTCTGGCACCCGAAGTAAATTCTTGAACACTTGGTCACACACAGAGAAGATGAGCACACAGGCATGCCTAATTTGCATCCCAGTTCTCTCTCCTTTACAAACACAAACACATTGAAGCAGTAACACGAACAGACTTGTCCACACAACTTGGCGGGTTGATTCTGGTCATCGTGAGAAAGGGTGCCTCTGATTGGCTGTATTTTCGGAGGAGCCAGTTACATGTCATGAAATCTAATTGGCTAGATTTACAAAGGGTGATCTGATTGGCTGTATTTTGAAGGGGGATTACATGTCATGGAATCTGATTGGCTGAATATGATTATGAGACACAGATGGTTGGTAAGCCAGTCAGAGAGAGAGAGAGAGAGAGAGAGGGGGGGGGGGGGGGGGAGAAAGCACGTGGCAGGCAATAAGACAATGTAATAAGATTTACCAATAATAATGATTTTGATAGAAAGGAGTTTAACATTACAAACTAACTCAGAAAAAGCATTCAATTAAATTTTGATCCCTTACTTGTCATGCCAGGGGGGAGGGATAGCCTAGTGGTCAGAACATTGCGCTCGCAATCTGACGACTAAGGTTCGATTCCCGTTCAAGGGGATATTTTACCCTGGAGTTAACATCAGTGCAGACTCCACTCTCCCCAAAAGTCCTTCAGATCAGACTATAAACCGAGGCCCCGTGTGCGAACACACGCAGAACATCTTGCGCACACTTTAAATCCTGTTCCGCTTTTCAGAAGAGTAGGCCATTGTGTGCTGGTGGGAGCAGATGACAGAATTCACAAAACCGCATACACACGGGGACTGGATGTAAAAAAGCACATAAGTGCTTATTCCATTATCCTCGATATAAAAGAATAAATAAACTAGCCTTGTTTAACCGAGGTCCCCTGTGTTACACAAAATTATTCAGCACACGTAAAAGAACCCACGGCAACAAGAGAGTTGTCCCTGGCAAAATTCTGTAGAAAAAAGCCACTCTGATTGGGGAAACAAATACAGTTGCAGACAACAACAAAAAAGGTAGCGCTGCTCTTGTGGCGACGCGCTCTCCCAGGGGAGAGCAGCCCAAATTTCACGCAGAGCAATCTCGCGACTTAAAGCAGGTTTAAAATTGTGTTCACAATTGATGTGTGTGCGTGCGGGCGTTTGCGTGTGTGTGCGCATGCGCGCGTGTGTGTGGTGTGTGTGTGTGTGTGTGTGTTCGTGACATTTTATTTGAAAACCAATATGAAATATAGCTTTTGTGTCTTTGATATATTTGATGAGTATCAATCTGCCTGTCAGTATTGTAATTGCCCTTCATGGGATGATTAAAGTGTTTTTGACTTGACTTGACTTGACTTGACTTAAAGTGGTATAAATAAAAATAAATAAAATAAAAATAGACAAATCCCCACTTTAAAATGCATTAAAATTTATCCACTTAAGTACACAGATTGATTTTAGCAATACACCATCTGTCAGGCGACCCGTCCTTGTGTCTTTGCTTTAAAAATTTTGGGTTAGCTGATAATTATTATGTCATTTCAAATAATCAAATACAGCAATTGATGTCTGTGGCTTGTTCTGGTTTCCCTTTAGAAACTGGAATGGCAAATCTAAGTCCTGGGGGCAAAGCTTGATCTCTTCCCCCATCTTCTTTCCTTTCCAACACACACACACATTACGAACACACCTTACACACACCCTATACACACACACGCACACACATGCTTATTTAATGTATCCTCTAGGGGAAAAAAAGTTTGATTTACACACACACACAAACACACACATACACACACACACGTGCTTATTTAATGTACCATCTGGGAATAAAGATTTGACTTTGACTTTGACTTGCACACACACACACACACACACACACACACACAGAGTATCCAATAACTGGAGAGCAGGGGGAAATCGCTTATCACCCGCACACGAAAACATACATATCTAGAGACAGGGAAAAGTTGGTGCTGTGTTGCCATGCAATTTACACGTTGTTATGTAATTTGCCAGGTATACTGGGGGAGGTGGCTGTCACTGCTGTATTTTCCTCCTCTGTGTTCCACTGACAATTAGCACGTCGATAGAATCAAACAGGGCGTAAATGAGTTTGCGTAATTGTAGGGTTTCCTGTGTTCTCTGGGTGTGTTTGTGTGTGTGTGTGTGGGGGGGGGGGGGGGGGGGGGGGGGGGAGGTGTGTGTGTGTGGTGGGGGGGGGGGGGGGGGTAAGGGGGGTAGGGGAGGGGGGGGGTTCGTGTGTGTGTGTTGTGTGTGTGTGCGCGCGCGAACAAGAACAAGAACTTAATTGTCATAGAAGCCCAGCAGGCATCTGTGTGTGTGTGTGTGTGTGTGTGTGTGTGTGTGTTTGTGTGTGTGTGTGTGTGTGTGTGTTTGTATGTGTGTGTTGTGTGTTTTTGTGTGTGTGTTTGTGTGTGTGGTGTGTGTGTTTTTGTGTGTATGTGTGTGTTTGTGTGTGTTGTGGTGTGTGTGTTTGTGTGTGTGTGTGTGTGTTTGTGTGTGTGTGTGTGGTTGTGTTCGTGCTTGTAGGGTGTGTGTGTGCGCGGGTGTGTGAGAGAGAGTGTGAGAGAGAGAAAGAGAAGGAGAGAGACCCTGTGTGTGTGTGTGTGTGTGTGTGGTGCCCGCGTGCACGCACGCGCTTGTGTGTGTGTATGTGTTTGTGTGTGTGATAGAGAGAGAGAGGTACTGAGATTATCTCCAGAAACTTATTGACATTGGTGTAGCAGGTATCGGGTTTTCTGTCCTCACAAGGAAATAACTGTCATTACGTGCTATTTCCCCCAATATATCATGACCCATGCAATTTCCTATAATTATAACGGCTGCCTACATTATACACCCCTTCGTTCTCTCTCCCTGCACGGCTCCATATCTATTGTTCTCTGAGATAGATAGGTAGATAGATAGGTAGATAGAGAGACAGATAGACAGATAGATTTATTGTATACAACTTTGAATCATGGCTGATTTCTCTGTGTAAAATCCAGGCTTCTCTCCCTGGGGAAATTCCGTTGCCACAAGAGCAGCGTCACGCTTTTTTGTCTTTATGTGTATTCATTATTTTGCTTCCCTATCAGAGGGACTTTTTTTCTTCTACAGAATAGTCACAAGGATAGCTCTTTTGTTGACATGTGCGTGTTGCACAAGGGACCTCGGTTTATCGTCTTATCCGAAAGACTAGCACCTAGACCACCACTCACGGTTTAAAGTGGATGGTGGAAAAGTTTCGGGGACAAACGGGGATCAAACCACCTCACACTTTGAACCCCGAACTTTTGCTTTCTAGACAGGTGCCTTAACTCTAGACCAACGATCCAGAGAGTGAGAGAGAGAGAGAGAGAGAGTGTATGTGAGAGAGAGAGAGAGAGAGAGAGAGAGAGAGAGAGAGAGAAGAGAGAAGAGTGTGTGTGTGTGTGTGTACGGGCAGAATTAAAGAAAGAACCGATTTTCATCATAAGGAATTGGAGAGAGAATGCGTTGTAACTGATACACATTGTCTGTCAGAGAATGCGTTGTAGCTGATACTCATTGTCTGTCAGAGTATGCGTTGTAGCTGATACTCATTGTCTGTCAGAGAATGCTTTGTAGCTGATACACATTGTCTGTCAGAGTATGCGTTGTAGCTGATACTCATTGTCTGTCAGAGAATGCGTTGTAGCTGATACTCATTGTCTATCAGAGAATGCGTTGTAACTGATACTCATTGTCTATCAGAGAATGCGTTGTAGCTGATACTCATTGTCTATCAGAGAATGCGTTGTAGCTGATACTCATTGTCTATCAGAGAATGCGTTGTAACTGATACTCATTGTCAGGCAAACCATGAGGACGGGGAACAAGATGGTAGCAGGGTAAGGATATGAACACTAACGAAAAAAGTAAAAATCGTGGCAGGAGAGAGAGAGAGAGAGAGAGAGAGAGAGAAGGAATCATCACCTCCTTCCCCCTAACCTCCTCATTATCTCCCCACCCTCTCCAATTACTTACTTAGGATGGAAACGGGTTCTTTTCTTTAAAATTGTACACACAGAGACAGAGAAAGAGAGATTACTTTCCACTCTTGACGATTTGTCTTTCCTGGTGTAGTAACATAACAACGACCAACACCAAGCCCTTTCCCCCACCACCCAAAGTTCTCTCTCCTTTGTTTTCCAACCGTGACATCCTTTGTGTCACAGTTTGCTGCGAAAAGACTCAAACCCCTTATACAGCTACCACGAATAACCAATCATCCAACCAACCAACCAACCAACCAGCTGTCTCCTCCTCCACACAAACCAAAACCAAACCAAAAAAAACCCCTCCTTTTAGATCACGATGCCGACAAAACTGAAGCACTGGGCTGACTTAAAAAAACCAAACACCAATACAACGCAAAAAGCTCAAACAGACCCCCCCCCAAAAAAAAAAAAAAAAAAAAAATGGCAGGGAGCAAACAATTTGTTTTGTTCCGAAGCGATTGCCCGTAAATTGTGTTGACCCTGTTTTTAATACCCGCGTGGAAATCACCGCTTTATCCACTATGACAACAAAGTGACGGTCCCTACTAAAACGTTTGCCAGCTTCTCGGGGCTGGTTTGTGAGTGTGTGTGTGTGTGTTTTTCATCCCCGCATAAGCCTAATCACCAAGCAACACAACTGCCTTTTACGCCTCAAGGGCAACACACACACATACACACACACTCACACACACGCGCGGGCGCGTGCGTGTGTGCGTGCGTGCGTGCTCTCTGGATCCATTTCTCTCTATCTTTGTTGGGGCAGTCAGCTGGCACGTGCAGACGGTCGCTGTACGCATGCGCAGGATTCAAACGCCTGGGGCCGTTAATGGCCGTTAATTTGAAGGCGAGAGTCCAAAGCCCCTGGGATCCGATTACTGGTGATGATGATGCTGATGATGCTGACAAAGAAGGTTGACAGGTGTGTGAAGGTAGGGGTGAGAGAGAGAAAGAAAGAGAAAACCGTGTCGTATTTGGCAGGGTAGTTATCTTTGTAATGTTAGATCACAGAAAGAGAAGTAAAGGACTGGATGGAGGAAGAGGAGAGGTTGATAAGGATAGAGCAGGAGAGTTGGTGGTTGGTAGTAGTAGCAGTAGTAGTAGTAGGAGGGGAAGCACATGAGCACATATGAAGCTTGTAGCACTCCTACCCTCTCCCAAAACAGCTAAGCAAAACAAAAACAACAACAAAACCATGAAACAACACACAAAAAACCATGATGCCAACAAACCGAACTGGCTAAAAAAAATCATTTCATTACAAAGAACAAACCAAGGTGACTTCTTCTAAAGAGTTAAAAAAAAACAAGCCAAAATCAAAGCAAAAAAAAACAAAGAAAAAACGAAAATAAACAAACCACCCCAAAACAAAATAAACACAAGAAAGCAATAAGGAGGAGAACCAAAATAAAAAAACACATAAAGATGAAATATTTAAAAAAACAATTTTTTAAAAAACCTTTTTTGGGGGGTGAAAAGCTACTAATACAAAATTGCTTGGCCCGGGGGCTGTTTAAAGACATTTCATATTTTTACAACAAAAACAAAAAGGAAAATAGCATGCTATAAATCAGGGGGGGGGCCCGCATTGAAAACCCCCCATGGCTGTCTACACTGCGCGCAATAGGGGGCCCCCGCAATATGGGGGCCCCCAATACGGGCCACCCCCCAAATCAAATGTTTCTGTGCAAACAACCCTTTCTCTCGTTTCATATGCTCGAACTGAGGGATATTTAATTTTGTGAAACTTGGTATTTCGTTATTTCAAACTCCACAGCAGTTTTTTGTGGTGGACGTCAGTACAAAAAAACCTTTTATCTTGCGCCGTTAAGCGCCTGACAAGTCAGGCCCAGCGTATCCAACTTCGGCCCGGAATAATCCTCTGGGGAAAAAAACTAAGAACCACAAACACACACGCACAACATACATACAACACATCAACATACACACATATACATACATACATACATACATATACCCATACATACTAACACATACATACATAATCTCTCTCTCTCCTCTTTTTCTCTCTCTCCCCCTCTCTTCTCTCTCCCTCCCTTTTTCTCCCCCTCTCTCTCCCCCAAATCCTTCGGAGAGACTATAAAACCGGGCCCGTGTGCGAACGCACACAGAACATCTTGCCACATTTTAAAACCTGTTCCGCTTTTTTAAGAATACCATTTATGCTGGGGAAAAAAAGACAGAATTTACAAAACTGCATGCACACGGGATGGGTGTAAAAAAAAAGCACACAATACTTATTCCATTAAACTCGATAAAATTTTTTAAATAAAATAACCCCACACAAAAGAAAAGAACACAGCCAAAAAAAGAGACAGGAAAAACACAGACACACAGGTTCATAAAAAAATATATATTATTATATATATAATATATATATATATATATATAATATATTAAATGTATTTTGTAATAACACATAGGGGGAAAGATGCAGAAAATACTAAAACCAGAAACAAAGAGAGGAGGAGAGAAGAGAGGGAGAGAGGGGAGAGAGAGAGAGACTAAAACACAACAAGAAGAAGACTAGGAAAAAGACACAGACACAACACCAGGGTCCGAGACACATTTGGGCTCACAAGCGAACTGGGAAAAACCCCATCAAAATTAAATTACAACCCCCACCTTCCTCCAATGACTCTAGCACCTCCCCCTCCCCCCCCCCCCCCCCCCCCTCCCCCCCTCCCCCCCCCCCCCCCCCTCCCCTCCTTTTTTCCTTTTCTCCAACCCCCACCCCCCCCCCCCCCCCCCCCCCCTTCTTCCCCCCCCCTCCTTTCTTTTTTGGTCCAACATAAGAACCCCCCCCCCCCCCCCCCCACCCCCCCCCCCCCCCCCCTCCCTCCTCCCCTTTCCCTCCCCCCTTTTTTTTTTTCTGGGTGTTCTCCCTTTCTCTTTCCTCTCTCTCCTCCCTCTCTCTCTCTCTCACCCCCCCCTCCCCCCTCTCTTTCTCCTCTCTCTCCCCTCTCTCCTCACCCCTTTTTTTCTTCCCCTTTTCTCCTCTCCCCCCCCCTCTCTCTCTGTCTGTGTGCTCTGTCGTCTTCCCTCTCTCTCTCCCCCCCCCCCCTCTCTCTCTCCCCCTCCTCTCTCCCTTTTTTTCTCTCTCTCTTTCTCTCTCTCCCTCTCCCCCCCCTTTTTCCCCCTTTCTCTTCCCCTTTCTTTTCCTCTCCACCCTCCTCTCTCCCTTCTTTCCCCTCCCTCCCTCCCCCCCCTCTCTCTCTCCCTCTCCCCCCCCCCTCTCTCTTTTCCCCCCCCTCCCCTTTCCCCCCCTTTTTTCTTCTCTCTCCCCCCCCCTTTTTTTCTCTCTCCTCTCCCTTCTCCCCCCTCTTCCCTCTTTCCCTTCTCTCCTTTCCTTCTCCTCTTCTCTTTTCTCTCTCTCCCCCTCCCATGCCCCCCCCCCCCCCCTCTCTCCTTTTTCGGGCTTTTGCTTCCCTTTTCTCGCTCTGGTCCGCCCTTCGCCTTTTCCCCTCTGTCTCCCCCCATTTTGGGGTCTCTGTTCTTTCTCTCTCTTCTTTCTGTCTTTTTCCCCCTCTTCTCTTCCCCTTCTTTTCCTCTCTGCGTCCTCTGTCCGTTTTTGTTTTTCCTTCTTCCCCTCTCTTCCTGTCTCTCCTGTCTCTGTCTGCCCTTTGCCTCTCTGTCTGCCTCGGGGCCCTTTCTTCTGTTTTTTGTCTCTGTCTGTCTCCGTCTCCTCGTCTCTGTCGTCTTTGTCTCTTTCTCTCTGTCCCCTCTTCTCTGCTGCTTGTCTCCCCTTTTCTCTTCTGTCCCTCTCTCTCTCACGTTAAAACGCGTTCCGCTTTTCGGAAGAGTAGGCCATTGGACCGGGGGGAATGGAGGCAAAATTTACAAAACTGCATAAAAACGGGACGATGGGGGAAAAAAAACATTATAAGGCTTTTTTCCTTATCCTTTAAAGAAAAAAGAAAATCTCCCCCTCTCCTCCTCTCCTTCTCCTCTCTCTCTCTCTCTCCTCTCCTCTCTCTCTCTCTCTTTTCTTTTTTCTCCTCTGTCTGTCTGTCTGTCTTTTCAACCCCTCCCCTTTTCCCCTTACTCTTCCAAACCCCCCTTCTCTCTCTCCCCCCCCCCCCCCCCCTCTCCTCTTTTCTTTTCACTCACACCATACACCCCCCCCCCCCCCCCCGTCTCTTTCACACACACATATATACATACATCACACACACACCAAAAACTCTCTCTCCCTCTCTCTCTCTCTTTCTCTCCTTCGCTCTTCTCCCTCCCCCCCCCCCCCCCCCCTCTCCCCTCTCACACACAATGCACACACCCCTCTTTTCTCTCTCTCTCTCTCTCCTCTCTCTTACCTACCCCCCAAGCCGTTATATCAAGCCTGTTTTAAGATGGGGGGGGGGGGGGGGGGGGGGGGGGGGGGGGGGGGGGGGGGGGGGGGGGGGGGGGGGGGGGGGGGGGGGATGTAGCATTTCATTAAGAATGGATCAATCAGGCGACATGTAATGCTAATTATAACCTAGCCCTGCTGAGCTGCCCAATACCGCTTTACCTCTTCCCCATCTGCTTTGTCCACTACAAGGAGAGGGGGAAGGGAGGTATGGGGGGGGGGGGGGGGGATGAAGGGGAGGGGGAGACGTGGGGATAAGTTTCCGAGACCGTCTGTTGTATGGGAGTGGGGGCTTTTTTGTGTTTCTTTTTGTTTGTTTGTTTTGGTTTGTCTCTTTCTTTCTTTTTGGGGGGGTTGGGGTTTGAAACAAAGACTTTAAGTTAGGGTTGGCTAACTGTGTGTTGTGGCTTTCTGTCTGGTCCCTGTGTGTGTGTGTGTGTGTGTGTGTGTGTGTGTGTGTGTGTGTGAGTGAGTGTGAGTGTGTTTGTGTGTGTTTGTGTGTGTGTGTGTGTGAGTGTGTGTGTGTGTAAGTGTGTGTTTGAGTGATGTATGTGTGTTGTTGTTGTTGTTTGGTTGGTAGGGTTTGTTTTGGGTTTTGTTTTTACTCGATTGCGAATCCACGCGCACGTGTGCATGCATACACAGAGACAAAGAAACGTGCACATGCACGCGCGTGCGCGCACACACACACACACACACACAAACACACACACACGCACACACACACACATACACACACACACACACACACAAACACACGCATTTCATTATCTTCGGAATAAACTTACTCAAATAGATGGGAAATATAGAACTCACGAACGCATCTTAAGCATGGGCGTACACACACACACACACACACACACACACACAACACACACACACACACACACACACACACACACACACACACACACACACACACACACACACACACAACACACACACACCACACACATACACACACAGGTGTTTATTCCTCATTAAACCACAAAATCTACGTTTTACATCGGACTCATCCATTTACCTAAACTCTGATAGCAAATTGTAAAGAACGCCAAAAATATTACCAAAACAACAATTAACCACTACCCCACCCTGATTAAAAAACCAAACAAAAACAACAAACCAAACACGAACTAACCTCCCCCCCCCCCCCCCCCCCCCCCCCTTGCAAACAACAACACCCAAAAAAAAAACAACCCAAAAAAACCCACCCCCAAAAAATCACAAAAATGTTAACATTCACAAAGGAATGTCAGAAGATAAAAAAGTCTCAAATGCATATGCTACAAGATTCTAGAACATGCTACAACATGCTTCACCATACTACTACAACATGCTACAACATACTACTACAGCATGCTACAACATGCTTCACCATACTACTACAACGTGCTTCAACATACTAATAATAATAATAATGTATGGAATTTATATAGCGCTGAATCTTGTAAAGCAACAAATAAAAGCGCTCAGATTTCATTTCATACCACTTTAAGTCACGGCAGATTTCTCTCCTTGAAATTCGGGCTGCTCTCCCCGGGGAGAGCGGGAGAGCGCGTCGCCACAAGCGCTGCGCCACCCATTTTTTTTTTCTCCATGTCTGCAACTGTATTTGTTTCCCTATCAGAGTGGCTTTTTTCTAAGAATTTTGCCAGGGACAACTCTCTTGTTGCCGTGGGTTCTTTTACGTGCGCTAAATAATTACGTGTAACACACGGGACCTCGGTTTATCGTCTCATCCGAAAGACTAGCGCCCAGACCACCACTCATGGTCTAATGGATGGGGGAAAAGTTTCCGGTCCAAACGGGGTACGAACCGCCGCACACTTCAGAACCGGACTTTTCGCTTTCTAGACAGGCGCGTTACCTCTAGACCACCGATCCACCGATCTACTACAACATGCTACAACATGCTTCACCATACTACTACAACATGCTTCAACATACAACATGCTTCAACATACAACATGCTTCACCATACTACTACAACATGCTTCACCATACTACTACAACATGCTTCAACATGCTTCACCATACTACTACAACGTGCTTCAACATACTACTACAACATGCTTCACAACTATCAACAGCTACATACAACATGCTTCAACATACTACTACAACATGCTTCACATACAACATGCTTCAACATACTACAACATGCTACAGCATGCTACAACATGCTACTACAACAGGCTACAGCATACTACTACATACTACTACAACATGCTACAGCATGCTACAATATACTACTACAACATGCTACAGCATGCTTCAACATACTTCAACATACTACTACAACATGCTACAGCATGTTACAATATACTACTACAACATGCTACAGCATGCTTCAACATACTTCAACATACTACTACAACATGCTACAGCATGTTACAATATACTACTACAACATGCTACAGCATGCTTCAACATACTTCAACATACTACTACAACATGCTACAGCATGCTACAACATGCTACAACATACTGCTACAACATGCTTCAACATACTACTACAACATGCTACAACATGCTTCAACATACTACTACAACATGCTACAGCATGCTACAACATGCTTCAACATACTACTACAACATGCTACAACATACTACTACAACATGCTACAGCATGCTACAATATGCTTTAACATACTACTACAACATGCTACAACATACTACAACTACAATATGCTACAACAAGTAACATGCTGCAACATGCTACAACATGCTACAGTATACTACGACATGCTACATCATACCACGACATACTACAACATGCTACAACATGCTACAGCATACCACGACATACTACAACACGCTACAACATACTACAACATGCTACAACATACCACGACATACTACAATATGCTACAACATGTTGTAATATGCCACAACGTGCTACATGTAGCTACATGCTACAACATGCTACAACAGACGGAAAGTGAGGACTTAGTAACAGATTTAACCACTTAAGGCGAGGCCATGCTTCAGAATAAGATCAGTTACATAATCAAGCTTTTTCTTTGAAACCGATGGTTGGGGAAAGATTACATCTAGAGTTCGCATTTTCGGAACTCTTTGATTCATAGTGTGATTGGAATTCCGAGACCTAAGGACGAACCCCACACAATGGAAAACTGTTGTTGAAGAGTTGGTCTGTGGTTTGTTATTTACACTTTGTTTCAAAAGGATTGATTTGCGGAATCAGTGACTTTTTTTTCAGCTGCCAAATAATAATAATAATAATAATAATAAATGGAAGTTATATAGCGCTGTATCTTGCACAGACAAATCAAAGCGCTTGCACTCAACTCATTCTTACACAGTCATGCAACCAATAGCAAGAAATAGTTCTAACAAGTCCAAATGCACACACACACACACACACACACACACACACACACACACACCACACACACACACACACACACACACATTTCATTTTGTTTGATAAGGGTGGAGTACACCATAAGTTATTTGGTTTAAATAGATTTTTATTCAGAAAACATGAATATTATACATACATAAATTGAGAGCAATAACAAGCAAATAGCTTATGGCATGCTGGAAACATTGCATTTGACTCATTTAATTCGGCAGCTAATGAGCATTAGTTATAAATCAAGCAGCATGAAGGTAGTGTTTTCCGAACACCATTTTAGATCAGACATTTGAGAACAAGCTCTCCCCAAGCTGCAACCATGCTCATTCAGAAAGAAGGCAAAGAAAACGAAAAAAACCCACTACAAAATCCACCTACAACAACAACACCACTAACAAAACATAAGTTATTAACTTGTTGCTGTTCCAAATGGATTAAGTGTACAGCATGTCTCTTTTCTGAACAAACATCTGTTTAAACCAATAGCTGATTTGTTTTTAACCAGACAAAACTTATTCAGGTTAATAAACAAAAATCAAAAACCAAAGAGCCACGACCACCACCAACAAAATCTACACACACACACACACAAAATGACAACAACCTAGCATAAAAATCTTGGCGGTTATTTTCCTTCCAGCAGGCCTACAGTGTTGATCAAAACCAGAAGCGGAAACTCCTTCAATCTACTACTACTACTACTTCTTAATGGAACGCTCAGACAGCAGCTATTGTTGTCTGTTGTATGAGCTGAAAATGCATCACGCTGCCGTTAAGCGCCTGACAAGTCAGGCCCAGCGCATCCGATCTCGGCATAAGAGAGAATTGTTATCTTTTAAGTCTTTCTTGGGGGAGGGGGCAGGAGAATAGACCAAGACAAATAGGCAAGAAGGAGGTGACGGGAAGAAAAGGAACAAACCAGAAACAAAGAAAGGGATAGAAAAGAGGAAGGATACTTAGCTACTAAGCCCAGAACTGAGAGTGGGAGGACCGACCACACAAGTGGTGTAGTGAAAGAACAAAGGCATCGGCTGCCAGACGCTTCCAGACCTGAAATAAAAGACTCGCTGGCCAGACCTGAAATAAAAGACTCAGGTCAGAGCTGTGGAGACAGACGGCAGGACTTCAAAAGCCCACCATCACCAGCACCATCATCACCATCATCATCATCATCGTCAAAATGGATCCACGCTCTAACGGTCCCTTCCTGCCCCTACCCCCCCCCCTTCCCCCCTCTCCCCCCCTCCCCTGCCGCATCTGCCACTCACTGATTCCGAGGTCGGTTTATTATAGCGCTATTTGTCAAGTTGGTGGTGGGGGGTGAGGGGTGGGGATATTGTTGTTGGTTTGGGGTTTTGTGGTTTGTTTTCGGAGTGACGTGCAGTACGTCAAAATGTTGTATCGTTGCTGTTTCCGAAAACATGTTTCAGGCGAAATCTGAATATGATTTTATCTGGGACACAGCTGTAAAGATTGTAGTTTTTGTGTGTGTTTATTTTTTGTGTGTGGGTTGTTGTGTTGTTGTTGTTTTTTGGGGGGAGGGTTCAAACGTAAACTACTAAACCATACACCCTACATACATACGACTAGTCATTACCAACATCAAAGCACCTTCATTATACTTCACATCGATCTTTTCAAACCAGCAAAACTATTCACACACAAAAAACAGCACTGACTCAGCAAGCACTCCCTCCTCTTGACAACTTCTTCTGGGAGTCCTCGCTGACTGACTGACGTTAGAACAAAGGCCTAGCTAGCTAGGCCTCTCGGTCAGGGACAGGCGCATATCCGCTCCCTTCGCTGCCAGACTAACTATAACTGCTCCAGTCTTAAGAGCTTAGAGAGGCAGACAGTACGGCGGCGGCACGGTTCGGCTTCTTCAAAAGACTTGCAGGACCATGGGCTTCATCAGTTCTGGTCTAACGGTCCTTTCCCATCTCTTCCAGTGGCCCCATCTGCTGTCCTGAGTTTGAGTCCTATAGCGTGGTTACATGGGGTGGGGTGGGGTTGGGGGATGGGATAGTGTTGAATGGAAGAGGCTCGTTTAGGGTTATAATTCTTGCTGGTTTGTCATGTTCATTGCCAGCTTTTTGCTTAAATGGAGGGATTCATTCATTCCCTCGTCCATTCGCTGTTTCGTTCGCGTGTTCGTTTGGTCATTTTGTCAGTCAGTTGATCGGTCAGCCAGTCAGTCAGTTAATCATCATGAGTGCTTGTATAAGTTAGGTACGTGAGTAAATACCTAGATGGTCAGGTTGAGTGAGTGAATGAATAAGTGAGTAAAGGATGACAGACTGTCAATATAACTGTCTGATCGATTGACTGATTGAATACTGACTGACTCTGCCGTAAGCAAGCATGCAAGCAAGTAAGTAATGTGTCAGTAAGCAAGCAGCCAAGCAGGTCTAACTAATTGAACTAACCAGCTAACAATGTACAAACAACTAACAAAACAACCGATTAAATTGACAAACTAACAAACCAACTTACTGAGTAACGGTCTTTGACTGACTGACTCACTAACCCCGCCACTCAACCACAAATCTTACTGTCATAAGCAACCAACGGAAGCGACACACGGACGTATAGATGATATTCTATTTATTTTATTTATTTATTTATTTATTTATTCTTTTATATCGAGGATAATGGAATAAGCACTCATGTGCTTTTTTACATCCAGTCCCCGTGTGTATGCGGTTTTGTAAATTTTGTCATCTGTTTCCACCGGCACACAATGGCCTACTCTTTCGAAAAGCGGAACAGGATTTAACGTGTACGCAAAATGTTCTGCATGCGTTGGAACACGGGTCTCGGTTTATAGTCTCATCCGAAGGACTTCTAGCGCAGGTATGCCATTTTGTTCACAAAATGCCAGCAGTACACACACACACACACACACACACACACACACACACACACACACCACACACACACACACACACACACACACACACACACACACACACACACACATCATATACAGTGAGAGAGAATTTATTTTTTAATAATTTTATTTCGAAGATAATGAAAATGCTTTTTCTTTTAAAACATCAAGTCCCGGTGTGTATGCAGTTTTGTAAATTGTGTCATCTGTTCCCACCAGTACACAATGGCCTACTCTTCCAAAAAGCGGAACAGGTTTTAACCTATGTCCAAGATGTTCTGCGTGCGTTCGCACACAGGACCTCGGTTTATAGTTTCATCCGAAGGACGAGAGACAGACAGACAGACAGACAGACAGACAGAGACACGGGATACAGACAGTCAGTACTCAGCTTCCCCCCCCCCCCCCCCCCCCCCCCCCCCCCCCCCCCCCCCCCTTCCAATTACACCAACTACCCCAACTCTAAAACAACGCGGCTTTAAGCAAGGAACCCGCTGTTTAGAACATCGGCTCCATCATCAAAGAGAGAACCAGAAGTCTAGCGTGCGCCCAATAGAGAGAATTGTAACAGAGGCTGGACCTCTTCTCCACACCGCCACCAAGCTACTGCTGCTAGCATTCCTCCCTCTCCACACTGAGCAGCAGCTTGGAACCTGACTACCGCTACTGGTATCATCAAGAGACAAAAGCCTCCGCTTCCAGACTCGAGAATCAAAAGAATCGGGAGACAAAGACAAGCGAGAGGCTTCAAAGCTACAATCATCACGGCTGGACTCACTATACCAAATAAAGCCTAACGGTCCACTTTCTCTCTCCCCGTTCCATCTGCTGGGCTAGGCTAACCTACCCGGAGTCTGCGTTTAGAGCCCGGTTACATGCTGGCTGAATAGAAAGCGCTGCCGGGTTATGGGTTATAATTCTCGCCCCCGATCCATTCTACTCTTCGGCTGTGTGCATAATTGATGAGCAAGATGGTGGGGGAATGCGGTAACATCAAAGACCGCGCAATTCAAACAATTCTAACGGGTTTCTTTCTATTTACGGTGGCTGCACAGCTGTAGTCGACACAACAAGCACGCTCCCCGCTGGATAAAGCTTGGCTTTCATTTGCCCTGGCCTTCATAAAAGGAAGGCGCGTGCTGGCTCGCGCACAATGCCACACGAACTGCGCGTAAACATATGCCAGAGCTTGGAAGTCCAACCAGAAGAAGGCAGGCAGGCAGGCAGGCACGCGCTCTTGGAATTAAAGAATTCTGGAATTAGAAGCGACTTTGTTCTTCCAACTGGAACTAAAACCCGACTAAAGGCGGAGAATTCTCTTTGGATGCTCTCCCTTGTCTGACTGGTAGGGGGCGGTGTGAAATTTCAAAGTTGAGGGGGTTTTAAATGGTGTTGGTAGCAGAGGCCGATGACTTAAGGCTTGCAGCTGAGGTGCTCGTGTTGTTTATAATCTTAGCTGTCTTAGCTCAGTCGCCGTGGTTCCGCCTGTGAAAGTATGCTTCTGACCTGTACACAGCTGCTTGCTGCTGATAGATAAACGCATACTGACTTTGAACACAACTGATTTACAGAAGCTTCTAAGTGGGCTACGTTCCAGCTACAGCCAGGGAGGGAGTTTCAGTTCTTGGAAACACTGTCTTGCGACATTTATTTATTTATTTATTTATTTATTTATTTATCTATTTACACCACTATAAGTCACGGCATATTTCTCTGCGTGAAATTCAGGCTGGTACGATACAATACAATACAACACAATACAAAGAGCAGCGCCACCCATTATTTTCTTTCTTTCTCCTGTCTGCAACTGTATTTGTTTCTCTATCAGAGTGGCTTTTTTTCTACAGAATATTGCCAGGGACAATTCTCTTGTTGCCATGGGTTCTTTTACTTGCGCTAAATAATTATGTGTAACACACAGGACCTCGGTTTATCGTCTCATCCGAAAGACTAGCACCCAGACCACTACTTATGGTCTAATGGATGGGGGAAAAGTTTCGGGCCCAAACAGGAATCGAACCACCGCACACTTCCGACCCGGACTTTTCGCTTTCTAGACAGGCGCGTTACCTCTAGACCACCGATCTGAAATCAGTTCTCGAGTTTGGTGACAAGCTAATCGATAGTAACAAATAAGCACTGCAGAGATATTTTTTTTTGTAAATTTTATTCTTTGATATCGAGGATAATGGAATAAGCACTTATGTGCTTTTTTACATCTAGTCCCCGTGTGTATGCGGTTTTGTAAATTCTGTCATCTGTTCCCACCGGCACACAATGGCCTACTCTTACGAAAAGCGGAACAGGATTTAACGTGTGCGCAAAATGTTCTTGCGTGCGTTTGCACACGGGACCTCGGTTTATAGTCTCATCAGAAGGACTTTTGGGGAGAGTGGAGTCTGCACTGATGTTAACTCCAGGGGAAAATATCCCCTTGAATGGGAATCGAACCCGGGTCGTCAGATTGCAAGCGCAATGTTCTAACCACTAGGCTATCCCGTTCCCCCAGAGAGAGAGAGAGAGAGAGAGAGAGAGAGAGAGAGAGAGAGAGAGAGAGAGAGAGAGAGAGAGAGAGAGAGAGAGAGAGAGAGAGACAGACAGACAGACAGACAGACAGACAGACAGAGCACAACTAATGAGACAACAACGAAGAATGCCTTCTTACTACCAGTTTGAATAAACCAACACCCGTCATCAGCTTCCTTGGCTTACTGTCACTATCCTAATCATAAGCTGCTCTCCAATGCCTGGAAGTTCTGATGACAAGGTACCTATCTCAATGCTGTCCTGTCAGTTCTTTATTTCAGAGTAAGACTTTAAAATATATTTCCCATCCCCCTCAACAAGAATGGTTTTAATCAATGGTGGGCAAAAATTTTAAAAACAACAACCCCCAAAACCCCGGTCGCATACATAAAAAAAATCTCCACCATTGGTAAACCTGTGAGCTAGCTCTAGCCCAGTACACACACACACACACACACACACGCGCGCGCGCGCGCGCACGCACGCACGCACACGTTAAATCCTGTTCCGCTTTTCGTAAGAGTAGGCCATTGTGGGAACAGATGACAGAATTCACAAATCCGCATACAGACGGGGTCTGGATGTAAAAAAAAAAGCACATAAGTGCTTATTCCATTATCCTCGATATAAAAGAATAAAATAAGTTTTAAAAAATCAATTTACCTCTCTCCCACAAAGACTTACTGTGCTTTCAGCTCCTGTCAGGGATGAGAGAAAAGAACTCTGCGTACACCGTGCATTTAGCGCATGTAAAAGAACCCACGACTACACAAAATCAGTACTGTTGACAAAAGTTCTGTAAGCGTAACATTCTGGTATAAAGCAAGCGTGTAGTGGAGCCATGATGGGAAAAAGAAGAAAGGTGCTGTCTTACGACTGAGGCGGTAGATTTGTCGAGTAAGAGCAATCCCAGTTTCCTGTGGAGAGAAGAAATCTGCCGCGGCACACAATACAATATAATACGGTACGATACAATACAATACAACACAATACAATACAAAGCAGTGTGATACACTACAACGCCGCGCAATGCAATACAATACAAAACAACACAATAATTATAGCACAACACAAAACAAAACAATGCCAGCATAATGCTTTAGAAGTAGAAGGGAGACAATTGGCAAAGGATTCTTGCTCTCCACTACGCTCACTAGACTGTATTGTTTTTTTCTTGAGGAGGGAGGGGGTGGGGCTGCAAATGGAGATAGATATTTATTGTTGTGTTGTTGTTGTTGTTAATGATAATAAAGGTGTCAAGCCATAACAAAAAAAGACTTTTACGCACTGACAACATATACCGTAAATTACATTGCTTTATGAATAGCCAGCCCCGCGTAAAGGGAGCACACTCTAACTGGCTTCAACTGGGCGTGTTGTCTTTAGTTGCTGCTGATAATTATCTAAAACTTTTACTATGAGCAAAATCATGGACAACTTCAGTTAGTCAGACAGTAAGTAAGTAAGTAAGCAAGTAAGTAATTTAAGCTAGTCAGTCAGTCAGACAGTAAGTAAGTAAATAGGTAAGGATATTTTATGTGCCGTGGTCGGAGCACTCGCTTGCTTTCCCCAAGCTAAGTTAAGCAGCATCGAGCGTGGTTACCACTTGGATGGGTGACCGTTTGCGCGGCTTGGCTTCAGTACAATTCCCCCAGTTCACCCAGCTGTAAATGGGTACCTGCCCTCTTTAGGGTCAGGGAAAGGTAAGGCAGCGAGGGAGAGGAGATGGACGCCGCCCTCAATATGCTGGCCCCTTGAGAAGTTCGGGTCTCTGATGCCTCACTCCCCTACGATCACATAGGTTATATAGGACGGACACCTTTACCTTTTTAATCTCTCTTATATAAAGTCTACTCAGTGCTAACAAAACTTTATATACAAAAAAATAACTTTCAGCCTCCCTATTGCCCCCTCAAAAAAAAAAAAAAAAAAAAAAAAACTTGCTGTGTGGGCATCTGTCAAAATGTTTTGTCCATACTAAAACCTGGTTATAAAAGGCTTTCTCACTTGCTAACGACGTTAACCTAGCTAGAGTTCCTCCCTCTCCCACAAACGTCTGCATTTAATTTGTTCATGCTTGTTTCTTTGTCAAAGTTCTTCTATGTGAGTGTTTTGTTTGTAAACTATGAATGTTGTCCTTAATCCTAACTTGGCCTCTGTGATCCGCGGGGCTGTGACATGATTAAGTTGGATGGATGTGTGTGTGTGTGTGGGGGGGGGGGGGGGGGGGTGTGCGGGAAGCATTTAGGCGATCTTGTTCCTGTGTGCATGCACATGAGATAGGACTAGACGAACAGGCAGACACACACAGAGAGAATGAATGAATGAATGAATCTTTATTTTTCAAGAGTAACAGAATAAGCATACGCATAGTTTTTTCATCCAGCCCTTGCCCTGATGAAAGAGAGAGCAGTTTCAAGAATCTTGGAGAGAGAGAGAGAGAGGGAGGGGGGGAGAGATTTCAAGAATCTTGAGAGAGTGAGAGAGCGCTGGAGAGCTAAAAAGGGCGGTAAGTGTGACCCTCACGTACACACAATGACACGATTTACTGCCCCTCACAGATCACCGCTTATCAACACAAAGGCCGCCATTGGGCGTGGGTAAGGACCGGTGTTGAATAATTGTTTGGATCCCAAAGCGTGGGTTTGGTAGCGTCACTTTCGTCCACGTTGACGCTAGTCGTCTGCTTGTGGGATTTTTTTCTCATCTCAATATTTTTTCATTCAGTTATAAAGGAAACAAGAAATCCCTGACTAAACCATTTTGAACGAAACAGAGCTTCGACGCGGCATGTGAAAATCTTGCGTGGGCATGTCCTCTCGTCTGCTGTTGATGTTGTTGTGGAACGCGCTGCTTCGTGCCCAATATTCGCGCACTTCGAGCTGCGCGTTGGCACAGCGCACGCTCCTCCCGCCTCGGATGACATGCAGCCAATCACAACGTCGGATGCGCGGTTTAGCCAATCAGAGCTAGCTCTTCCGTATCTGGCTATGTATAGAAATCGGTGAGAAGCCTCGTGTAGGCAGACGATCAGTAGATGCGCAAGGAGTAACATCGGAGTGTTGTTTCCCTGCCAACGAGTGTAGTAGTGTGGGTTTTTTTTCTTCTGTGGACGTAGTTTTTCAGCCGACATCATGGAACGAAGCAGATTGATTATCAAAAGGTCTGCAGTGAAAAGACGCCTCTTCGATGGTCCCGTCGACACCGAGTTTTTGGAAACCCAAAAGAAAATAAACAAGGAAGAAGAGAGGCGTTTCAAAAGAAAATGGAACTTAGACGGAGTGGAAAACGATATTCAGTGGACAGAAGCCGACTCAAACACTCCCGAGTTCTATACCAAGGGATATACCCACAAGTGCAAGCGACGTGCAGTTCGGCCTTCTGTTGGGAAAAGTTTGTCTTTCACCGATTCCGACAACGAAGATAGTAGTTGTGTGAAAATGATGGTGCGTCCCCCAAGTCCAGTTGTGCAATATTATACAGCTTCCACTGTGGACGTTTTCATTGGACTTTTGCGCAAAGAACCATCAAACGAACAAATCACACCCAAGAAAAATGACTTTGACGGATCTCATAGTACAGAGAAATCCGAAAACAGAAACAGTAACCCTTCTGATTCCAACTTTTCATCACAGTGTTTGACGAAGTTGACACAGAAACGATTAACCGGTGAGTACTAGGCCTAGCCTACATCCCTACATCGACTTACTTTCTAATGTACTGACGTTGCAAGAAGCATTTACTGTTTTATATATTGTCCATTGTTTAACCTGATCACGTGTAAACAATGACCCATTAGTATAGCTTTTAAGAAGTTAAGCCAATTTCGGTCGTTAGGCTATGAAAGTTATTAGTGGAGTTTAGTGTTTTGTTGTTTTGAAGTGTAAAAATTAAAATGGAATGGTGTCGAGGATATTTCGCTAGTTAAGCAGTGATGTGCCGTTGTGATGCTGGGAGAAAGGGTACTGGGGTCATGCCTTGCATGTGTTTGACCTGTGTGTGTAATGGCAAACATTTTCGTGTCAGAAACGCACTCATCGCGTCGGATTTATTGTGTAGTTATAGTGGTATTCAGAGGAAGTGACGATTGTAAGATTAAGCAGATGATTGTGTGAGTGTAAGTGTTAGAGTAGAGAGAGAGAGAGAGGGGGGGGGGGGGGGGGAGGCAAGGACAACTGTAGAAAACGTTTGCATAGTAACTCATCTGATGGGCCTACATATACCAGTTCAGTCTTGGTCTTGTTTACAAGTAGCACTCGCTCAGGTCACTCACACACTCACACAGAGGAAAGATCACCATCTCACAAACGTAATTTATACGTCTTCACCCCCTCCCCCCTCTTTTCCCCCCTCCTATCAGTTGTCTGTCAGCCTCAGTACTTCTTAGGTTTTTGCCATGGTTTGCTTGTTCTGGTGTTAATTCATGATTATTGTTTACGTTAAGTAGATTGGCCTGCATAGTTTTGCAAGTTTGTGTTTGTACTTGTCCCAGTTGTTCTTCTTATACGCGATTCGCACGAGCGTTGTAGTACGACCAGTGGAGCACTACATTTGAATTAAAAACAACTGTATTTCGTATTCACTGAAAGCGTCCTCGAAAAGGCAGTTACAAAAATGTAGATCGTACTTGTCATTCTTTCATAACTTAATGACATTGTAATGATTTTGTGTTGAGCCTGTTGTCACAAGTTGATGATCGTAATATATTAAGTCAGTAAGGCAACAGGCCCGGTCAGGTAGGTCGGAAGCAGCGGCAAAACAAAGCCTTGGAGATTAGGTCGTCGGCTGCTTGCTTGCCTGATAGGCTGAGTCATGCCGAACACTGTACAAAATCGATAGGCCTACACCGAGGGTTTCTTTCTTTGTCGCACACCCAGGCTGTCGTTGTCTGTCTCGATCGAGGGTCGGTCTGTCTGTCACTGTCACAGTGTCTGTCTGTCTTCTGTGGACTTCTTGCCCAGCTTGTTTTTTGTGTTGTTGTTTGTTAGAAGCGTAGGTCATAGTTAATTGCTTGCCCGCGCTGTTGTAGGTGTTGTAGTTTTGTTTGCTTTTTTGGGGTTCTGGTTTGCCTATGTTTTGCCCACAAAATTACTTCACTCAAGTAGAACTGACACTCAGTTTGCTAAAGATGCACATACACACACGCGCGTGCGCATGCACACACACCACACACACACACACACACACACACACACACACACACACACACACACACACAGACCCCGTCAACAATTTTTAAAGCTAATTGGCTTGAGGAAACAAATCGTTAAAGATTGGGCTCGGAAGAACGCGGCCATATCTATTTCAGCAGGGGCACAGATAACCAGCAGTGTCAATGGTCCTAGTCCCCATGGGGTGATTTAAACCCCGCGGTCAACAGACTTAGTATTACGATTCAAGACTCTCGTAATCTAAACGGCTGGAAAGGCACAAGCTTGGGCACGTAAGTCGAACACGTTTTCCAGTTTTCGAGGCCACTCACACACACACACACACACACACACACACACACACACACACACACACACACAACACACACACACACACACACAGAGGAGAAGAGAGAGGAGAGAGAGAGAGAGAGAGAGATTAAAACGTCGCGGGGGTCGGGTTCGGTCTCGTCACCGACTGGATCAGGAAAGAGTGTTTATGTTGAGCGGAAAGAGCGTGGAGTATAGGGAGCCGAAGGTTGATCTGTGTGTGTGTGTGTGTGTTAGCGTGTCTGTTCCTGTCAGAGACCACGATCAGCTGAGAGGCGGGTTTTCCTAGGTCGGCTGTGTTGGCATAAGGTGTTTTTTCCCCCCTCTCCCTGTCGAATGGGTTTGTACGACTTGACTGTTTCGGCGGGTACTAAACGGGTGGCAGTAAGCCAGGTTAATATCTCTTTCCCCCCTACCCGCTTATGTGGAAAGCATAGGTTGTTGGTCTCGTGCCAGGTTTGAAAAGTGGAACGATGTTATTGATGTCAATAATTGTATAAACACGGGATGTTTTGTTGTCTTTGGGTTTTTTCCCCTTTTTTTGTTTGTTTTGGATTGTGTGTTGTTTTTGAAGTATCTAGTTGTGGCGATTTCTGCTGTTTTGTCTTTAATGTTGCAAAAATAATTTCTGCACTTGTTTAATGTCGTTCAGACTTACCAAATCAGTGAAAAACTGTAGAGGTACAGGATTGGTTGTAACTTGTGCAATACATAAAACACGGGTGTATCATCGCGCACACTTACCTAATTTTGCGGTATGGTAGACCTGCCATGGCCTAGAAGTTGTTTCGTTATTACTGAAACGTCTAGTGTCGATGGATCATAGACAGTCCAGGGAATTTCAAACCCACTTCTAACCCGGTTACTAAGCTCCCCTGCCCCCCCCCCCCCCCCCACCCCCTCCACCCCCAACATACACACTTCTGTTACACAAGCTGTTCCCCTCTCCCTTTCCAATCATTTAGTTTAGTGTTTTTGAGTGTGTTCTGGGTCTTATACAGTGTCAAATTCCTGATTTGCCTTAACAAGAACTGTGTGATGTAATCTATTAGACTATAAAGCGTGTTTCCATTAGTATGATGAAGGAATTGTTTGTGACGATGACTGACCACTGGCTGGTTCGTTTTCAGACATGTGGCGGGTGCTGAAGAGGCGGCAGGGCCCCTTGTCATCGTCAGGGCAGCTGCACAAGAGGGCCAGGATAGACCGATTATAGGGACCCGTCCTGCCAACTATTGCAATTATTTATTCTATTCAAGGTATGTATACTACAGACGAGTGCATGGCTTTTGAGTTTACACCTCGCACACACGCTCGCACACGGGAACGCACACATACGCGAGCGCGTGCACGCTTACCCACGCACGCACGCGCGCCGCACACCACACACACACACACACACACACACACTCACACACACTCTCTCTCTCTCTCTCTCTCTCCTCTCTCTCTCTCTCTCTCTCTCTCTCTCTCTCTCTCTCTCACTCTCTGTGTGTATGTGTGTTTAGCTATTTATCTAGAAATCCCATTCTGCTGTGGTAACAAGTTTTCCATTGATACGATCCCTGGGAAGGGGGTGGGAAGAGAGAGAGAGAGAGCGAGCATGGCTGGCGGGCTGGCTATGTATAGTAGGCCTATAGTTACTCTCCATAACAAACGCTTTTTGTTTACAGCGGGGACTGTAAGTAGTAACCCTCTGCCAACCTTCCTTCACCTTTTTCGCGCACAACTGCTTTGCACGTTCGCGCATGTTCGTGGTGTTGGTACAAACGCTCAACAGAAAGGGAGAAAGAAAGTGACGCGCGCGCGCGCGCACGCTCGCTCGCTTGTACCTGTTGCACTCGCATTGATGCATGAAAACGCGCATTTGCAGGTTGTGGTATGTCCACCAAACGCGCGCGAATAGAGTGCATACTGATGGACGATTCATGCGAACGTGTCCGCACATGCGCTTGTACATATATACAATGTATACATTATATGTGTGTGGGGTTCACCACACACACATACACACCCACCTTGTTCTAGCGCTGATATAAATGCTGATGCACGCACGCACGCACGCGCGCGTACGCACACACACACACACACACACTCATACACACACTTCACGCCACTTCCTAATGCCCGATACGGCACCCCCTACAGGTTGGTTATTTACTATGTGTAGGATGAGATAAGGATGGAGGTGTTAGTTGTATTGGAAATGAAATGATGACTGTACATAAAAAAAGAGAGAAATGAATATATCCGTTAATATATTTAGGTGACGTAATGCTCGCTTTCGGGAAAACAGTTTCACCCGTCAGCATGTTTGGCTGGCCGGCAAGCAAGGGTCTCTCACACACACACACACACACACACTCACACTCACACACACACACACACAGTCACTCACACACACACACCACACACACACACACATACACACAGTCACTCACACACACACACAACACACACACATACACAAACACACAACACACACACATACACACACACACACACACACACACACTAACACACACACTAAAACAACAACACACCCTATAATGTCAGTACTTCAGTTGAAGTTGGCCTCTAGCTCTTTGATTTCGGATCACGTTCCGTGGGTAGACAACAGGTGTGCAGATCATTTGTCAGTAGGTTTTGTACAGGAGACTAAGCGCTTCGGATTTAATGTCTCAGGGGAAGGAAGAGCCGGGGAGGGGGCTTTAGTACGTATGTGTGTGTGTGTGTGTGTGTGTGTGTCTGCACACTCGTGTGTGTTGTTCAGAAAGCAGCTGTGTGTAGAGAGAAGAGAGAGAGAGAGAGAGAGAAGAGAGAGAGAGAGAGACATTTGGTATAATTATAGATGTCGTTTGTTCACTGTCACTACTGTGCATGCTTTTCAAAGCGTGTTGTTTGCCAGTGGAAAGAAGAAAGAACGAAAAAAAAAAGGATGAGAGAGAGAAGGGGGCGAATAGAGTTTCGGGGAGGGGGGGGGGAGGGAAGGGAAGGGAGATAAACCTTGACAAATGTGCCCGACCTTGTCCTTTTGCGTGAAGGCCCAGTGTGGAGTAGAGCACTATACTACTACTACTACAAGTCGACTTGACTTGACTCTGCCTCGGGAGTTCAATGACATGACTCATTACTGGGGTGGGGGGGGGGGGGGGGGGGCTAGCTGTTGTGAACACGTGTAGCCTAGTAAAGAAGGAGCCGAACAAACTTTACCCTCGTCACCTTGAAATACAGCAGTGGGGAGATAGATAGTTTTGTTTCAAGAGGGATGTTCGTATCAAACTAATTATATTCGTTTGGGATTTCCCTGTTAAGGATAGGTATGGGACTTGTAGCGTGTGCAGGCGCGTGCGCAAACACACACACACACACACACACGAGTTTTAGAAAACAGTTGTAGATTTTAACCCAGTTTGCTGTAGGATTTTTTTTTCGTTGAGAGGAAAAATAGGAATAAAAAGCCTTTTATCCCTCTCTCACAAAAAACATTGCGAGTTATTCGCTCGTGAAACACGACACTCCAGTTTTCACATTCACCGACTTTCAATTCAATTCGATCTCCAACAGCTTCACTCATGTGAAGTGTTGACAGAAACCATTTTCCCTTCATTAGGGGCTTTTTCTCTAGTTTGTTTTGCGTTTTGTTTTGTTTTTATGCTGTTTGCATCATCAACGTAGAGAGACAAGTAAGTGTAAGGATGTGGTTTTTAGCCCTGGAAAAGTGTATTTGGAGTGTGTGCGTAGTAGTGGGGTGATAAAAAAAAAAAAGAAGAAGAGAGAATAAGAACAGTTGTAGGCAATGCAGAGAGAGAGGGGAGGGGATGGTACAGATAGTAGGGCGATAGCAGGAGTAGCGTGGTTTTTCGCTAGCTCACCGCATAGTAGAGAGCCCAGAGCGTTTGGCCGGGACCTTCATTTGCATAGAGCTTGCGTACGTCGTCTTCTTCCTCCTCCTCCTCCGTCCACACCCTCTCTCTCTCCCTCACTCACTATTTTTTTTTCTCCTTCTTCCCCCATCCCATCCTTGTGCAAGTGAAACCCACCCCCACCCCTCTTCTCTCCGTTTTGGGAGGTGATGAAAGTGGTTGGAGGGGGGGGAGTGAAGGGATGGAAGAGAAAAGTGAGGGGAGGGAGGTGTTTTGCGTCCTCGACAGCTATTGGTCAGACTGATTTAGGCCAGGGCGAAGGGGTCAAGGGGCATCCTTGAGTCGAAAGCGTCACAGTAGAAAAACATTCTCTCTCTCTCTCTCTCTCTCTCTCTCTCTCTCTCTCTCTCTCTCTCTCTCTCTCTCTCTCTCTCTCTCTCTCTCTTCTTTTCAGCCTGCCACTACCCCCTCCCCCTCCCCTTATTCAAGCCTCGTATTTCAACTGAGGATAGCAAGGCTGTGCTGACAAGCAGTTTGTAGTAGTAGTAGTAGTAGAAGTTTAAAAAAAAAAAAGGCTGAGGGGAAATAGAGTCAAGGTTGGAGAAATTTTACGAGGGTAAAGGATTGTTTAGAATAGCCTTTAAAGTTTCATCTGGGCTTTGCTTTTTTATGTAAGGAGCGTGTGTGTGTGTGTGTGTGTGTGGACAAGTTTGTTCCAAACATGTGGCAGTTTGTTTAGGATGATTCCTTAATCAAAACTGGTGTGATATATGCCATGTTATCTGAGGATTCTTTTTAACCATTGCATCTAATCATTGCTCGCTCTTGTGGTGTTGTGCAGGGGGGCGATAGCGTTCAGTCCTATGCCAGAACCAGGAGAGATGATGGAGCCGTGCAGTAGTCGCCTAGCAGTCCGAAGCATGTGATACATCCAGACATGGGGGAAGTGTCACTGCCTGCCTGTCTGTCTGCCAGTGCCCCGATCAGTGGAATCGTCCTGGCCTCACTGGCAGTGGCCTCAGTTCTGTGTTGCCTTGGACCACAGACTGACTTCAGTGTGCAGGCAGCCTCCACCTCCTCCTCCTCGCCTTCCTCTCCTCCAGTGTGACTGTAGTTATTACTTAAGGGCAGTTTAGCAAGCAGTGTTGTGTATACATTATCATTATCTAACCACTCTGGCTTGACAAAGTGTAGATGTTAGTGGCTAGCGAAAATCTGTGACTGTAGCATGTTGATGACAGAAAATGATATGTCGAAATCGTAGGTATGCCTACACATACACTACAGTGGTAGTAAATTCTGGATGAACTGGTGTTAGAGGTTTGTTATTAAATGTGTTGACATTATGTTGAAAAAGGTTGTCGTTTTGTTAGGTTGTGCTCCAAGTCTTGTCTTTCATCTCACTTGGGTTTTTTGTGTGTGTTCCGTCTCTTTTTGCCCAGTTTCTCTTTTACTGTTCCTTCTGTTGTTGCTTTGTAATGTCGTTGTCTGCTGCTAAACTGAACAAAAGTCGTACACACACACACAGAGTTCCTACAAATCTAGTCAGCTGGAGGGTAGAAAATAGCTGAGGCGTATTTCCATAAATCATAATGCTGGAGGCGGAACGTGGAGGACGCAGACAGAGGGTCAGTTCCTGGAGTCAGTAGAGGCCTGCTGCTGTCGACTGGACTGCTGGGGAAGCAAGCGTCGTGGTTCAACAGTGCAACAGTGGGCTGGTGGTAGAAGTACTGTGGTACTGGCTGGCCTCCTGTGTGGGGGGGAATTTTGCCATGTGGAGAACTGATCACTATCTAGTATCTGAAGACGAACACACATGGGACCACCACCCTGTAGAATGTGATGACTTTCAGATTTATTTATTATTTTGCAAAGAGCAAACTGTGTTCAAATGAGAGATGCGAGTGAGATCAATGACATTCATTGAGAGTGTGCATCGATCGTGTATATTTTCTTGAATTGTACATGGTGGTTCTTGAACTGCAACCAATGTTGGTTGATGTGACTATGAGTGTGGTGAGTGTATGTGTTGATTTGATTGAACAGATGTGTGTGTGTATTGCTGTGACTTGATATATATATATATATACAAATGAAAGCAAGAGATTTGTTGCTGCATGATGTGTTGCAAGTTGGCAATGAAGCAATATGTTGTTTGTAAGCAAGGACATCTTAAGCTACAACAACCACCAGTCAAATGGATTGGATCTCATGGGACACACACAAGAGCAGTTGGCAAGACAAACAAAAACACCATACATTTATGTTAGGTATACACTTGTCCAAAAACGATGTTCAAGATCATGTGCACTTCAAATTCTTATTCTCCATAGAATATCAGCAAGGAAAACAGCTGTCATTATAAAATACGCTACATTGTCGACGTAAATGTAGCATATTGAGACCTTGATTCGTGTATTGTGAAATAGTAGCACATAAATATCCAGTATGGTACATTATTCCACAAGTATGTAAACACAATATATGCGATCTTATTCCATGTTAAAGTACCAACAGTAAAAAAAACCCACAAAAAATTCCCATCTGTATTAAGAAAAACCTGCAAAAAACCATGGAAGCTGAAAGCCAACTTGTACGTACACCTACCATATGAATGACTTGGCCCTGGAAAGGCCTTTGCCTGCCCTGATAACACAACCTTGTTGACTTGTGCCTTTACTACACTGCCTGAATGATGTGGCCTGCATGCAAGTCCTGTGCTGCTGCCCTGGGTCCAAGACTGGACGTGCTTTCAGAAAACCTTTCTGCGAAGGTTTTCTCCTTCAATGTGTTCATTAATTTCTTTAAATTCTAGTGCATTATATGCAGTCATGGGCGGTTTCTGCATTTCTACTCGTCTGTCTGTTCATGGTCAAAAGGATGATGATGTTGTCAATGTCAAGTTTTTGTATTTTATGAATGGGGATGCCAGGTTAATGGCATTGCTTGATATTGTTTGAATGTTGTATTACACATCATAACATGGTAATATCTGTGGGTAGTTTGTGGTATAATTGTTATCTTAGCTGTAAAAGCAATAAACTTGGTTTTTTTGTGTGCAAGTGGAATTTTCATTTCTGCAAAAGTGCAATTGAGGAGGGAATTTAAAAAGTATATATACATTGCATGGTTAGTAGGCTACTGGCGATTTTAGTTCACAAGTAGATGCTTGCTTATTTGGTCAGGGAGGACACTTCTTTTCATAAAGGGCATGCTGGTTGGCAAAATCCTTGAGAACAGTATTTATTCAGAAGCAAAAGCAGTGACCAGTAGGAAATCTAGAACCATGTTGTCATTAGTACATTGATTTCATTCATAACGATTATGTGAAGATGTAATACACCAATGGAGCTTGGGGCCTGCATTTTACCAGTGAAACAAAGTCAGGTTCAGAAAGTCACTGAACCATGTAGAGCTTTTAAAGTTGTTCATTATTTTAACCCACACCAGGAACATTTAAAGACAGGGCTCTGACGTGGTTTTTTTTTTTTTAATGATGTACATAATATTTATCTTTGATTATTTAATTTGTAATAAAAAAAAGTATCATTTTTGCATTGTTTATATTTATTCCATAGGTTTATATGCAGAGTGGAGCATGCAAGAGGAGGGAAAAGTTGGTTCGTCATTCCAGGTTAATGTATTGGGAACACAAAGAAAGCAAACCAGATAGATCACATAAGTGACATTAAATATGAACTGAAAGTATGATCAATGTGTCTGACATAAAAACACCAAACAAACCAAAAAGCTTTCAGTTATCAAGCTATATACAATCTATGTACAAATCAATCTCTCTCTCTCTCTCTCTCTCTCTCTCTCTCTCTCTCTCTCTCTCTCTCTCTCCCGGCCTACATTTCTTGCAAACACATGCAAAAGTTAAGACTTGCAGACATAGGAAGGAAGGATAGGGACAGAAATAGCCGTTTAGGCAAAAAATATCACATTCATTGTGCTGGGCAGTTGCAATCACATGCATACGTGTGCAAAAAGTTTTGCTTTTCCATGATCGAGTCTTTGGCTGTTATGAGAAAGACTGTTCATTATAGACCTGTCATAATTTGTGCATGCAAATTCGCTAATAATTAATGAAAGTTGTGCTGCTTTTATAGGACATTTTAATAAGTACATCCTCGTATTTGATCTCAAAAGTCCTTTTTCTGTGTGGACCTTTATTTCTTCACCAACACCCTCTCCACCCCACTCCCTCCACTTACCCCAATTTTTATGATTTTCCCAGTCTCCACACCAATGTCTGAGGTGATGGTAGTTATGTCTTTTTTTTTGGAGGGGGCAGGGGGGCATTTAGGCTTGATTGAGGATGTTTCATGTTGGTGTGATTGCTGTCGTTATTATGTGTGTATTGTTTTGAGAAGGTGTAAATAGTGATGCTAAATTGAATATTGTGGGGGGAAAAGTGTTTCGGAGTTGTGTACCCAATATTATTGGAGAAACAACATAACACACGAAATCATTGGAGAATGGTGGAAAGACATGTCGATCCAGAATGCTTTTTTTGATACCATGTGTGTGTGTGTGTGCTTGATGAGATCGCATGATGATGTGGAGAGAGAGAAAAAAATAAACCATGTAAAAAAAAAAGAGATGACTCAGAATGGTTACTTTGTGTGTGTGTGTGTGTGTGTTGCGAGCGCCCCTCTATGCGGGTGTGTGTGTGTGTGTGTGCGTGCTCATTTCTCTCCAGCACCTTTCTCACTATCGGTTGGTCGGTGGGTCTGTCTGTCTGTCACTGTCTGTCTGTCTGTCTTTCTCTCTCTCAGTCTGTCTCAGGTTTCTGTCTGAATGCATCGTCACAGAGTAGGACACCCATTCTGCATGAATGGAATTTATATAGCGCTATATCTTGCAATAACAAATCAAAACGCTTGCATTCAACACACCCATACACATACAACCACTAACAATCAGAGTTCACAAATTCAAAATGTACACACATACGCGCGCACACACACACACACACACACAGGTTATGGTTATACACTTTGGCAGGGTGGTGAGGATTTTGGCTGTTGAAGGTAGGGACAAATTTGAGATGAAACGGGAGGGAAAAATCTTAGGTTTAGAATAAATATGTCTTGAGGCTGGATTTAAAAGTGTCATAAGTAGGCTTTGGGCGAAGGGGGAGAGGGAGGTCATTCCAGATCAATGGACCAGAAACAGAGCGACGGCCAACTGTGGATTGGTTGAATCTCGGTATTCGGTATTCGTAAGCGCAGGGTATCTGCAGCAGAGCAGAGGGAACAAGGAGTGTATAGGTGAACAGTCATGGAGGTGTTTGTGGAGACACTTGTAACAGAGGGTACTGATCTTATAGCTTACTCTCTGTGGCACAGGCCGCCAGTGGAGAGATAGGAAGACAGGAGTTATGTGCTCAGATTTTTTTTCTTTCTGAGGACTAGTCGAGCTGCAGAGTTTTGTATACGTTGAAGGGGGTGGATTGATGATGCTGGCAGACCAGCCAGAAGAGAATTGCAATAGTCCAGACATGAAAGAGTTTGGATGTTGCATCAGTGGACAGGTACTTTCGAATTGCACTAATTCGCTGTAATTGATAGTAGCATGACAGGCAGGTCTGGGTGATGAATCTTTGCATGGAGAGTGTGTTGTCGATAACGACTCCGAGATACTTCATAGCAGTGGATAGAGGAATTGACGTATTGCCGAATTCTATTGAAGCTGTTGTGATGGGAGAGAGTTTGCGTTTGGTTCCTACGAGCATGGCTTCGGTTTTATACATAAAATGTTTCTCAAAGGGCTGCTTTTATCCTACATAATTTGGCCTGAAACCATTTTCTTGGTAATAGGGGTTCTTTAACATGTGTGAAAGGTATAGCTGCATACCGGAGCTTGTTAATCCGTCTGAGGTCTCACTCGAAAGAGGAAGACAAAACTACCACTTGTCCAGTGGATGGCAATCATACCTGCAAATATCATGCTCTCTAGATGAGTGTGTTATCACTAGACGACCAATCCAAGCACGACTGCACTCACACACACACACCTCAGACACATATGGACGCCCCCTCCCCCCCCACCCCCCCCCCCCCCCCCCCCCACACACACACACACACACTTGAAGCACACTCACACACTAGTACGACATCTGGCTTAAAATGATGTAAACAGTGTCAAATCCTCCAGTCTGAACTAGATGACAAACTGAAGTGAAGAAGTTTCAAAGAGATGACGACTTGATGAGACAAGACAAGACAACAAGACAACACCCCAGTGACAGTCATCCCTAAACCCAGCAACTTCCTTACGCGATACAAACGTGTGACTTGAAAGACGGCGAAACTGTCAAGTCAGTGGCTAAGCCTGGCGATGACAATAACTACAGGATAGTGGATTTGTCAATCCCGCTCAAAGGATTAACAGTTGCATCCCCTTAGTGATGAACTGTGAAAACCATCATCAAAGGAAAAGGATTGTAGAAGCAAAGGCCCCGAATCGCTGTAGATTATTAAGATGAAATGGAAAGAGAAGAAAGTTTATTCACACTCGAGATTAATATACCAGATTGTGTTGTCAAAATTGAGAACTTCTGCCATTGTCACTGTGACCATCGTACGGTTGATAGCAGAATTGAAAACCAGCAAGATCATAAGGCCTGATTCTGTCAAGTTTCACTGTCCTTTTTATGTGTATTTATTCAGTTCATTGCCATTAATATAGGGACTGCTTTCTTCCGTGGTAAATCAACGTCAGACCATTGACAGCAAGCAGATGATCAAAATGGCGCGGATTCCCGTGCTAGGGTGACATCATCCCATGTCACTTTTTATAGATGAAGAACGCACACATTTTGTTTAGCCAACAGAGCAACATACACACATATATAAACATCAACAGCGTAGCAAGAACAGATAGCTGCCTAAACTAAGAGGACTGTTCTTATTCTCTTTGGGGTGGGGTTGTTGTTTGTTGTTGTTGTTTTGTTTTGTTTTTGGGGGAGCAGTTCTAATGAAACTTGTTATTAAGTTGTTCCAATCACAAGGTGTTGAACTGAAAATGAGGGGGACAGCAAAGAAGTATGACAAGGTCGTCGAATAGACACACACACACACACACACACACACACACACACCCACACACACACACGCACACACACACACACACACACACACACACACACACACACACACACACACACACACACACTCACCTCCGTCAGAACAAAGAGAGAAAGAGACAGACAGATATCGTGGCAGTCTTCTTCGTCTTATTCTCATGGTGTGAACTAGGTCACTCTGCTTATTATATATAGACCAGTAGATAGGTAATTATTCACGTATGGAAACTTGCGAGAAATGCCGACATACTAAGACAATAACAAGGCGACCAAGTTATCAGAAAACGAAGCGAGGGCGATGATAACGCACAATAGAACAGGGTGACATCAAAAGACAGCGGAGATCGCTTAGATGGAGCCCCCAGCCAGGCCCCAGACAATGATAACCATTGTCCACACAGTGAGTCAGTTCCCAAGGTGATAATGATAAAAAGAAGAAGAAGAAGAAAAAACCCACACTGATGCGGTAACAGGGATTGGAGTCACAGAGTTCCTTGACTGTGTGTGTGACAATCAACAAGAATGGAATAGTCTTTCCCCCAGAAAACTTGTGAACAGAAACTTCTGAAGTAAGGAAGTGAGATGGCAACAGCAGAACTTTAAACCCATAGTTGCTCTGACTGTGCTTTTTGTTCCTCAGGTAGACCTCCGAGGCTCACCAATGATGAGATTTTTTGGGGCGTGTGCGAGCGTTTTTTTGCCCGCCATTAACGTAGCCGCATTCCAACTTCGGGGATGCATGCTGGGTATGTTCGTGTTTCATAACTCACCGAACTCTGACATGAGTTACAGGATCTTTAACGAGCATAGTTAGTTGCATGTGTATAGACTACGAAGGTAGTTAAAGGCACTGACGGGTCTGCATTTGACATTGATAATAATAATAATAATAATAATAATAATCATGTATGTAATTTATATATCATTTGACATTGACCTGAAAGATTGAAGGTATCCCCAGCCTTTAATTCACTAGACTCCGCTAAGATTCCAACCCACGATTTCATGGATCTTTGGGACTGAAGTGGAACGGTCTGAACCACTCGGCTATAGTGTCTGTCTGTCTGAATGGTAATTATGCACCACCTTCCACTATTGCTGCTCCTAGGTTGTTGCCGCATGAAGCAGTCGAGGTACTTCATGGCACTCAGTCGTCAGCCAGTTTGCTGGTGAACACTTAACATCATGTGTTCCTCCTCAACGCTCAGACAGCAACTATAGCTGTCTTGTTATATTATGAGCAAATAATGCGTTGCGCTGCTGCTAATAAGCGCCTGACAAGTCAGGCCCAGCACATCTTCACGACTTCAGGGCGGGAGAGAATTGTTATTTTTGAATCTTTCTCGGAAAACAAGGCAGGAGAATGGACCAAGAATGTAGAAAATAGATATGAAGGAAGAAACAGGAAGAACAGAAGAAGGCAGAAACAAAGAGAGAGAGAGAAAAGAGGAATTCTTAGCACAGAATTTCCATAAGGCGGGGGTGGTATTTATACGGACAGACCCCCCCGGCATCCCCACAGGGGAAAATTGACATTGAATGCACACTCAACATGCATTTTTATTGAAGTTGTATAAGCGCATTAGGTTTAATGATGCGATAGTAAAGCATATCTTTGCTGTAAAGATTTGGGGTTGTTTGGAAGAAGGGAGGGGTATGGTGTAGTGTCTTGTGTTCCCAGTAAAACCTCTTACACACTGTGGCAACATCACCCTCACAGCAGGGTTTTGCGATACTATCATCTACAGTCCCCCTCCCTATCTTATGATCAACTCGTTAATGCCTTTCGTCAACACTCACTGTACACAGATTTTCAAATCACTACCAGGTTGATGAACTTATCACCTAATCCTTCTTAAACCCACCAAACAGATTATACGCTGGGATACCTTTGGAGACGGCCAAAGCCCTGGTCACTTTGATGGCTGTGTATGATAAGAGGTGTCAATAGCAACAGTCTTTCTTTCCTGGTGTTCCTCGCTATGCGATTATCGCCAGTCCAGCAGTATTGAGCATGGCTTCCACAGAGCGTCAGACAGTAAGTTATCACTAGCTTTTCTCTGGTGTCCCCTTCGGAAGATTTTGTTTGTTCTCTCTTTTTGCGTTTGTTTTCAGATGGACACCTCAGTCTCTATGATGAAGGCTGCAGTATGCTGCAGGTTCTCCAAAATCGCCCTAGAGATTATTGGCCACCGGGATGAGGGGTCAGGCTAGATGCTCTTTCACGGTGCCCCAACAGGACTGCAGCACACGTTCTGTTGTCTGGCTGCCAGTATTGCAAGGGCACTCCTCTGTATGTGTAGGCAAAGTTTCGTGTGTGTGTGTGTGTGTGTGTATATATATATATATATATATATATATATATATATATATATATATATATATACAGTGATTTAGACTTATCTGGTAATTAAACTAACGGTTGTGGCCTGTATTGAACCTGGCTATAATTATTGGCTGGCTCCTGTGGCGTCAGTAGAGAATAGAGGTTTGCCCTAGATACGTTGCTTTATCTATCTACCTACCTACTGTGCTTCGGAGTAAGGCATAGAACGACGTATCCACCCGCTCTTGTCTTGTGCCTCCTTTCAGCAGGGAGTCAGTCAGCTGTCTGGTATGTTGGTCATTGCTTGAAGGATGTGTTATGGACTTTGCGAGTTGTCCTGCTGCCTAGACTTTTAGTTAGGGAGTGATAAGTGTTGGTCTATACACGTATGACAGTGAGAGAGAGAGAGAGAGAGAGAGAGAGAGAGAGAGAGAGAGAGAGAGAGAGAGAGAGAGAGAGAGAGAGACAGACAGACAGACAGACAGACAGACGGACAGACACAGAGAGAGACAGAGATAACGAGTTGACGGTTTCTGAGAGGCGGGCAATCCTGTGGTTGACACGAATAGTTCAGTGTCAACTTCAGAGCTTCCAGAGCTTGTCTCGCGTTGTTGGATCAGAGCAAGGATCGTGTCATTATTCAGCTAAAACACGATCCTGAACAGTCCGATATAGAACCCATTGAACTGTCATCAATTCTGGTGTATTGTTATGAATCTTCTCTCCAGAACAAAGGTATTCGATCAGCAAGGAACCAAGCGGACAACCCAAAAAAAGCAAACATAATGAATGAATGAACGAATGAGAGAATGAATGAACGAACGAGGGAGGGACGAAAGAAGATGAAAGAAAGGAAGCCTAAACGGACTGGCCAATCTGCCTTGTTCCTTTTCTTCCTGTCATCACCTCCTTGCCTATTTTCTGCCTTCTTGATCCATTCTCCAGCCTTTTTTTCCCCCAAGAAAGACTTAAAAGATAACACTTCTCACCTATGCCGAAATCGGATGTGCTGGGCCTGATTTGTCAGGCGCTTAACGGCAGCGCAACGGCATTTCCCCATCATATGACAAACAACAATAGCTGCTGTCTGGGCGATGGACGAAGGAGAAGAATACGTGACTGTGAGTGGTATGTGCATTGTCCGACTACAACGGATTTGGTGCTTGACACGCCTATGACACACGAAAACAATACTTACCAGACAGCACACTGGCTGTGATATTATGTGGCATACACACAAGTATACACTCTGGATCGGTGGTCTAGAGGTAAGGCACCTGCCTAGAAAGCTTTTCCGGGTTCGAAGAGTGTGGTGGTTCGATCCCCGTTTGTGCCCAAAACTTTTTCCCCATCCAATTAAACCGTGAATGGTCATCTGGGTGCTAGTCTTTGGGATGAGACGGAAAAACCGAGGTCTTGTGTGCAATACTCATTTAGTGCACGTACAAGAACCCACGGCAACAAGAGAGTTGTCCCTGGCAAAATTCTGTAGAAAAAGTCACTCTGATAGGAAACCAAATACATAATGCAGACAGGAAAAATATTTAAAAAATAATGGGTGGAGCCTTCTCTTGTGGCCAGGGGCTCTACCTGGGGAGAGCAGCCCGAATTTTAGTCAGAGAAATCTGCCATGACTTAATTAAAGTGTTGTTAATGTTGTTGTATGTTTAAAGTCTGTTCACATTTAGTGATGTTAGACTAGAGAAAGAAAGAAAGAGAGAGAGAGAGAGACAGAGAGACAGAGAGACAGACAGACAGACAGACAGAGAGACAGACAGACAGAGAGACAGACAAACAGACAGACAGAGGAGGGGGGGGGGCAGGGAAGGAGGGATAAAAATGGATTTAAAAAGCACACCTTAAAGTGGTATACAATCCGATCCAGTCCTCTTCAATCCAATACATTGTCTGACTGCACAACTGATTTTGCGCTTGACACGCTAGTGACACAGGAAAACAACAATACTTTCCAGACAGCATTCATGACAATGATAACCATGCAACATGCACATGCACTGTCTGGACTGTACAGCTGAAATGTTGGTGACAGCTTGTGACACAGGAAATCGATACTTTCCAGAGAGCATAGGTGACTATGACATGATACAAGCATTGTCTGACTGACTGGCTGAGACTCGGGTGACACGCTTGTGTCACACGAAAACAATATTGTTCGTCAGAGCATAGGTGACTGTGACATGATGCGACATACACAAGCATTGTCTGACTGTCTGGCTGAGACACGCTTGTGTCACATGAAAACAATACTGTTCAGAGAGCATAGGTGACTATGACATGATGCGACATACACAAGCATTGTCTGACATTGTAGTTGACACATGGGTGACATGCTTATGATACAGAAAACAATAATAAATAACAATGATAATCATGCAACATACACATACATTGCTTTGACTGTATAGCTGATTTGAACCGTGACATACTAGTGACACGTGAAAACAATATTGTTCAGAGAGCATACATGGCAACGACAATCATGCCACAAACACATGCATTGTCTGACTGTATAGCTGAGACGTGGATGACAAACTTATACTTGTGACAAACACATTACTGTTCAGAGGGCATGGGTTACAATGAAATCATGTTACATTCACATTTGTACTGTCTTACTGTCTATCACTGATTTGACGCGTGACACGCTAGTGACACCGGAAAACAATAAATTTTTTTTATTTTAGGAAAACAATCCTTTCCAGAGAGCATACATAACAATGATAATCATGGGACATACACACGCATTGTTCTGACTGCATTACTCAGACGTGGGTGACACGCTTGTGACACACGAAAACAATACTTTCCACAGAGCATAGATGACTATGACATAATGTGACATACACACGCATTGCCTGATTGTCTGTCTGGCCCAGAGGCAGGTGACAAGCTTGTGTCACACACAGAAAACTTCCCACAGACTATACATGACACGCTGCTGTTGTACATTGTCTGATTCCACAGCTGACATGTGAGTGACATGCTTGTGGCACACGAGAATAACTCTTTCAAGAGAATTCGGAAAGCACTTCTATATCAAACATTTATTACCGACGCTATAGTCTATATCAAACATTTATTACCGACGCTACAGTCGAGTGGTTAAGACCGTTTGACTTCAATCCTGTGGGTCCATGAAGTCGTGGGTTCGAATCTCGCCGGCCTGTGATGAATCAAGCCTTGGGTTTTTTACGATCTCCCAGACCTGCCAGCACCTTTGTATATACAGAAGATCACATAATAGATAGATTCATGTCAGCGCTCGGTAGGTAACGGAAATGCCAACGTACCCAAAAGACATCAGAGGTAGTTCTCTTAATTGAAAACAAAGTGGTTTGTCCGCCTGCCCTCCACCTTCCCTCCATCCTGCCCCTCCCCCCCTCCCACACACATAAAGGGAGGAAAACCTCCCAAGCGACAATAGTAACAATAGCAACAATAATTGCAAAAAGAAGAAAAAACCCAAACACACACTCACACACACACACAACTCCTCTCTCTCTCTCTCTCTCTCTTCTCTCTCTCTCTCTCTCTCTCCTCTCTCTCTCTCTCTCTCTCTCTCCTTGTCTAAGACATCTGATAAAGTATGTCAGTGAATAACTGAATCAATACAAATAATTTGAAGAAGGGAGATACAGACAGACAGACAGACAGACAGAGAGAGAGAGAGAGAGAGAGAGAGAGAGAAGAGAGAGAGAGAGAGAGAGAGAGAGAGAGAGAGAGAGAGTGAGAGAGAGAGATACAAACAAGAGAGCGACAGCTGACAGATTTATCGAGTGTGCTTCATTGAAATCAACTCTCCATCCCTCCAAAAGTTGGTAACCGAACATTTTCCGATAAACTCTCCATTAAAGACTATCAAGCATGGCCATCGTTAAAGGGATGAAGAATTCCCTCCTTTGAGTGGATAAAATGTCTGAAGCCAATGTCAACGCCAGTCAGCAATATCAGAACGCCCTTTACACCTGCCCTTTCACCTTTGTCGATTACAGACTACGCGTGGGGTGTGTGGGTGTGTGGGTGTGTGCGTTGTTGAATCATGCGATAAAGGGTGTGAGGGACTTTTCGCCCCTTGCACTGAACTGTAATGAGTTATCGTTCTTGGAGGATAAGCTACGGTTAAACAGAAAGAAGTCGGTAAACAACGTAATAAAAATCGTACCAGCATTCTTTTGGATTGCTGCTTGTATGTAGACCCTTTTCAGGTTTTCAAGCTTCGGAGTTAAGTGTTTCTAGTATGGGTGTTGTCCGGGGACGGGATAACTCAGTGGTCAGAGCACTGGCTTTCCCCAAGCTAAGGTTAAGCAGTGTCGAGCGTGGTTACTAAGTGGATGGGTGACGTGACCGTTTGCGCGCCTTTGCTTCACAGTATAGTCCCCCAGTTCACCCAGTTTAGGGTCATGGAAGGTGAAGCAGCACGGGAGGGGAGATGGGCACCACTGTCAATATGCTGGGCCCTGGAGAAACTGAGGTCTCTGACATCTCGCTCCTCAACAACTGCATAGGTTATGGGACAGACACCCGAGTGTGGATGTTACCGCGTACGGTATGTCTCATTATACGTTTGAATACATCGTGTTTGTCAGGACGTCAACATAAAACGTTTATTAACAGCATGATCTCATGATCATGGTTGTATAGACTGAACGCTTACTGGGTATTTTCACCCTGGCTCTGCCATATCAACCGTTTGATGACATGAATTGATAAGGGTAGTGGAATTCAAGGTGTATGCTGAATGTTTTGAACACACACACACACACACACAACACACACACACACACACACACACACACACACACACACACACACACACACACACACACACACACACAACATATATATATATATATATACAAGAGAGAGAGAGAGAGAGAGAGAAAGAGAGAGAGAGAGAGAGAGAAGAGAGAGAGAGAGAGAGAGAGAGAGAGAGAGAGACGAATAGGAATAAAGCACAGGAAAGTCTGCACAAAACCTGACCTAGGATATCGCAAACAAAACCAAGAAATCTCTACCCTGATATCCACGGGGCACTGCCAAGACTGAATTGACCCAGTGACCCCTAATTTCAAACCCATAAAGAATCGAACCTCGCCGTCTGATCCATTTACCTGTTGCTGTATGACTCATGGTTAGGCATGGTGCTGTGTGACTCATGTTTAATAATAATAATGTATGGAACTTATATAGCGCTGAATCTTGTAAAGCAACAAATCAAAGCGCTCAGATGACTTTTTTTTTATATCGAGGATAATGGAATAGGCACTCATGTGCTTTTTTACATCTAGTCCCCGTGTGTATGCGGTTTTTGTAAATTTTGTCATCTGTTCCCACCGGCACACAATGGCCTACTCTTTCGAAAAGCGGAACAGGATTTAACGTGTGCGCAAGATGTTCTGCATGCGTTCGCACACGGGCCTCAGTTTATAGTCTCATCCGAAGGACTTTGACATTCAGTTCGATTTTTTTGGTCAAACTGGGAAGAAAGGGCGAGACTGGAAATCGAAGCAGGAACCTCACGGTTTACTTGTTGGCAGGCAAACGTCTTAACCATCCTGCCACCTTCCTTTCTAGGCATGGTGCTGTGTGAGTCATGTTTAGGCATGGTGTTGTTTGACTCATGGTGCTGTGTGACTCATGGTGTTGTTTGACTCATGGTGCTGTGGGACTCATGGTGCTGTGTGACTCATGGTGCTGTGTGACTCGTGTTTAGGCATGGTGCTGTGTGACTCATGTTTAGGCATGGTGCTGTGTGACTCATGGTGCTGTGTGACTCATGGTCAGGCATGGTGCTGTGTGACTCATGGTGCTGTGTGACTCATGGTGCTGTGTGACTCATGGTGTTGTTTGACTCATGGTGCTGTGGGACTCATGGTGCTGTGTGACTCATGGTGCTGTGTGACTCGTGTTTAGGCATGGTGCTGTGTGACTCATGTTTAGGCATGGTGCTGTGTGACTCATGGTGCTGTGTGACTCATGGTCAGGCATGGTGCTGTGTGACTCATGGTGCTGTGTGACATGGTGCTGTGTGACATGGTGCTGTGTGATATGATGCTGTGTGACATGGTGCTGTGTGACTCATGGTGCTGTGTGACATGGTGCTGTGTGACATGGTGCTGTGTGATATGATGCTGTGTGACATGGTGCTGTGTGACTCATGGTGCTGTGTGATATGATGCTGTGTGACATGGTGCTGTGTGACTCATGGTGCTGTGTGACATGGTGCTGTGTGACATGGTGCTGTGTGATATGATGCTGTGTGACATGGTGCTGTGTGACTCATGGTGCTGTGTGATATGATGCTGTGTGACATGGTGCTGTGTGACATGATGCTGTGTGACATGGTGCTGTGTGACATGGTGCTGTGTGACATGGTGCTGAGTGACATGGTGCTGTGTGACTCATGTTTAGGCATGGTGCTGTGTGACATGATGCTGTGTGACATGGTGCTGTGTGACATGGTGCTGAGTGACATGGTGCTGTGTGACATGGTGCTGTGTGACTCATGTTCAGGCATGGTGCTGTGTGACTCATGTTCAGGCATGCTGTCTCTTGCTGTAGCAGGTGGGGAGCAAAAGACCTCACTGATTAGAACAGGGTATAGATAGGCCTCTATGTCTGAAGCAATCTGAAGATGTTGAATCAAATCGGCACTGAGCTGTCTGTCCCAGCATCTCCCCTCTCCCCCCCCCCCCCCCCCCCATCTTCCCCCTTTGTGGTATGAACATAGTTTTAAAATGTTTTTAAAACGTTTCTTTTTAATTCCATTCCCCTTTAGATCCTTGGGAGAAGTCTGCAAGCGGAGGTTGCAAGTGCCAATACACACAGAGAACATCTTACACAAATGTTCCAAATCTATTCTCATCTTTTCGGGACAGCCTTAAGGTTTTGAATGTTGCGCTCGTGATCTGACGGCCTGGGATCTATCCATCTCTTAGCCGCCCGATTCAGAGTCCCCCCTCCTTCCCTCCCCGCACTTCCCTCGAAGTGAACATCAATACCGACTGCTCTCTCCTGAAAGTTCTTCGTATTTGATTGTGAATTGACATCCCGAGTGCAAACACACGCAAAACATCCTGTATACACGTTAAAAATCTGTTCCGCCTTTACGAAGAGTAGGCCATTTCGCGCCTATAGAAACGGATGGTAGAATTTAAAAGAGGCATGCACATAGGTGTCATGTTTAGACACCATCTCGGAAGTCGAAATGCGGCTATCTCAATGGTGGGTAGACAGTCACACACACAAAACCTCACCATTTATGACCCTGGGAGCTGTAGCCCAGGAACAAAAAATGTCTGGTGTTGCTGTAGTTGCATTTAGCATAATAATTATTACGCTACAAAGTTTAACCTAAGTTTTGATCGTCTTACCAAATGACTAACACCCAGACCGCAGCTAAATATCCAGTAGGATGGACATATATTCAGTGGAAATGTTAAGAAAAGGCGGACTCTGCCTCTGATCAGATTCCAGCATGGACCACTGCTTCCTAAGTGGGTGTCTTGACGCGTCTCAAGACTGCCAACCCCACAAACAAGCTTTCCTTTCAAAACGTGCTTTCTTTTCAAAACACTGTCGAGGACTTTCAGCAGGCCTTTTAAAAACATTAGCTTCCGGGACTCAATGAAGAAGCAATAGTGAAAAGGTGGGTAGGGATAAAGAGGGGGAGAAAAGCTAAAAATGGCGGGAAACTCACAATTGGCGGGAAAACGACCATTTCAAACTTTCGAATAACTGTCAGCCCCCCCCCAAAATCCGACAGGCTTATGTCCCGCGACAAGAGAAAGAAAGGGTGACAATAGGGGTGTGATTGGGATCACTGTACCATCCACTACTCCATCCACCCGGATTCTTTCCCTGCTCTCTCTCTCTCTCTCTACAAAGATGTCACAATACTTCGCCTGAGTGATAAAACTACATACAGTCTAGGGGCCTGGGGGCCATGCCACGCTACCAGGCCACGGTTAAAGGCCGCTGGGAGGAGCTGTTCAAACAAGGGGAGGTTTTCAACAAGGGGATAGAGTCTCAATAGGCAGCCACCCTGTTTTGTTGCTTACCCAACTCTACATACTCCGATACGGATCACCTGTTGGGCGGATAACGATCCCATTGAGAGTCGTGTCGTGTGGATTCCCATGACAACTGCCAGTTGTGCATGAGTGTTTTGTTCCTGGGTGTTGGGTGTCCAGCTAGTAGCTTGAAAAGCTTTTCTCTTCTGTCTGTTCTTCTTCCTTCCTCCTCCTCTCCTGTCTGTATAGCTCCACTCCACTCCACTCCACTGCTAGGCCCAGCTAGGCTAGCCTAGCCTACCCCCTTGTGGTCTGTTTGACAGGTCACTGGCTTTGAAGGATGATGACTTTTGGAAGTTTTGTGGAAAGCTGCTGGTGTCAAAAGAAAGAGAGAGAGAGAGAAAAAAGTGAAGAGAACACAAGAAAAAGGAAAGTCAACAGTCACACACACACACACACACACACACACACACACACACACACACACACACACACACACACACACACACACACACACAAACACACACATACACTCACACACACACACATACATACACACACACACACACACACACACACACACACACACACACACACACACACACACACACACACACACACTTACTTTCAATAATGATCGTTGTTGAAACCCCTTTCAGTATCCCAGATTGTTTCCCTGAATATTCTTGTGAATTAAAACATCCCACCGCACTCCGCCCGCCCCTTGTATAGCGTGTATGGTGGAAGCTGGTTGCAAAATTTTCAGTGGTGCCCCAACGGTCTACTACACTATGGGATAGGTGTGAATGTGGTATAGAAGGTGGGGTATGGGGCATGAAGCTATACCTTGTTTCTTGAGAGTTAGGTGGTTAAAAATATGAAACACTAAGGAGACTGTGTACTCATGTCTTAAAGGCCATCTGTAATTTTGTCACCCCATTTTGTCTGTTCGCTTCGCAGACTTAGCGTATAGTTTTCTTCTCACAGTGACGGTTTTTTTCATTATTTAACCGTGTGACATTATACACTATTGCCGGAAAGCCCTTGTGACTTTCAGTTTGGTCATTGCAGCTGTGGTCTGTCTGGGCTGTTCTGCAGAGAATTTCAGGGTTTGATGCTTCATCCGACACTCCCAGATATATATATATATATATATATATATATATATATATATATATATATATATATATATATATATATATATATATATAGCTAAAGACATTCTTAATTTTCGATCACGAAAACGTCTGCATCCAAACAGATATTAGTTGTTTTTTTTAAAAAACCTTTAAAAACCCCACAAACAAAAAACCCTGTCCATATTATATGATATTGTATTGTATTGGATTGTATTGGATTGGATTTTTCGTACTGTATGCATACTGTTTTCAGTCAAAGCAGGTTTTTTTTAAAGCATGTCGCCAGATGAGTGGCGCCACTTTTTAAAAAAAAATAAAATTTTAGATACTTTTTTGTTTGGAAATGCATTTGTTCTCCTTAGAGAGTGGCTTTTTCTTCTACAGATTTTGGCCACAGACAACTCTGTCCTTGCTGTGGGTTCTTGTACATGCGCTCAATGTGCAGTACACACGGCACGTATGTTTATCGACTCATCCAAAAGACTATCACCCAGACAACCACTCATGGTCTTGGTGGATGATGAGGGGCGAGGGAGGGGGGGTTGAAGATCAAATCTGCAACTTTTCGCTTTTGAGGCAAGTGCGCCCTCTAGATCATATCAATGTATGTAATGGACTGTTGAAAGAAAAAACAGTGAATGACAATATTGAAGGCCGGACATCATCCTAAAACAAAACAACATTATTTTTTTAATAATAAAAAGTTCAGTTACACGTTGCTTTTTAAAAGAAAAAAAAACCCACAACAAAACAAACCAAACCATCTCAATCTTTTTTTAAATTTTGACCCTCACAGGAAACCATACCCAAGTGTCACACCCTATACCCAATAACAGACCAAATGCATTCAGAGGAGTTTCTCCAACGAGCCATACATACATACATCTACACTAAGGCTATAGTTCGAATGAATGAATAGGAGGACGTGATTGAATAGGGGATGGAGGGGTGGGGGATGGAGGGGGGATTGTGTCAACCGGGCGACCATGAAGATGCCAAGAGTAAAGAGGGGAAAGCTTCTCTGATGCCAACCATTGAGGACAGGCTAGCAACCAGCTCTCACACAGTACAGTACAGTACAGGTGTAGCCTGTATGGGAGGTTGGGAGTCAACAGGCCTGTGATCTAACGATAATCCCTGCCACTTTGGCCAGCTACTGAAACTTTCAGCTTCCTTGAAGTGACAATAATCCGAGGTGGTGGAGGAGGAGGAGGAGGGTGCTGTGTCTGCTAAGTAAACCGAAAAAGGTGGGGGGTAGGGGTGGGGGAGGGTGGGGAGTGGGGGAGGAGAAAGGAGGTGGGGTTGGGGAGAAGATATTTATTATACCAACCAAAATGTTGTTTCTGTGGGGTTTTTTTTAAAAGGATGTTTGCGATGATCGTGTGATTTGTGATTTGTGAGTGTGAGAGAGAGAGAGAGAGAGAGAGAGAGAGAGAGAGAGAGAGAAGAGAGAGAGAGAGAGAGAGTGTGTGTGTGTGTGTGTGTGTGTGTGTGTGTGTGTGTGTGTGTGTGTGTGTGTGTGTGTGTGTGTGCGCGATTTCGGTGTAGAAAGGAACTGTCACACTGTCATATTTTAAGCCTTTCTTGGGGGAGGGGGGGGGGGGGCGGTAAGGCAGGAGAATGGACCAAGAAGGCAGAAAACAGACAATAAGGAGGTGACAGGAAGAAAAAAGAACAAAGCAGAAACAAAGAGAGGGATAGAAAAGAGGAAATTCCTAGCACAGAACAGGAAGGAAAAGAAACAAGGCAGAAACAAAGAGAGGGATAGAAAAGAGGGAATTCCTAGCACAGAACAGGAAGGAAAAGAAACAAGGCAGAAACAAAGAGAGGGATAGAAAAGAGGGAGTTCCTAGGGTAGAATTTCCAGAAGGTGGGGATGCTGTTTATACTGACAGGACCCCTGACATTTGTTGATCTATTTTCTTGAAGTTCCCAGAACGAACTATGCCAGAATCTGTCAAGCGCGTTTTTCACTCTATGAAGAGTTTTTCAGAGACCTTCAACACAGGAGGGTGCTGAAGAGTTTCACGATTCTTATGAGCATTCTAACTCTGAAGACAGATATGGCTGCCTGTATGGCGAGGAATCTGAAAACAGTCATTCACGCAAACTTCTTCATCCTGAGTGAACTTTGGTCTCGTAGAGATTCCCAGGTGGGGGGAGGTATGAGTGAAACTGCTGTAGTGTGGGTGACAACACCTCGAGTGTTAAGCTGGGGAACGCACAACAACAACAACAATAATAATAAAATTCCCCTGGCAATGCATAACCACTGGGGGGTGGGGTTTTTTCCTCAGACGCAGTGTCAGCCAAACTTACTTTGTTTTGCTCAACGTAAGTACACAAAATAAATGATAAACTCGAACACCAAAAATTGAGGAAATGCGCACGCACGCACACACGCACACACACACACACACACACACACACACACACATACACGCACGCACGCACGCACGCACGCATGCACGCACGCACACACACTTTTTCCACAAAAAAAAAAAAAAACAAAACACAAAACAACAACTGCACAGAGAAAAACACAACTACTAACGTGCCACACATTCACCATGATTTTCCGCCCCCTATCTTGTAAGTAGTCAAGTCAAGTCAAGTCAGGTCAAAAACACTTTAATCATCCCATGAAGGGCAATTACAATACTGACAGGCAGATTGATACACATCAAATATATCAAAGACACAAAAACTATATTTCATATTGGTTTTCAAATAAAATGTCACGAACACACACACACACCAACACACACGCGCGCATGCGCACACACACGCAAACACCCGCACGCACGCACACACACCCAATTGTGAACACAATTTTAAACCCATTGACTAGAAGACATAAAAACTTATTTTTACGCACGCATATACGCAGCACGTACACACGCACGTACGTGTGTGTGCGAACACGCCCACGCACACCCACACCATACACCAATATATGAATTCAATGTTTTAAGACCGTTGACTAGAAGACAGACTTATTTCACACACCCACGCACCCACCCACACACACACACACATAATTATGTATTGACTACACTGTAACAATGACAATCAGGCAGATAATTCAGAGAAATGTAAAAACTAGGACGTGTATGTGTGTGTGTGTGTGTGTGTGTGTGTAAAAACTAGTCAGATACTCTCTGCGTCTGTCTGTCTTTCTGTATCTCTCTGTCTCTGTCTCTCTCTTGCTTTATCTCTCTATCTTGCTCTCTCTCTCTCTCTTGCTCTCTCTCTCTCTCTCTTGCTCTCTCTCTCTTGCTATTCCACCCTCCTCTCTCTCTCTTGCTCTCTCTCTCTTGCTCTCTCTCCTCTCCTCTCTCATCTCTCTCTCTCTCTCCCCTATCTCTCTCTCTCTCTGCTCTCTCTCTCTCTCTTGCTCTCTCTCTCTTTGATATATATATATCTATCTCTCTTGCTCTCTCTCCTCCTCTCTCTCTCTCTCTTGCTCTCTCTCCTCTTGCTCTCACTCTCTCTGCTCTCTCTCTCATCTGCCTCTCTCTTGCTATCTCTCTCTCTCTTGCTCTCTCTCTTCTCTCTCTCTCTCTCCTCTCCCTCTCCTCACCCCCCTCTCTCTGCTCCCCACCCTCTCTCTCGCTCTCCCCTCTCTCTTGCTCTCTCTCTCTCCTCTCTTTTCTCTCTCTTGCCCTCTCCTCTTCTCTCTCTCTTGCTATCTCCCCTCTCTGCTCATCTCTCGTCCTCTCTCTCTCTCTCTCTTCTCTCCTCTCTCTCTCTCTCTTCTCTCTCTCTCTTGCTCTCTCTTTGCTCCTTCTCTCCTCTCTCTCCTCTTCTCTTGCTCTCTCTCTTGCTCTCTCTCTCTCTTGCTCTCTCTCCTCTCTCACTCTCTCGCTCTCTCTCTCTCTTGCTTCTCTCTCTCTCTCTTGCTCTCTCTCTCTCTCTCTCTCTCTCTCTCTCTTCTTTGCTCTCTCTCTCTTGCTCTCTCTCCCCTCTGCTCCTCTCTCTCTCTCTCGTCTCTCCTCTCTCTTTTGCTCTCTCTCTTGCTATCTCTCTCTCTCTCTTGCTCTCTCCCCCTCCTCTCTCTCTCTCTCCCCCTCTCTCCTCTCTCTCTCCCCTTTTTGTTTTCTCTCTCTCTTTCTCTCTCTCTTTTCTCCTCTCTCACTTTTTGCTCCCTCCCCTCTTGCTCCACTCTATTTTTCCCCTCTCCCCTTTTGGGCCTCTCTCTTGCTCTCTCTCTCTCTTTTTCTTCTCTCTCTCCTCTCTCTCCCCTTCCTCTCCCCTCCCCTCTTCCCCCCTCTCTCTCTCTTGATCCTCTCCTCTCTCTCCCCCCTCTTTCTCTCTCTCTCTTCCCTTCCTCTCTCTTGTCTCCTCTCCCCCTCCCCCCCTTCACCCTTCCACCCCCCCCCCCCCCCCCCCCCCTCCCCACCCCCCTTCCCCCCCCTCCCTCTCCTCCCCCAAAACCCCCCCTTCCGCCCCCCCCCCCCCCCTCCGCCTCCCCCCGGTCCCCCCCACTTTCCTCCCCCCACACCCTTACAAAACTTGACTCCCCCCCCCCCCCCCCCCCCCTGACCCCCCCCCCCCCCCCTCCCCCCCCCCCCTTAACCCACAACCCCCACCCCCCTCCCCCCATTTTCCTCTAGGTTTGCCATGGCACTTTGCAAAGAACTCAGTGGCATTAGGGGGGACTGACCATTGTTGGGCTGCCGCTGAGGCCTGGTGTGAAGGACACTGACCATCTTTAACTGTGCCAAAAGAACCGATTTTGTTGCGCATAAACC
>CM054145.1:51899179-51901679 GCA_028751875.1 Rapana venosa
GTATGTGTGTGTGTGTGTGTGTGTGGGGGGGGGTTAAGGGTGGTGTGTGTGGGTGGGTGGGTGTAGTGTGTGTTGGGTGTGCGTACGCGCGCGCGTGTGTGTATGCGTGTGATTACGCTCAGACAGCAACTGTTCTTGTCTGTCATAAATATGAGCAAAAATACGTGGCGCTGCCATTAAACACCTAACAAGTCAGGCCCAGCACATCCGACTTCGGCGTAGGAGAGAGTTATCATCTTTTTAGTCTTTATGGGGGGGGGGGGGGGGGGGGGGGGGGGGGGGGGATGGACAGAGAAGAATGGACAAAAAAAAGCAAAACAAAAAAATAGACAAGAAGGAGGTGACAGGAAGAAGAGGAGCAAGACAGGAGGAACAAAGAGAGTGGGTAGAAAAGAGGGAATTCCTGGCACAGAATTTCCAAAAGATGCTGCTGCTGTTTATTATACCGACAGGCCCCCTGGCATCGTCACAGGGGAAGAATGAGAGCCATATACACGTGTACATACATACCCTAATGATGGCACCGATCATCAATAATGACTGGTCAGATTCCCTTCTTCTCCCCTCTCGCGCCACTTCTTTGAGCCTAGAACCCATCGATACACATACTCGTACATTGTAATCAATTCGTCCCCCATGCTCACCCATTTTATCTATAGTCAATTTTACCCTGATGTTGTAGTAAGACTCTAAAAAAAATACTATGCTTCTTTTCGATATTGCGTCTAAAATAATATACAGCCCTATTAAAGATAATAATTCATTCATTCATTTTACATGTTTTGCAAATATCGTAGTTATCTCTATTCTCTTCTACCGTTCTACACTATAAACAGTAGCCTTTATCTCTCTCTCTCTCTCCTCCCCCCCCCCCCCCCACCCCCCCCCACCCCCCCCCACCACACACCCCCCCTCCAGTCCTTCTTCTTCTCGTGCTTTGTCCACTTGTTTCCTACCTTTTAAACAAAAAAAAAAATATTAAAGCGGGTTCTAGATTTAACCCTGCCTGTGGCCTTGCGACAAAAATCCAACACGAGCCCTTCAAGTAGATCTGCATCAGCACTCTGTGTGGCCCAAGTACTATCCTCAATCTTCACCACAGAGAGCTAAATCATACTGTCCCAACGGTAAGCGAAAGAGATAAGAGAAGAACGACATCATCACGCAACAACAGCAAAATCCTCCGTCACTCGGAACTCGTCCTTCTCTTTGTGCTGTGGTGTGGCAAAAAAACCTGAGGAGACTCCTTCAAAGTTGCTGAGGCGTTCAGTGACCTGGGGAAGACGTTGGCTCGCGACGAGATAACCTCTGCTAAACTAGCTGTAGGGCGGCCCTACGAGAAGGAGCTGAAAGAAGGACTTAGCCTTATGGTTCCCTCTCCTCCAAACACATCTGACGGTGTAAAAAGCAAACGAGAGAGGACGAAGAAGAAGAACTGATCATCACGCAATGAAAGAAAAATGTCCCTGGTTTGGTGGCTCTGGTAGCATGGTGACCTCTGTTTTACTTCAGTGTCTGTGGTGAGTTTGTGTCAAAAGCCTTCGGGGTTAGAGAATTTCGTTAGAATGTTGCTGGAGGGGCGTTGCCATCGTTTGCACCCGGGGTGGGCAACTCACCCAGTCTGGCTCCGCGGCTGAGCTAATAATACTGTCATTAGTAAGAGGGCTTAGTAGTAGGTGGTGTCCTTCGTATGGTAGCTCAGAACAGGCACCCCTGATCATCACCGAAATGACTAAGCTGTAGTGCAGGGCTCCTCTGGCTGGTGGCCCCAAGGCGGCCTGACATTGACGGGCTCCCTGTGGACTTCTGACCCTGAGGATGCGGCATGACAAATCTGGGTATATGGCTGGGGTGGAGGGATTGAAATGCGCAGCGTGAAAACAGCAGGGCAGGAACATCACAGAAGATGAGGCACCCCCCCAAAAAAAAAAATCCAAAAAAAAAAATCAATCAATCAGCCAACCAACCAACCAGCCATACAAGGAAAAACGCACAAAAACCAAAACATCCCTTTTCTTTCCCCCACCTTCCCCCACCCCATCCTCCCAACCACCACCATCACCACCACCACCAGCCACCACCACCACCACCACCACCCCTACCATTTTCCTTAACCTGTATTAGGTATGTTGTTTTTTTAAATTCTAAGTTAGCCTTCACGTCCCCTTTTCTGTAAAAGGAGTGTTGGGCCCCAGTAGGTCTGTGGTTTTTTCTCCAACAAAATAGCAGGAGCCTGATTTTTATCTCTATCAGGCCCCCCCCCCCCCCCCCCCCCCCCCTTCCTACCCCCCTCTCCCCTCCTGCCTGTCTGCCAGTCTGTGTCTCGCTGCCTGTCAAGTGTTTTGGGGCAGAACTAGTTTTTCACAGAAATGGCGGGGACCGGGCTGGTGGTATGGTGGTGGTGTGAGTGGTGAGGTGGTGGGTGGTGGTTGTGTATTGTGTGGTATGGTGTGTGTGTGTGTGTGTGGTGAGGGGGTTGGGTAGGGTGTGTTGTGGGGAT
>CM054145.1:51906679-51916679 GCA_028751875.1 Rapana venosa
AGACAGACAGACAGACAGACAGGTTGAAATCCATCAAACGGAACAGCATCACAATAATAGTCTTCTCTTTTTTTTCTTCTCTTCTTCTCTCTTCTTCTTCTTCTTCTTTTTCTTTTTCTTCTTCTTCTTCTTCTTCTTCTTTCTTTTTTCTTCTTCTTTTCTTTTTTCTTCTTGCAAGCCATGTGAGAAAAGGCCACAGAAATGGGAGAAGAGCTTTTGTTGTTGATGATTTCTTTTTCTCTACAAGAAAAGCTGCATATCTGGGGGTGGGAGAGACATAAGGTAGGGGTGGGGTCTGGGGGGTGACAAGTGAAAAGAGGAGGGAGACAGTCTTTCGAGGCTACGCGAAGCAGACAGACAGAAGAAAGAGGGTGAAGAAAATGGAATAGAATGGCAGGGCAGGAGGGCAGGGCAGGGCAGGGCAGGGCAGCAGGGCAGGGCGAAGAATGAGAAAGACTGTGCGGCTGCTGCAGCGCGAGATTGTATCGTGACAAAAAGGACAAAAACATCACATGCCAACAAAAAAACAAAAAACCCGAAAAAAAACCACACCAAAAGAGGAGAGAAAACAAAATACCCTAGTGTTGTGTCCTAAAGAGGTTCTTGTCATAAAGTGGATAGTCTCAACGGAATAAGAGCTCCTCCTATTATATACTACCTGGGCCTGGAAACTGCCTGTGGAAAGAAACCTTTACTTTCTTGTCTTCACCATTGTGTTCCATTTTCAGTATAGGTAGATTTTTCTGCGTGACAGTTGGGCTGCTCTCCCTGCCCAGAGCACGTCGCCACAAAAGCAGCGCCACCCATTATTTTTTTTTTTGTCTTTTCCTGTCTGCATGATTGTGTTCTTCTATCAACAGTGGCTTTTTTTATATACAGAATTTTGCCAAGGACAACTCGCTTGTTACTGTGATTTCTTTTACGTGCACTAAACGCGTGTTACACGCGTGATTTCGGTTTAGCATCACCTTGAAAGACTAACACCCAAACCACCACTCACGGTCTTGAGGATGAGGAGAACATTTTCAGACACAAACGAGAATCGAACCCAAGCCCGGAGCCGGATTGAACCCGGACTTCTTGCTTTCCAGGCAGGTGTGCTGCTTTACAACCTCTAGACTACCGATCCGCCATGTGGACTACCGATGCACAGACTGCAAATTGCAAGACACACGATTCCGAAATTTGACAAGTCCTGCTTCCTGTCTTTGTGAAGGTGCCAATCTGGTAAAACACACAGGGTTTTTTTTCCCCCGGGGAGAAAGTTAGGGAAGTACTCGTTTTACCTTCAGTCTCCATGGAGGTTTTTTGTTTTATTCATTATTTATTTACTTATTCTTTTATATCGAGGATAATGGAATAAGCACTCATGTACTTTTTTACATCCAGTCCCCGTGTGTATGCGGTTTTGTCAATTTTGTCATCTGTTTCCACCGGCACACAATGGCCTACTCTTCCGAAAATCAGAACGGGATTTAACGTGTGCGCAAGATGTTCTGCATGCGTTCGAACACGGGGCCTCGGTTTATAGTCTCATCCGAAGGACTTTGACATTCAGTTTTGTGTTTGATATACAGTCTAGATTGAGTTTTTATTTTTTAATTTTTTTTTAGATTATCATTATATGTCGGCAGCATTTTCATGTGTATTGAGAGAAACCAGGGCGCTAAAGCAGTTTAATTCAAAGACAATTTACATTTATGTTTGGACCCTGGTTCGCAACATACAGTTGAAGGTCTTCATCAAGGATAGCACAGTGCACAGAGTGGTGTGCTGTTTGGCGGCCTTAGAAAAAAAAAAAAAGCATAATCCAGCTAGGGACTAAAAATCTAGTTAACGACACCTCCAAAACAGGACGAAGAATGCAAAAGGAGGAAAGGGGAGAAGGGAGGAGGGGGTAGAGCGAGGAAAACAAGATTGGGAGGAGGGATGGGGGGGGTGGGGTAGGGGAGGGAGGGTGAGGAGAGCAGCAAGAAATGGGAGCAGCAGCAAGCAAACCACCTGTTCAGACGTGGAAATGTCGTCTGGTATTCTCTGTTCTGTCAGTAGCCTGGAGGGAGGAGGGAGGAGGGGGGATAGGAGGAGGGAGGAGGGAAAGGAGGGAGGCTGCAGGAACAACAACATGGCTTTTTTTTGTCCTCGTCTGTATATGGCTCTTGTTCCGTTATCGCTGATATGGCTGTTTTTGTCTGGAGGCATGAGAGTGTGTGTGTGTTGTTTTGTAGTGTGTGTGTGTTGTGTGTGTGTGTTGTGTGTGTGTGTGTTGTGGTGTGTTTGAGAGTGTGTTGTGTTTGTGGTGTGGTGTGTGTGTGTTGGGGTGTTGTGTGTGTGTGTGGGTGTTTGTGGTGTGTATGTTATGTTATTTTGTGTGTGTTGTGGTGTGGTGTGTGTTTGGTTGTTGTAGTGGTGTGTAGTGGTGTGTGGTGTGTTGTTGGTGTGTTGTGTTTGTTGTGCATGTTGTGTTGTGTGGTGTGTAGTGTGTTTGTTTAGTGGTGTGTGTGTGTGTTTGTGTTATGTTGTGTGTTGTTTGAGTGTGTGATGTGTGGTAGTATGTAGTGTGTTTGCGTAGTGGTGTGTGTTGTTGGGTTGGGTTTGGTTGTGTTGTGTTGTGTTGTGTTGTGTTATGTTGTGGTGTGGTGTGTGTGTGTGTGTGCAGACAGAAACTGCTGCCAAGTCTTCTTCTTCTTTTTTCAAATCTGTTCCTTCCCTTTTCTTCTGTTTCTTTACAACCTAACCCCCCCCCCCCCCCCCCCCCCCCTCCCATCTCAGTCACCACCCAGTAACAACTGAACTGTTCCCTGTATCATTCATCTCCAGCCTTTCTATTTTTTTTATCTGAAAGAAATTGAAGATAGATTCATGTCTGGAGTGAAAAAGTAATGGTTTCAGGGTTTTTTGTTGCTGGTGGTGTTGCTGGTGTTGTTGTGTTGTTGTTGTTGTTGTTGTTGCTGTTGTTGTTATTGTTGTTCTTCTCCCTCTCAGACCTTGTTCATGCTCTCCTCTCTTCCACCTTCTTCCACGTTAACTACACAGCTTTTGTGTTGCCTTTTTATATTCTTTCTTTAGAGAAAACGAATGAGCGCTCCTGTGTTTTTTTCCCATCTAGGCCTCGTGTGTATCAGTTTGTCAATTTTGTCTTCCGTTCCACCCGACATTGTGCTTTCTTTGCGTTGGGTGTGAGTTGTTGTTGGTTGCTGTTGTGTTATTTGTGTTCGTCCTCCTTTTGTCTTCAGCGCAGCTACATGTTAGATGCTCCAACATGTGTTCTTCCACGTAAAACAGGTTATAACATTGGACTTTTTATTCTTTATTAGATAAGGAATAGCATATGTGTTTTTTCATACTAGTCTGTTTGGATTCATTTTGTAATTCAGTCTTCCGTTCCCACCTGCCATTGCCTTTATCTCCGAGCGCTGTTTTATCGTGTTGGTCTCTGTTCTGTTGCTGCCTGGACAGTGAGATATATAACCCAAAGGCCCGTGTTGAAGATAACACTTCCACAAACATTTAAAATCCGGAACCTTTTTTCGATAGCAGAGTCATAATACTTTGGTGTTAAAAATACAAATTTAAAAAACATACTCATCTTCTATATTATTTACAGTCCTGGATCATCTGTCGATTCTGTTCCTTTTCTGTTGATGCCAGTGATTGTCCTCTGCAGTTCTATTATTCTTCAGTACTCTGGTCTATACAAAACAGTGAAAGATTTCAAATGTAGGGACAATTTATAGGCTCACACGATGTCAAACCTTATCTAAAGCTTGATATGGAAAATACATTTGAAAAGATATTATGTCTAAGTTTAGACTTGGTGTATCAGACATAAATGTTCATAAATTTAGATATATAGAACATGATGATGATGGTGACCTCAGGCTGCTATGCCCATTATGTAAGCAAACAGTGGAAGATGAAGTTCATTTTGTGCTGTGCTGTCCAGTATTAGAAGATGTAAGACAGAATTACATTCCGGTAAAGTATAGCAGACAGCCTAATTTATTTAGATTCTGTCTACTCATGACATCTAGTCACCCTGAGATTGGAGATATCTTGGTTTCTTAAGTCATATTTTTGATAACTGATTTTTATTGTGGTGGTTGTGGTTATACAATAACATTTTGGGTGCTTTTTTTGGTGCTTCCTTATTTTTTCTCACTAAAATACTAAGCAGTTCGGCAACCCCCGCTTCATGTATGGGCCAATATGACCTTTTTGTGAATAAATCTTTGGAGTTGGAGTTCTCTGCAGTTCCATCTGTTGTGTAGTACTAACATAAACTGGACAGGTTCAGCAGAGAAAAGGACTCCCTGGGTCTGGACATTTTCTGTGGAAGCTTCACCTTCTCCTGTCCTTCACCAGGTGGGCTGCCTGCCAATGCACAGAAGACTGCACATCACGAGACAACCGATTCCAAATCTGACCATTCCTACTGTCTTTGTGAGCAAACAAATCGGGTAAAACAACAGCTCCCCACCTACCCCCACACCTCCCTCCCGAAAGTTAAGGAGTACTCGTTTTACGTTCAGTCTCGACAGAGTTACTATTTCTATGTCATATCTTTTGATCTTTTTATCCTTTGGATGAGACTATAAACCGAGGCCCCCGTGTGCGAACGCATGCAAAACATCTCGCGCACGCGTTAAATCCTGTTCCGCTTTTCGAAAGAGTAGGCCATTGTGTGCCGCCGGTGGGAACAGATGACAAAATTTACAAAACCGCATACACACGGGGACTGGATGTAAAAAACCCCCCCACAAGAGTGCTTATTCCATTATCCTCGATATAAAAGAATAGAATAAATAATAAACAAAAATCGCCATTATTTTTGGTTCCTGGTTTCATGTGTGTTGATAAAGACCGATGTGCTAGCTAAAAGCACTTTTAGAAAGAATTTCCAGTTACGCTTCGACCAGGTTCGTGCACTTGAAGATCTTTGGGATACAGTTGGTGGGGACAAGAAAAACCATGATTTCGTAAGGACACCAACACACTGGTCTGACCCCCCCCCCCCCCCCCCCCCCCCCCCCCCCCCCCCCCCCCCCCCCCCCCCCCCCCCCCCCCCTCCCCGTACCTGTCTTACGATGTCCTCTATTCCGTCATATTATTATGTCTGACTTTTCCTCTTTTCCGTGTGTGATAATTATATGTATTTCTCTGCCCTGCTTTTCAACTGCTGTTATATTGCTTTGTGTGGTTGGTTTTGTTTGTGTTTATTATTTTTAGTTTCTTCTTTTCTTCCTTCTTCTTCTTCTTCTTCTCTCTCTCTCTCTCTCTCTCTCTCTCTCTCTCTCTCTCTGAGCTTTGTCTTACCCCCTTTTCCCCTTTTTGCTCTCTCTCTCTCTCTCTCTCTCTCTTCTCTCTGTGTCCGTATTTGACTTAAAATGACTCCATGACACACTTATTAACCCTCACCTCACACTCTTCCTATTTCACCTATCCTGTCATTATGTATTCATGCGCTGAGTCCGTGGTGTGTGTGTGTGTTGTGTGTGTGTGTGTGTGTGTGGTGACTGTGTGTGTTGTGTATGATGTGTGTGTGTGTGTGTTTTTGTGTGTGTGTGTGTTTTTGTGTGGTTTGTGACTTTCTCCTGCTCAGTGACACACTTATTAACTCTCACCCCCTCCCACCCACACTCTTCCTATCTCATCTGTCCTGCTATAATGTATTCATGCGCTGGCTCTGTCTGTGTGTGTGTGTCTGTCTGTGTGTCTGTCTGTGTGTCTGTCTGTGTGTCTGTCTGTTGTTCTCTCTTGTGTCTGTCTGTCTCTTCTTCTGTCTGTCTGTCTCTCTCTCTCTGGGAACGGATAACAAAATTTACAAAATGGCATACACACGAGGACTGGATGTAAAAAGGTGCATGAGTGCTTATTCTATTATCCTCGAAATAAAAGAATAAATAAAAATAAATTATTTCCCTCTCAATTCATGATGTGCCTCTACTACAAATGTATAACAGGAACTAGATGCTTAAGGAAAAAACTGCAGTCTTGCTTTTTGCTCGCTCTCTCTCTCTCTCTCTCTCTCTCTCTCTCTCTCTCTCTCGTCTTCTCTTCTCTTCTCTTCTCTTTTCCGTCTCTCAATTCATGATGTAAATCTGCTACAGATGTACAACAGGAACAAGATGCTTAAGGAAAAAAAACCCACCCCAGTTTTGCTTTTTGCTTTTTGCTCTCTCTCTCTCTCTCTCTCTCTCTCTCTCTCCCCTCTTCTCTGTCTTCAATTTATGACATAAGGCAAACCCTATTAAAGATGTGTAACAGGAACTAGATGCTTAATACACGGGAAGAAAATGCACACTTGTTCTCTCTCTCTCTCTCTCTCTCTCTCTCTCTCTCTCTCTCTTCTCTCCTTATCCTCCACATCCTCCCTCCTCTAACCTCTCTGCTTTGATTTTTCCTTTTCCTTTTTTGTTCTTTCTTTTTTTTTTTTTTTTGCTGCTGTAAAGTAGGCGATGCCCCTACACCAAGTTATCAGGGCAGAAGAAGATGCCCAAGCTAACCAGTGCAAACAGCTTGAGGCCTACGGTGACCTACATAATTATATATGTGTCCTGACTTTCCCTTCTGACGTTGTGTGTGTGTGTGTGGTATGTATGGTATGTGTGTGTGTGTGTGGTGTGTGTGTGTGTGTGTGGTATGTGTGTGTGTGTGTGGTATGTGTATGTGTGTGTGTGTGACATGTTGGCATGACTTTACCGCCTACTGCCTGCGCGGCAGTAGGTCACTATGCAATGCACTGACTTGCACCACTTGCACCTTTCTAAGGGGCTGTGGTCTGAGTTGATTTCTCTCTGAGAGAGAGAGAGACGGACAGAGAGAAAGAGAGAGAGAGAGAGAGAGAGAGAGAGGAGAGAGAGAGATGGTAGAGAGAGATGGTAGATAGAGAGATGGTGGAGTGAGATGGTAGAGAGAGAAGAGGGGGGCGGGGGTGACAGAGAGAGATGGTATAGACAGAGAGACAGAGAGAGACATGGTAGACAGAGAGACAGAGAGAGAGAGAGACAAAGAGAGAGAGAGAGAGAGGGGAGAGACAGAGGCAGAGATGGTACAGACAGACAGACAAACAGAGAGAGAGAGCGAGAGAGAGAGTCGCAGACGTTTATTCATAAAGATCACAACCCCTGAGAAGGGGGATAAACGTAACAACAACATCATAACATAAAATGCAACAGTACAGTAATTATTTGCTACTCACGTTAATACTGTGTTTCTTATTTTAGAGAGATTTAGAAGAGAGAGAGAGGAGAGAGAGAGAGAGAGAGAGAGGGAGAGAGAGAGAGAGAAAGAAGGAGAGAGAGAGAGTATGTGTGTCATTCTCTTCTTGTGTCTATATATGTCTGTTCGTATGTCTGTCTGTGTTTGTCAGTCTGTTGTCACTGAGTGCATCACCATAGGGGTCTGGTTTCTCTCTGGTGTGTGTGTGTGTGTGTGTGTGTGTGTGTGTGTATGTGTGTGTGTGTATGTGTGTGTGTGTGTGTGTGTGTATGTGTGGTATTTTATTAATTTCATTGTTTTATTTCGAGGATAATGGAATAAGCGCTCATGACTTTTTATTTTATTTTACATCTAGTCCCCGTGTGTACGCATTTGTGTAAATCTTGTCGTCTGTTCCCAACAGCACACAATAGCCTACTCTTTCGAAAAGCGGAACGGGTTTTAACGTGCGGGCAAGATGTTCTACTTGTTTTCGCAATGGGACCTCGGTTTACAGTCTCATCCGAAGGACTTTTGGGGAGAATGGAGTCTGCACTGATGTTAACTCCAGAGGGCAAATCCCCTTGAACGAGATTCGAACCCGGGTCAGCAGATCACGAGGGCAATGGGCATCACTCTACCCTGCCCCCCCCCCCCCCCCCCTGTGTGTGTGGGTGGGTGAGGGGGGGAGGGCATCACTCTAACCACCATCCCCCCTCCATGTGTGTGTGTGTGTGTGAGAGAGAGAGATTCACTTCCTGTGTCTGCGTCGTCTACATCTGTCTGTTCGTATGTGTGTTTGTATGTCTGCTTGTGTTTGTCAGTCTATCACTGACTGCACCACCATATGGGTCTTCTCTCTCTCTCTCTCTCTCTCTCTCTCTCTCTCTCTCTCTCTCTCTCAAGGCCAAGGCCTATAATGAATAAAACTTTCGCATTCGCATTCTCTCTCTCTCTCTCTCTCTCTCTCTCTCTCTCGTCTGGCCTGGGAATCATTATGAGACCCTAAGTACGCACACTGGACAAACAGTTGGCGCGCATAACTGCTTTTCAAGTACCACGCCATAAAGGAAACCATGTTGCCCGACTTCAGAAGGATCTCTGGTGGTCCACTTTAAATGAGCGCAGAATGTGCTGTGATTCCCCTTTGGGATGAGTGAGGTAAGGTAAAGGAGTCCCATAACCTATAAGGTCGTAGGGGAGCGAGGCGTCAGAGACCTCACTTCTCTAGGGCCAGCATATTGAGGGCGGCGTCCATCTCCTCTCCCTCGCTGCTTTACCTTCCCTGACCCTATAGAGGGCAGGTACCCATTTACAGCTGGGTGAACAGGGGGAACTGTACTGAAGCCAAGGCGCGCAAACGGTCACCCATCCAACTGGTAACCACGCTCGACGCTGCTTAACTTGGCTGGGGGAAAGCGAGTGCTCCGACCACTGAGCTATCCCGTCCCCGTGAGTGGGATGAGTGAGACAAGAATGTATATTCTGGGAGATCCCTAGGGTGTTAAGCAAGGGAACGCCCTACACTAACTTGTGTCAACCACAAAAATGTTAACAGCACATGTCAAACTCTTCCCCCCTCATACACTAGACAATGAGTAGTTGTCTGAGTGCTAGTCTTTCAGATGAGAAGATAAATTGAGGTCGTCCGAGAAACAGGCATTTAGGTCATGTAAAAGAATGTACGGAAACAGATGGGATGAATCTGGAAAATTCTGTAGAAAAAAAATTATCCTCGTAGAAAAGAAGGGTTTATAAAACCAATCATCATCATCAGACCCGTGACCTTGGCGGTCGTGGGGGAGACACGAAAGACGATGCCGTGGTAAGCCTCCTCCATCCATCTCGGTCCTCGGCTCTGCGCAGTAGTGCCGAGTCATTCATCCTGGTCCATTCTCTGATGTTGTCCATCCATGACTTGTTCTGTCTTCCCCTCTTTCTGCCACCTTCGAGTGTTCCCTGCAGTACTGTTTTTGGCAGAGTGTTGTGGCGACGTGGCCGAACCATGTCAGCTTTTTCTTCTTGACGATGGTGAGAAGGGGTTCCTGTGGACCTGCCAGCCGTGTTATTTGACTCTTGACAAATTCATTGGTCTTTCGTTCTCTCCAGGATATGCCCAGTAGTTTTCTATGGCATTTTGTTTCAAAGGACTGGATTCGCTTTGCTGTTTCAGGAATAATAATAATAATAATGATGTTGTGATGATAATAATAATAATAATAGTAATAATAATAGTAAAAATAGTAATGATGATGACGATAATAATAATGATGATAATGATGATGATGATGATGATGATGATAATAATATAAATGATCATGATAAAGTACCAGTGCTCTTGTGGTGACACCCTGTCCATGGGTACAGTTTCACCCAAAAGAAATCTGCCGTGACTTAAGTGTTATGCAAAACAGTACAATACAACTGAGTACAACGCACTACCATTCAATATAACACAACACAATTCATGACATTATAGTACAATACAACATTGCACAGCCATAAAATACAATACGATGTGATACAACATGACACAACATGTAACACTACGCTACACCACACTATACCACACTACACTACACTACACCACACCACACTAACCACACCACACGCACTACACGATACTACACTACACTGCACTGCACCATACAAAACCACACCACACTACATCACACTACACTACATTAACCACACACACCACATCACACTACACTACACTACAAACACTACTATCAGAACAACCACACACACCATAAACGCGTATCATTCTCATCCACACACACACACAAACCAAAGTCAAAAT
>CM054145.1:51921679-51934179 GCA_028751875.1 Rapana venosa
CTGTTTATACTGGTAGGCCCCTGGCATCCCCACGGGGGGATGATCTAGTTATGATTGTCACTGTTGAATCTTCATCTTTGGTGACCTCCATCCTCTTGTTCCCATGCCGCTCATTCTCACAATTGATACCATCCCAGCCCCAGCCATACCCAGTTCGACCTGTATCCCCATAGCCCTAACCTCACAGACAGCTTATCCATAATTATTAGGTTTTTCCCAAGGCTACCGGTCAAAAGAGCCCTGCACTGTCATTGGGTCACTTTGGCAATGTTAATGATGAACCTTCATAAAATTATGCAGGATACCATTTACTCAGCCCTCACAAGACGTGGAGCCAGACTGAATAAGAAGTCTGTTGTGTGGTGAAATGGTCATTGTCGTAAAGTGGGCAGGCAGGCTCAACAGAAATACCAAGTTCTCCTCTGGTGTTGAAACTGACCTTCACCTTTCCTTCACCAGAAAGGCTGCTGATGCACACTCTGCAAATCGCAGGCAAACAATTCCAAATCTGCATGTTGTCTTTGTGAGCGTGCCAATCGGTAAGACAACAAAGTATATTGCCCAAGTTGATGTTTTTGCCACCTAGTATCCTACATAGGAGGTTACTACAGAACCTGCTGTTTTTACTCATTACTCGGGAAAGTTGGAGAGTACTCGTTTTATGTTCACAAACTCAAATGATTAAATTAAAAAAAATGTAATATATTTTTTATTGCCATTGTTTTTTAAATTGTGTGGAACACGCTCTTTCTGTTGTAAGTTCTTTTCTGCACACTAAATGCGCACTACACATGGAATCTCAGTTTGCCATCCCATCTTAAAGTACTGCCAGCTTGTTCAACACTCACTGTTCAGAGTAATATATATATGAGTGTGTGTGAGTGAGTGAGTGAAATTTATTTATTTTATTTATTTAGTTAGTTATTATTTTATATCGAGGATAATAGAATAAGTACCCATGTGCTTTTTTACATCCAGTCCCCGTGTGTATGCGGCTTTGTAAATTTTGTCATCTGTTTCTACGGGCACACAATGGCCTATTCTTCCGAAAAGCAGAACAGGATTTAACGTGTGCGCAAGATGTTCTGCATGCGTTTGAACACGGGCCTCGGTTTATAGTCTCATCCGAAGGACTTTGACATTCACTTCGATTTTTGGGGGTCAAACTGGGAAGAAAGGGCGAGGCTGAGAATCGAACCCAGAACCTCACGGTTAACTTGTTGGCAGGCGAACGTCTCTACCTTCCACCACCAGATCTGACACACATACACAGAGATTGAGAGAGAGAGAGAGAGAGAGAGAGAGAGAGGACAGGCAGACACAACCGACACACAGACAGAGACAAACAGACACACAGGCAGAGACAGATGCAAGATCTGACACACATACAGACACGCAAAACAGATTTCTGTTTTTCTCTTTATTTTCTAGTGACCTTGGCTTATTTTTCCCAAACAAGAAGGCCCATTCATTGGAGCAGCCGACAAACATGTTGTTCACTTGTGTGCTGTGCTGCCGGCACTCACTCATTCACTCTTCAGTTCACTCCTCGAACGAACTGTTCGTAGTGGCTGACACTAACACTAACGACAGTCACTAGGCCCACTAAGCACTTCATCCTGTCCCCTTCTCAGTGCAAGTGGCATAATGTATACCATGGTAAAGCACTGTTTTTGCACCCCTGTATGTGTGTGTGTGTGTGATAGTGTGTGTGTGTGTGTGTGTGTGTGTGCAGTTCTTCAGTTTAATGTCCTAATGTCCTACTAAATAGTGAAGTGTGTGTGTTTATTTTATTTTATTCTTTTAGATCGAGGATAATGGAATAAGCACTTATGTGCTTTTATACATCCAGTCCCCGTGTGTATGCGGTTTTGTAAATTATGTCATGTGTTCCCACCGGCACACAATGGCCTACTTTTACGAAAAGGGGAACAGAATTTAACGTGTACGCAAGATGTTCTGCATGGGACCTCGGTTTATAGTCTCATCCGAAGATGTGTGTGTGTGTGTGTGTGTGTGTGTGTGTAGTTCTTCAGTTTAACGTCCTTCCACTAAATAGTGATATCAGGTGTGTGTGTGTGTGTGTGTGTGTGTGTGATTACCTCTATCTCCCTGTCTGTCTCTGTCTGTCTTTCTTAACTTCTGATGTGGAAAAAAAGTGTATAAATCAACATGAAAATCAACCCTACTATGTCGCAGGTGTGGTACAAGCAGCTTACTATACTTCTGCATAAAATAATCCAACCCAATCCAATATTGTTGTTCATAGCCCCGCCGACCACAGAGGCCATATCGGGAATCTGTCACCTCGTCACATTTCTAAATTTCAGATTAAAACTGAGCAACCACGTACAGATTAAAACAAGGTTTAAAGCCAACTCTACTGTCCTCCCCTGTGTCCACACCCTAGCCAACCCTAAGGCTCAATCAACCCAGGACAGGCAGTCACCACGTTGGGGAAGAACCCCATCAACACCACATAAAATGAGATAAAAACCAAAGCCAGGTTCCTTTAAAAGAACCTTGTGGGTACTGACCAACTGCGACATCTTCATTCCTAAGAAAAGCCATCAGTTATGAAATACCGCATACAGACTGACCCTCTGCACGTGTGTGTGTGTATGCGTGTGTGTGTGTGTGTGTGTGTGTGTTCTTCTTTAATTTAACGTCTTTTCACATTACGTGGTATTAGATATTAGTGTGTGTGTGTGTGTGTGTGTGTGTGTGTGTGCGTGTGCGCGCGCGCGCGCGCGCTGCTAGACGAATAGTAAAGGCTGCTGCTGCTGCTGCTGATGGTGATGTGTGTGTGTGTTAGACAAAAGCAAAATGCTGATGAAATGTTTGTATGTATGTGTGCGTGCGTGAATATGCGCGCGCGCGTGCGTATGTGTGTGCACACGTGACTATCTATGTGTATGGACACAGAATGAGACATAATGAAGTCGAGTGCGTGGGTTGGCAGACTGGCGGGCTTTTTATTTGCCATGCGTTCGTCAGTAAGCATCCAAAATAACCACCAACCTCCGCTCTCCCCCTCCTCCCCCACCCCCTCCCTACCCCCTAACCTTTCCCCCTTCCTTCTCTCCCACTCACTCGATACCCCTTTTTCATGGAATGTCTCTTTTTTCCTTCTCTCCCACTCACTCGATACCGCTTTTTCATGGAATGTCTCTTTTTTGCCCTCCTACTCTCTTCTTCCTTTCCCCCCTATTTTTTGTCCGTGTCCCTTACTGTAGGTGTCACCTAAGCAAGGTTAAAAACTGTGGGGGAGGGGGGGGGGGGGGGGGGGGGGGGGGGGGGGGGGAGGTTGTGAAAAAGAAGAAGAAAAAGGAAGAAGAAGAAGAAAATGAAGATGATAAAAGAAAGAGCAGGAAGAGGAAGAGAAAAGAAGAAAAAGAAGAGAGAAGAGATGAAGAAGATAGAAAAAAAGAGAAGAAAAAAGGGAAAGAAGAGAAGAAGAAGAAAGAAGAAGAAGAAGAAAGAAGAAGAAGGGAAAGAAGAAGAGAGAAGAAGAAGAAGGAAGAGAGAGAGAGGGGAGGAGAGAGAGAGAGAGAGAGAGAGAGAGAGACAGACAGACAGACAGACAGACAGACAGACAGACAGACAGACAGACAGAGATGGAAAAAAATGAATCTTTTTATGACTTTTACAAGAAAAGCAGGGACAGAAGAATAAAGGCACACTTTTCGGTCAAACGAATTGGGAAGGAGTGAAAATAATAATGATGATCGTAATAACGATGATGATGGATGAATGATGATTGATTATCATTAATGATGGTTACTGGACGAGAAAACCATCACAGATTGGACAGGCCTTGACCTGACTGTGTTGCTGTGAAAGGGCTTGGTAGAGAGACTGACCAGTCTGGAGAAGAAGAAAAAATCTGTTGACCATCGTGTCCCTCCTGTGCTTGCAATGACCGTCTCAGTTAAAGGACTGATAAAAATGATGATGTTGACAATGATGATGATGATGATGATGATGATGAAAAAAAATCAAGTTCTCCTATATTTATCACCTTGGTGTGTGTGTGCGTGTCTGTGAGTGAGATATTTTATTTATTTTATTTTATTCTTTTATATCGAGATAATGGAAATAAGCACTTATGTGCTTCTTTTACATCCACAGAGAGTAAGGAGAAAGAGAGAGAGAGAGATGAGACAGGCCTTGAGACTGAGAGTGCTGGAAGAGGGCTGAGTAGAGAGACTGACCATGAGAGAAGAGAGAGAGAAACAAGAAACTCTGAACTCCAACTCGAATATTTTCATGAGGGTAAATGGTAAATGGCCTCTCCTAAAGACCATGAAACGAAACGTGCATAACAGATCGCAACCAATTGGACTATGAGAACTTCTAACGATCGATGGAAAAAAAATAAGTTTCCTAAATTAACTGGTGTTGGGCATGTCCAAGATCCAAGGAATTACAAATTCATTTTGCAATTTTACTTTCCAATGAGGATAAGAAGAATAAGCACCATGAAGATTCTGTAGGATAACATCAGGAGAGTGGACAGGCTAGAATAGACAAAAAACTGAGAAGAGAGAACAGAGAGAGGAATGGAGGAATGGTTGTGAGTACTTGAGAGTGCCAACGTCGAGACTACGGACAGATATTAATGAGGTAAATGGATAAGCCAGAGGCTTCTTTACACCAGGCCCTCATGGGGAAAAATTGAAAACAAGCATGAATAAATCAATTAATTAATAAACAAGCTGATTTCAAATAACAATGAAAGTTAGAGAGAGAGAGAGAGAGAGAGAGAGAGAGAGAGAGATGGTTTATTATTTTAATAAACCACCTCTCTCTCTCTCTCTCTCTCTCTCTCTCTCTCTCTCTCTCTCTTGGCCTAAACGAATTTTATATAGGCCAAGGCACCTTATGAAGGGATATACGAATATAATACGGTATATGAAACATAATTATGTAAGTAAGATCCAAAAATGAAAAACAAGTTAAATAAATAAGAGAGAGACAGAGAGAGAAGAGAGAAGAGAGAGAGAGAGAGACAGAGAGAGAGAGAAGGGAGAGACGAGACGAGAGAGAGAGAGAGAGACGAGAGAGAGAAGAGAGAGAGAGAGAAGAGACAAGAAGACAGAGAGAGAGAGAGAAGAGAGAGAGAGAGGGGAGAGGGGAGAGAGAGAGAAAACTGTGGAGGGGAAAGGGAGGGGCTTATAAAACGTTTTGGGAGGGGAGGCGGGGAGGCGGAATGCTAAGATTACGCTGTGTTGGGAGTGGGGGAATTTTTTGGTGGGAGGAATAGAAAGAAGGGAGAGAGAGAGAGAAAAAAAGAAGAAGAAAGCAAAGGGGGAAAAAAGGGGGTAAAAAAAAAGGTTTTGTTCCTTTCGGCGGAACATGTTAGGACTTGCTCAGTTTCCGAAACGTGTTATGACTTGTTCTTTCTTTTTCACAGCAGTATTTTTAGATGCAGTGGAGTAGTGGTTTAGGAGGGAGGGGGGTTAGGGAGGAAAGGGGGGGGGGGGGGGGGTAAGAGAGAAAGAGAGAGGGAGAGAGACGGAGACACTTTCAATTAAAATAGTTGTTTTTTTTAAACAAATAGTCTTTGTACCTTTTCTCCAACCATCTAAAAATTCATGATATTCTGTCACAAATCTTGATTTAAATCTGTATTTAAAAAAAAAAAGATAGAAAAAATAGTCCCCTCCCCACCTACCGAAAAGATAGGAGAGAGGGGGGGGGGGGGGGGGGGATGGGGGAAAGAGAGGGGGAGGGGCAGAAAAAAGTATATTTATCCTGGTCTGTATCAGTCTATCCTATAGTATCTGTCTCTCTACTTCTGTCTCTCTCTCTCTCTCTGTGCCTCTGCTCTCTCACACACACACACATCGGGCCTAGATGTTAAAAAATCACACGGGTGCTTATTCAGTATCATCGAAATAAAAGAATTTGTCATTGTCATCCCCCCCTCCCTCCCTCTCTCTCTCTCTCTCTCTCTTCTCTCCATACTCTCCTCTCTCTTCCTCTCGATCCTCCTCGGATGAGACTATAAACCGAAGTCCCGAATGCGAACCTTACCAGAACATCTTGCGCACACGTAAAAAAACCGTTCCACTTTTCGGAAGAGTAGGCCATTGTGTGCCGGTGGTAACGGATGACAGAATTTACAAAACCGCATACATACGAGGAATGGATGTAAAAAAAAAAAGCCCATGAGTGCTTATTCAATTATCCTCGAAATAAAGAATAAATAATAAGAAGAAGAAATAATAATAATCTCTCTCTCTCTCTCTGTCTCTCTCTCTGTCTCTCTCTCTCTCTCTCTCTCTCTCTGTCTGTCTCTGTCTGTCTGTCTCTCTGTGTGTGTCTGACTGTGTCTGTCTGCCTCTCCTCTCTCTCTCTCTCCTCTCTCTCTCTCTCTCTCTCTCTCTCTCTCTCTCTGTCTGTGCATCTCTGTATCTGTTTCTGTCTGCCTCTCTCACAGTCTCTGTAATGACGGACTGGTCGTCCCTCTTCAAGACTGACTGTAGGATGTTCTGGAAAGTTGCTGGTGTATCCATTTTGACAGGAAGGTTTCTCTGTTCCAGAAACACACAGGGTCTACTAGACAGGGGGGTTCAAGAAGAAGACACTCTTGTCTTCCGCCTGGGGGAGACACGCGCTGAGGGCCTGTCAGTGTAGCAATTAACAGTCATAGCATCCCAACCTTCTGCAAGTTCTGCGCTAGGAATTTCCTCTTTTCAATCCCTATAATTATTTGTTTCTGCCTTGTTTGACCACCAAAAAGTAGTCTTGCAGACGTATTGGCTACACACCGGTAATAAAACATCGCTCTTTTCCTTTCTGTTTTTCTATGTAACTCTTATATTCAAGCGATTGGATTTGTTTTGTTTTTACCAAATTCAGCGCTATATAAACTCCATATATTATTATTATATTCATACCGCACGTACTAAGGCATCCACAGAAATAAAAACCACTTTTTTGTGAAAGACTAGCCTCTGATGCTAAACTCATGTGATTTTGAACAAATTTGGTAGGTTTGAAATGTTAAAATTTTTCAGCAACACTGTACCCCCTCAGTCCTTTGTTGTCTGCTAGCTTCCTTACCGAAATATGCATGCGCGGGGTCAACGCTGTAGGAATACAAGCAATCCTCATTTGATGATTATTTTCAACTTTCTGGTGACTACCTGGTATTGCTCTATGTCCTCAATCCCAAAAACAGGTGCACAGTGCATTTACAAAAAAATACTTTAAAAAATAACCAGTTTTTTTCGACTTGCACTCTATAGAAGATACTACATGACCCCCAAATTAATACCGGTGTGTAGCCATTACATATATTGTCCCATTTTTTTGCTTTGGAGATGAACTCATTCTTTGTAAATATGTGTCTCTATGAACACAGATGTGGTTCTATCGATGCATTTACACTTGGTAAGAACTGGATGGCAATACATTCCGTAAAGAGATCCATAGAAATATGGTTGGTGATACATACTGCAAAGAAGGAATTAGGAAAGAAAAGATATATGGCAGTCCAAAGATTTGGTTCTTCTTGTTGTTGCTGTTGTGCATTCTTCAGCTTAACATGCTGGGGGTCACCCAGAATATGCACTCTGACTCACTCCTCCCACCCGGGAATCACTGTTAGAATGGTAGTAGGCTACGTACTGGATGAGAAGTTTGCAGGTAAGGCTGTTTTCAAGTCCCTGGCCACATAGGCAGTCACACTCCGACTTCGGGGATTTTTCTCTCCTGTAAAAGGAAGGGTCCCCCGTGGGTCTCCTGGGGTATGCTTGCAAAGCGAGCATTGCAAGAATAGGAACCCTGCCCGCCATCCAGGCATGTCGTAAAAGGCGACTAAGGAGGCACCTTTCCCCCTAGGTAAAGGGGGTTGGACACAGGGCTAACAACCCTGCTCCGTAAAAAATCTCCTGTTACGGAAACCTTAAACAGCAAAACTCATGCCAACTCAGTCTTTGGGAGATCTGGGGATCCCTCAAGGAAACCTATGACGCGCTGCAGCCAAACCCGTCAGGAAGCTCCTGACATGGGAAGAGGCCAAGACTCTTGCCAGAGACAGGAGAAGGTGGAGGGACGCTGTTGAGGCCCTATGCTCCGCTAGGAGCTATAAGGAATAAGAAGAAAAGGAAGGGTGCAAGTTGTGATGTTAAGGGCTTGTTAATGTCATGGCTAAAGGCATTCTCAACAGACCATTTTACAAGGTAACATTTTAAGGTAGGCATCGGCACGTAGCTTACATCGATAACTTAGCTTTTGGATATGAACAAATGAATTTTCAACAAGCAGGTATGAAACAATGAGCTCAGCAGATATGATTAGGCTTCAGAGGGTCATTGAATTGAGCAATAAACTAATCGCTTTAAAAATGCCTGGTACAATAGATCCTGTCTATTCTCTATATTTGTTTTCTGTACTTATTCTCTGAGTTTATTCCCAGTTCAACAGCACAGCCCGCAAAATGAATTTATCAAAGAGGAGGGACATTACTGTTGATATTTTGTGTACCCTGATTTTGAGCATGAGCCTAAAGGTAGGTTTCACTGATTTCAGAGCATCTTAGAATGAAAAGAATTTCCTTTGGGAAATTTCCTGTCCTCCTCTCTCTGTCTTGGTTTGTTTGTTTGTGTGTCTGTTTCCACTTTCCCTTTTCTTTCATGGTGCATTTCGTTTAGCTATTACTAACCGTTAATGATATATATTTTTTCTTGTTTTCTATTTTCCTTTTTTTTAAAAAAATGAGCATGATTTTTGTCTTGTTTCTGAATTGCCTGCTGAGTGGGCATCGATTTTGTCATGACTTCTGATGAATATTAAAAGGAAGGGACTTTTTCTATGATTCTTTAAACATGTATGACTGTGCTTGTGGGGGTATGAATGCACTAAGGAGAGAGAGAGAGAGAGGGGAGAGAGAGAGAGAGAGAGAAACTTATAGTGTGTGTGTGTGTGTGCTCGCGCACCGCCCCCCCCCCCCCCCCCCCACACACACACACACACATTCACGCTCATACGTTTTCATCCAATGAAAAAAAAAGTACCACTACCAGTTGTACTACTACTGCTCTTTCAGCTACTACTACAACTACACTTTTAAACTGTTACTACTTCTTCCACCACCACTTCTGCTACTAGCTACTTTTACTACTACTACTACTACTACTACTACTAGTACTACAACTGATACCTCTCACTTTACGTTACAGAAAAAAATAAACCCACATAGTACAACTCGACTAACATTTAACCCCCCCCCCCCCCACCAAAACTACAACATTGGAGACATCACCATTACAACAGACGAAACTGAAATACGAAGCACACACACACACACACACAGACATACATACCAGTCCTTGAAAAACCATTCATTATTCTGTAACCAAATACTACGCAGCAAGGTCAGCCATGGACATTAAAAAAAAAAATCCAAAAAAAAAATCCGGATCCTGGAATAGAAAGAGAGAAGGGGTAGTGTGCGACCCTTTAGGGCCAAGGTATTGGCGCGAAACTTCTACTCTAAATGCCGTCAGCGCGTTTTTCCGGGCTAAGCAAGATTAAGAAGAAGAAAAAAAATGGCAGGGAGAGTAGTTCGCGCGCGAAAAAGCCACGCCCCTTACTTTTCCCGCGCTTTTTTCCCCGTTTGACCTTGTCGCGTGAGGAAGGGTCCTTGGGTCGCTGGCGCACTGCGCTGTACAGTAGCGGTACGCGTGTGTCACCTGTGTGCGTGTGTGTGTGTGTGTGTGTGTGTGCGCGTGTGTCACCTGTGTGCGTGTGTGTGTGTGTGTGTGTGTGTGTGTCACTGCAGTTAAATTTAGACTGACTTTTTGTGGCTAGCCTAGTATTATTCTATACATACACATTGATAATGGAATGGAAATGTGTGACATGAATAATGCTTGGATTTGATTGCCCGAGTTTTTAATTTTCTGGTTGGGTTTTGGTTGGGGTTTTTTTTTTTTTTTTGGCATGTGTGTGTGTGTGTTTGGCGCGTTTGAGTTCGTAAGCAACGAAAATAAGTGTTCAGATTTAGAAAACTGACTTGGGAGGGGAGGGGGCTGAAAGTGATGAAACTTATTTTTCTGGTGTGTGTGTGTTTGGCGCGTTTGAGTTCGTAAGCAACGAAAATACTTATTCAGACTGAGATAATTGACATCAGCAGGCTTCTTTTCTATTGTTTTTCCCTTTCTGAACTGGGCAATGAATAATTGGATAAGATTGCCCGAGTTTTTTTCCGCGCGCGCGTGTGTGTGTGTTTGGCGCGTTTGGGCCGTAAGCCTCGAAGATAGCAGTTCAGGTTTAGAAAACTGACATCAGCAAGAAAAATCAAACATATCCTCTGTTCGTTTTCCTTCTTTTAACTGTGTAACGAATAATACTACATTTAATTGCCCCAGATGGGCTTTCTTTTCCTTTCTTTTCTTTTCTTTTCTGGCATGTGTGTGTGTTTGGCGGGTTTGAGTTGTAAGCAACGAATATAGCCAGTTCAGATTTAGAAAAGTGACATCAGCATAAGGGAAGGGGGGGAGGGGGGGGGGGGGGGGGGGGGGGGGAAGGGAGGAGAATGTTCTGAAACTGATGACTCTTATTTTCTGTTGCAATCCCCTTTCTTAACTGTTTAGTATGGAGTCTTCTTAATCAAAACAATCAGACAATGATAAAAAAGAAAATGGACAAATAATACTTCTAGTGTTTTAAACATATAATTATTTGGTTGGTTTGTTATTTAGGTAGCTTTATCTATTTTCGCTGTCTCTCTTGGTTCCAACAGGTGTCATCTTCCCTCCACCCACCCACCAACATTTAATTAAAGGATAAACTGAACTGATGAGTTAAAAAAAATAAAAATAATGTATGGAATTTATATAGCGCTGAATCTTGTAAAGCAACGCCTCAAAGTCTGTACCAGTTGTTCGACTTAAGCCGTTTTTCCTTATTTTTTGTTCTTCCCTACATCTTTCCTCCTCCTCTTTTCAGCTCAGAGAGAGAGAGAGAGGGAGGGGGGGGGGGGGGGTGTAGGGTGTTTGCTTGTGTGTGTGTGTGAGAGAGAGTTTTACATTCTCTGATATACCCCCCTGATTGTCAAGTGCGTGTGTGTGTGTGTGGTAATGAAAATAACTACTCCTGTATCTTTCTTTTGGCTTTCAAGAATGATTTCTAAATTGTTGTGTGTGTGTGTGTGTGTGTGTGTGTGTGTTTATGTCTTTACTAGATAATGGTCATTATGGTGCGCGGGTGCACGTGTGTGTGTGTGTGTGTGATAAAACTGTGTTCATATATTGGTGTGTGTATGTATGGGTGTGCGCGTGTGTGTGAATGCGTGCACGCATAAAAAAATAATTAAAAAAAAATTTCTTTTCCAATCAATGGTGTTTTTTTTACAACATTGTATTCCTACATTGGTGTGTGTGTATGTGTGTGTGTGTGTGTGTGTGTTGTGTGAGTACATGGTGCGTGTGTGTGCGCGCACCTGGGTTTGTGTTTGTGTATGATGATTTTTTTAAGCTATCTTGGAATGCTTATAACAATCTGAAATGTGTTTTTCTTGTGTCTTGTGAGATAATTATAGGTATCAATCTGCCTGTCAGTATTGTAATTGCCCTTCAGGGGATGATTAAAGTGTTTTTGACTTGACTTGACATGACTTGACTTGAGAGAGAGAGTGAGAGAGCGAGCTGAACTCTGAACTGGTTTGTACATTGGCCCGATGCAACATGACACGGAGTTGGGGAAGGAAGGAAGGAAGGAAGGTAACCAATAATTCTGATACTGATATCGTGCAAAATACAATGTAACTTGCAAATCACCAACCAGTTTTTTTTTTCGATTATGATCATGTAATTCTCTTGAACTGGGTTGGAGCTTGATAAACACTTATTAAGAGAGAGAGAGAGAGAGAGAGAGAGAGAGAGAGAGAGAGAGAGAGAGAGAGAGAGAGAGAGAGAGAGAGAGAGAGAGAGAGCGAGAGAGAGAGAGAGAGAGAGAGAAAGAGAGAGAGAGAGAGAGAGAGAGAGAGAGAGAGAGAGAGAGAGAAAGAGAGAGAGCGAGAGAGAGAGAAAGAGAGAGAGCGAGAGAGAGAGAGAGCGAGAGAGAGACAGACAGACAGACACCCCCATGAAAGATAAACGTTTTCTGAATGGCGCAAACAGCTATCTTGTTTCCAACCTTTTGAGATCCCTTTTCTACTCATGTGGTTCGCCGCGTCATGTGCGTGTGTGTAGTTATGTGTGTGTGTTTACAAAAAAAGCAAGCAAAATCAAGTGAACTACTACGACTACTACTACCACCACCACCACCACCACCACCACGACTATCACTACTACTACTACTACTACTACTACTACTACTACTACTACCACCACGACCATCACCACTACTACTACTACTATTACTACTACTACAATTACCACTACTACTACTACTACTACTACTACTACTACTGCTGCTGCTGCTGCTGCTGCTGCTGCTGCTGCTACTACTACTACTACTACTACTACCACCACCACCACCACCAC
>CM054145.1:51939179-51946679 GCA_028751875.1 Rapana venosa
GGACCTAGTATGTGATTTCCACATCGTGACTGCATGACTTGTGTTGTGTGTTGTGTGAGGCTGTTGAAGGATATGTTTCCCGGAGTGTCTTGTCATCATCGCTAAACGCGCAAAAAAAAAAAATGACACACACACACACACACGGACAGACACACACACACTCAGAGGCACAGACAGACAGAAGCACAGACACTCACACACACACACACACGCACGCACACGCACACACACATACACATACACGCAAAAACACACACACACACACACCACAAAAAAAACACAACACAACACAACAAACACACACACACCCTAAAACGCAGATCAATACGAAGACGTATGCGTGCGCCGCACGCACACACACAGAGAGAGAGAGAGAGAGAGAGAGAGAGAGAGAGAGAGAAGAGAGAGAGAGAGAGAGAGAGAGAGACAGAGACAGAGACAGAGACAGAGAGAGACAGAGACACAGAGCGAGATTCTTTTACACACGCACACACACACACACACACACACAACACACACACACACACGTCTGTCTGTTTCATTCTAGAAATAATGTCATAGTTTGCGTTAACGCATGTATTTTTTCTGTAGTTAAAAAATAAGAGGGCTAAAACAAACTATTCGGTTATTTCAAAATTTACATGAAGTTTTATTCGTTCATGTACATTTGCGCTCATCCATCCATCCATCCATCCATCCATCCATCCATCCATCCATTCACTCATTCATTCATTCATTCATTCATACATTTTCTGTGTTTCTCTGATTTGCCTTTGTGTCAGTCTCCCCAGAGTTTGTCCCTTTGTCAGTCTCTCTCTCTCTCTTTTTCTCTCTCTCTCTCTCTCTCTCTCTCTCGCTCGCTTTCTCTCTCTCTCTCTCTCTCTCTCTCTCTCTCATCTCTCTCCGTCTCCCCCCCTCTCCTCCTCTCTCTCTCTCTCTCTCCTCCTCTCTCTCTCTCCCTCTCTCCTCTCTCTCTCTCTCTCGCCCCCTCTCTCTCTCTCCTCTCTCTCTCCTCTCCTTTACTCCTTCTCTCTCTCTCTCTCTCCCTCTCTCTCCTCTCTCTCTCTCCTCAGCTTCTCTCTCTCCTCTATCTCCCCTCTTCTCCCTCTCTCTCTCTCTCTCTCTCTCTCTCCCCTCCTCTCCTCTCCTCTCTCTCTCTTCTCTCCTCATCTCTCTCTCTCTTCTCTCCTCTCTTCTCGAAGCCCTGCTTTATTCTCTCTTAATCCCTCTTAGATATCTATAATGGCTGGAATCTCATATACGCTGAATCTTGTAACACAATCGAAGCCCCCTCATATTTGTTGTTTTATTAAATGTGGGTTTTATAGCGCTGAATCTTGTAAAAAATCAAGCGCTATTTGAATAATTGGGTTTGTTTTTTTTTTTTAAAGAAACACTCCCTGTCCCCGTGTGTATGCGGTTTTGTAAAGTTTGTCATCTGTTCCCACCGCACACAATGCCTACTATTTCGAAAAAGCGAACGGGAATTTAACGTTGTGTTCGCAAGAGTTCTGAATGCTTTCGCCCACGGGGCTCGGTTTATAGTCCATCTGAAGAGATTTTTCTTAGTTTCTTAAGTCAGCCTTGTAATGTGTTGTTGGGGTGTTGTGGTTGTTAAAATTTAACATTTGTTTTTTTGTGGCTTTTCCTTATTTTGTCACTTGAATGTTAACATTTGGGCAAAAACCCCTTCATGTATGGCCAATGGCCTTTTGTGAATAAATCTTTCGAGTTCGAGTTCGAGTTCGAGCTCTCTCTCTCTCTTCTCTCTTCTCTTCTCTCTCTCATCTCTCATCTCTCTTTCTCTTCTCTCTCTCTCTCTCTCCTCCTTCTCTCTTCTTTTCTCTCTTTTCTTCTCTCTCTTTAACCTTGTACTAAACAAATCCCTCTGTTTTCTCTGTGGGTCTTGAACAACACAATCTTCAGATAGAAAGCAAAACGAAACAAGAAAACGCCCACACAAACAAACCACCACCACCACCACCAACCAATCAACAACAAAAAAAGAACAAAAAAGCAATAAAACAAAACAGACAGACAGACAAAAACACAGACTTGATAGGCAGACAGACGGACCAACAAACCAAAGAACCAAACTTCACTATAACCTGTTCGGAAAACATACAACAACCCCCCCCCCCCACCCCACCCCCCCCCCTCTAACCCCCACCCCCCAAAAAAAGGATTTTTTTTTTTTTACTCCCTGAGAAATTTGATCAGGGCGACAACAAGGACCCCACGGTATCTCTTCGTGCAAGTCTCCCAGTGAACCCAAGCACACCTTCTATACCAGTACCAACTTTCCACCATACCACGACTGCTAGCTATCTCAACAACCCCCCCCCCCCCCCCCTCCCCCCCCCTTCCCCCCAACCCCAGTTCCCCACCCCACCCACCTATCCCTACCCCTCTTCCCACTCTCCTCCCACCCAACCTCCACTAAAAAAAAAAAAAAAAAAAGGTAACAAAACTACTAACAACTACATCCCTTTAACAACCCAGTAGGAGATGGTTCCCTGTTTTATTTCATGTTGTTTTATACCCCAGGGGACGGGATAATAGCTCAGTGGTCGGGGCACTCGCTTTCCCCCAGCCAAGTTAAGCAGCGTCGAGCGTGGTTACCAGTTGGATGGGTGACCGTTTGCGCGCTTTGGCTTCAGTACAGTTCCCCCAGCTGTAAATGGGTACCTGCCCTCTTTAGGGTCAGGGAAGGTAAAGCAGCGAGGGAGAGGAGATGGGTGCCGCCCTCAATATGCTGGCCCTAGAGAAGTGAGGTCTCTGACGCCTCGCCCCCCTACGACCTTATAGGTTATGGGACTCCTTTACCTTTTTCTTTATACCCCCCCCCCCCCCCCCCCGCCCCCCCCCCCGGCCGGCCGACCACGAAAGCCACGTCAGGGCTGTCTGTCGCCGCTGCTTACTTCTTAAAAAAAGACACCCCCCCCCCACCCCACCCCCGTGGGGATGCCAGGGGCCTGTCAGTATAAATAGCATCCCCACCTTCTGGAAATTCTGTGCTACCAATTCCCTCTTCTCTATCCCTCTCTTTGTTTCTGCCTCGTCCCTTTTCTTTTCGTCACCTCCTTCTTGTCTTACTTTCTGCCTTCTTGGTCCATTTTCCCCCCTCCCCTTCCCCCCCCCAAAAAAAAAAAAACAACTTATAAAATAACAATCCTCTCTTATGCCGATATCGGATGCACTGGGCCTGACTTGTCAGGCGCTTAACGGCAGCACAGCGCATTTTCGCTCATGTGACAGACAGCAGTAGTTACAATGACAAAGCATGACTGACTATCAACAACAGAACTGGGAAGATCCAGACATATATATATATATATATATATATATATATATATATATATATATATTATATATATATATATATATATATATTATATATATATATATATATATATATATATATATTCATCATTTTACACATCACAGTCACCATCTTTACGCGTCCTTCCCATCTTTCCTCTGTCGTTATTGCTCTCTCTGTCTGTGTCTGTCTGTCTCTCTCTGTCTTCCTATCTCTCTCTCTCATGGTGTAAAGAAGCCCTGTGCTTGCTTATCCATGTACTCTCAATAAACATTTCGAGTTCGAGTTCACTCTCTCTCTCTCTTTAAGTATGTATGGATGTATGTATACATGCATGTATATAAATATGCATATAATAATTATGCACTCTTGTATGTATGGTTGAATGTATGTATGTATGTATGTATGTATGTATATGTATGTGTGTATATAATAATTACGCACTCTTGTATGTATGGTTGAATGTATGTATGCACGCATACATGCATACATGTATGTATGTATGTATGTATGTATATGTAGGTATGTATGTAATAATTATGCACTCATGTATGAATATTTGAATGTATCTATGCATGCATGTATGTATGTATGTATGTATGTATGAACGCATGCATACCTGTATGTGTGTATTACTTAAGAACAATGTCCAGGCAGGAGGGGGGGGGGGGTGGGGGGGGGGAGTGCAGGTGCGGGGGGGGAGGGGGGGGGGGGAGGGGGGTGCGGGGGGGGGGGGGGGGGTGGCAGGACATCCCATGACAGGAAGACAAGGGAGGGGGACATTCAGTTACCGCTGATAACTGTCAAGAGACAGAGGTCATTGTCATCAACATCTCTGTCATAGCATCTTTCTCTCAGGACTTTCTCTGTCCACGTCCTCCCCCGCTCTCTCCATCTGTCATGTATGTGTGTATGTGTGTGTGTGTGTGTGTGTGTGTGTGTGTGTGTGTGTGTGTGTGGTGTGCGTGTGTGTGTATGTGTTTGTGTGTGTGTGTTGTAGTGTGTGTATGCGTGTATGTGTTTGTGTGTGTGTGTGTGTGTGTGTGTGTTGTAGTGTGTGTGTGTGTGTTTGTGTGTGTGTGTTTATTTTTATTTTTTATAAAAAAAAATCTTGTATATCAAGGATAATGGAATAAGCACTTATGTGCTTGTTTACATCCAGTCCCCGTGTGTTCGCAGTTTCGTAAATTCTGTCATCTGTTCCCACCGGCACACAATGGCCTGCTCTTACGAAAAGCGGAACAGGATTTAACGTGTACGCAAGATGTTCTGTGTTGTAGCGTGGGTGTGTGTGGTAGTGGCGGTGGTGGCGGTAGTGATGGTGGTAGTGATGGTGGTTGTGGCTGTGGTGTGAGTGCGTGTGGTGGTGGTGGTGTGTGTGTTGTGCGTGTGTGTGTGTGTGGTGGTTGTGGTGGTTGTGGCGGTGGTGTGTGAGTGTGTGTGGTGAAGGTGTGGTGGTGCGTGTGTTTGTGTGTGTTTGTGTGTGAGTGAGTGTGGTGGTTGTGGTGGTTGTGGCGGTGGTGGTGTGTGTGTGTGTTTTGTGTGTGTGTGTGGTGGAGGTGATGGTGATGGTGGTGGTGGTGGGTGGTTGTGGCGGTGGTGGTGCTGTGTGTGTGCAGTGGTGGTGTCTGTGGAGTGGTGTGTTTTGGGGGTGTGTGTTTGTATTATTTGGTGTGTTGTACTTGTGTGGGGTGTGTTTTGTGGTGCTTTGTGGTTTAGTGATGTGTGTTGTAAGGTGTTTTTGTAGTGTGTTGTAGTGCGTGTGTTTTATGGGTGTGTGTGTGTTGGTGTGGTAGTAGGCTGTCTCTTTGAACGTGTGGTGTCTTGTTACAAAATGTTTGTGTGATGTGTCGTTGCCTTGACGGCCAGGAATGGGGTGAGGGGGGGGGAGGGGTTTGTGATGTGGTTTGCAGGACGGGGAAGAGAGGGGGAGACGGGAGGGGGAGAGGGAGGGAGAAAAGGGAGCGAGAGGGAGGGAGAGGAAAAGGGAGGGAGTGGAGAGGGGAGGAAAAGGGTGAGGGGGGGGAGAGGGGGGGGGAGAAGAAGGATGAGAGGGGGGGGGGAGGAGTGGGAAAAAGGCGAGGTAGGGAGGAGGGAGGGAGAGAGAGAGTGAGGGGAGGAAAGAGAGCGAGAGGGGGGGGGAGAGAGAGGGAGGGAGAGAGAGGGAGGGAGGGAGGGAGGAGGGGGGGAGGGAGGAGAGGGGAGGGAGGGAGGAGAGGGGGGGAGAGGAGAGGGAGAGAGGAGGGGGAGGGAGAGGAGAGAGAGAGGGAGGAAAGGGGAGGAGGGAGGGAGAGAGAGAAGGAGGGAGGGAGGGAGAGAGAAGGAGGGGAGGAGAGGGGGAGGGAGAGGGGAAGAGAGAGGAGGGGGGAGGAAGCGGGAGAGGGGGAGGGAGGGAGAGAGAGGGGAAGGGAGAGACGGGGGGAGGGGGGGAGGGAGTGAGGGAGGGAGGAGAGAGAGAGGGAGGGAGGGAGAGGAGGGGGGAGGGAGGAGAGAGGGGGGGGGAGAGAGAGGAGGGGGAGGGGGGGGGGAAAAGAGAGGGGGAAGAGAGGAGGAGAGGGGAGGGTGGAGAGAGAGGGAGGAGAGGGAGGGGGAAGGAGACCGTAGAGAGGGAGGAGAGAAGGGGAGATGAGAGAGGGGGGGGAGGGGGAGAGAGATTTGATGGAGGAGAGGGGGGGGAGGGAGATGAGAGAGGGCGGAGAGAGGAAGGGAGGGGGGTGGAGAGAGAGAAGGGGACGCGGAGAGAGAGAGGAGAGAGAGGGGGGGAGAGAGGGGGAGGGAGGAGAGAAGAGAGCGAGAGGGAGGAGGGTTTGAGAGGGGAGAGGAGGAGGGTAGGGATGAGGAGAGGGGGGGAGGAGAGAGGGGGAGAGGGGGAGAGGGAGGAGAAGAGAGGGAGGGAGGGAGAGGAGGGGGAGAAGAGAGGGGGGAGTGAGGGGGGTAGGTGGAGGGAAAGAGGAGAGAGCCAGCCAGCCGACAGATAAACAATTTTACACCCCAGGAACAATACACTCACTGGAAAAAAATTAAAAGGTCAGAAACGGATTACGAAAACAACAAAACGAAACAGGAAAACGGAACCCCCCCCCCCCCCAAAAACAACAAGAACAATAACCCAAAAACCCCCACCCAAAAAGAAGCACCAGTAACAAAAGAAAATAAACAACAATAACAAAAAACAACACAGCAAACAACCAAAAACAAAAAACAACAAACAACAACAACTAAAAACAACAACAGCGACAAGAAACAAACAAAAAATCCTGAGACGGAGACTTAATATACAAAAAGACAGTGACTCTTCGGTGTATCAATTTCTGAAGTACTGGTGTATATACATAATTAATGTTTGTTTGTTTGTTTGCGGCTAGAGTGTGGGAGATGGACAGAGTAGAGGAGGTGGGGGTGGGGCCGATGGGGCGGAGGGGGGTGGAGGGGGTGGAGGGGTGGTTTGTGGTTGGATGAAGTAGACACCACAAAAACCTACAAACGAAAGAAGACACTCTCTAATCAGATTTCGTCTGCAATCGAAGAAGGACGATCCAGTTACCCGCTGATTATCTCCCCTGTCCTTGTTACTCCTTTTTTTTTCTTTTCTATTTCTCGTACGTCGTGATAAAGGGCTTCTCGTTGTGTGTGGTGTTTTTGTGGTTGTTGTGTGTGTGTGTGAGGGGAGAGAGAGAGAAGAGAGAGGAGAGAGAGAGAGAGAGAGAGAGGAGAGAAAGCCAAAGTTAAAGTTAAACATTTCATTCCAGATGGCACATTGACTAAAGAATGCATTTGATTTTTCATCAAGCCATCTATCTAGGAAAAAAAAATAACTTTTTATCAATCGGTGTGTGTTTGTTGTGTGTATGTGTGTTGTGTTGTGTTTGTGTTGTTGTGTGTTGTTTTGTGTTGTAGTGTGTGTGTTGTGTGTGCGCGCGCGCGCGGGCGTGCGTGCGTGTGTGGTGGGAATTGCCTAGCTTGCACAAAAAACAACTTAGCTTGAGCACAATCAACATGTACCCCAAAAGATCAGCAGAACAATTAGAAAAGTGAGAACAACAACAACATGCAAAAAAAAAAAAAAAAAAAAGTTAGAAGAAAAGAAATAAGGAAGGGAAAAAAAACAAAGAAGACCCGGATATAAAAGAAAAGGAAGAGAGGAAAGAGAGAGACAAGGGAACAGGGAAGAGGAAGAA
>CM054145.1:51951679-51961679 GCA_028751875.1 Rapana venosa
ATTACCTTGAAGGACTATTTTGTGTGTGTGTGTGTGTGTGTGTGAGTGTGTTTGTGTGTGTGTGTGTGTGTCCGCGGCAGTTTTATGACAGGTGTAGGTACATCAAAGCCTGCAGGTTCTCAAGCCCTCAGGGTCGTTGGTGTTGAGTGAGATTCGTCAACTGCCATTGTACAGTCGTTAAGACAGGCAGAATGAACAAAAAAACGAGCAATGAAACAGCGGAGAAGAGAGAGAGAGAGAGATAGAGAGAGAGAGAAAATCACACACATATACACACACCCCCTTCCCCCCACGGTCCCCCTTACCCCCTTCGCCCTACCGCGCACACATACACACACACGCGCACCCCCCACCCCTTACAAAAACCCCAACACACACTACACATACACACGCACCCCAAAACAACACCCTCCCCCGCCCCCCCCCCCCCCCCCCCCACACCCACACAAACCCAACCCCCAACCAACAACCCTAACCAAACCAACCCCAAAAACCAAAAAAGGTAACCAAGTGCAAAAAACAAACAAAACACAACAAAAAAAAAGCCGAACTGATAAAACTCCATCAAATTCCACCCCACATCCAAAATCCATGAACCCCACCAACACGGGTGTGTGAAGAAACAAGCCACCCCCTCCCCCCCCCCCCCCCCCCCCCCCCTCCCCTCCTCCCACAACCCTTTCTTTTCCAACCCCCCCCTTTACCCCTACCACCCCACTCCCCTCCCCTCTTTCAACAGCCTCTATCATGAAATCAGACTGAGAATTCGTTTTTTATTTCGAGTGTCCAGGAATAAAAGAGCTAATTTTCCCTGCCATTGGTTCATTCAATTTCATGGGCCCACCGGGGCAGACAAGACAGCAGACAAACAAACGCCCGACGACAGACAGCACGCGTTGTTAGGAGAAGGGACAGAAAAAAACCCATGCACCCCCTCCTGGCGAAAGTTTGCTCGTGCTGCTTTTTTTATTTTTAAATCTAAGGCTCAGCCCCCCCTTCCCCTCCCCCCCCCCCCCCCGCCACACGCCCGACGCACGCAGGCACCACACCAATACACACACACGCACGTTGAACACCCACCCCTAAAATGCGAGCACACACACGAGGACTCACCAATACAACACCCCCCACGCGCACCGCGAAAACATAACATTCCACACAAACGCCGCACCCCACACACACTCACAAAACCCACAAACACACACTCACAACACCATACACACACACGCGCGCGCGTGTGCGCTCACCACATACACACACACGCGGGGCCCCAAGAACACCACACACCCCAACACACACACACAGGGTCAAACTGAAGAGGCTGTGAAAGGGGTTTTAATTAAATTAATAAATCACGTGGAAACGACTGAGGCCTAATCACAGGCCTTTTTTCTAAAAGGAATGACTGGTGATAAAAAGCTACTGCAGATTCGATATAAAGCTACTGCAGACTGGATATAAATTACGTAAATAAAGCTACTGCAAATAATTAAACCCCTCTCGATGTGATAAAAAATTTTACTGTGATTAAACTCGCAACTGCGATATAATTTTACTGTGATATAAAGTACATGACTGGATAAAAAAGTTATGTGTTAAAAAAGCTACGCAGACTGCGATATAAAGTTACTGTGAAAAAAAAAGCTTTGCAAGGGTTAAAGTTATGTGAGTAAAGCTTGCAACCTGCGATATAAAGATGCGATGGATATAAAGTTCTGTGTATAAAACCCTACTGCAAACTTTTGATAAAAAACCTACTACAGACGTGATTAAGCTATGCAGACGTTATAAAGCTCTGCAACTTATATAAAGTTTGTGATATAAAGCTATTGCAGACTTGATAAAAAAGTTATGTTATAAGCTTTTGCAGACTGTGATAAAAAAAGCTATTGCAGACTGTGATAAAAAAGCTTTGGACTGCAATGTAAAGGTTTTTTGAGTTTGCGAAATAAAGCACTGCAAACTTTGTTAAAAAGCTACTGCGACTGTGATATAAAGTACTGTGAATAAAAGTATGCAGCTGTGATAAAAAGCTACTGCAGACGTGAATAAAGCTACTATAGACTGTGATAAAAAGCTAGCAACTGTGATAAAAAGTACGCAGACTGGATTTTAAAGTACTTGAGGGAAAAAACTAAATTCGAACTGTATAAAGCTCTGCAGCTGTGATAAAAGTTACTGTGATTAAAAGCTACTGCGACGTGTTTAAAAAGCTGCTGTGATATAAAGTTTTGCAGTGAAATAAAAAGCTTCTGCGACTGTGCTTAAAGCTATGTCATAAAAAGCTACTGCAGATGCGATAAAAAGCATGAAACTGCAATAAAAAGCCTGCAGAGTGTTTTATGAAGCTACTACGACGCGATATAAAGCTATGCGACTGTTAAAAAAGCTACTAAGCGTGATATAAAGCTATGCAGGGTGATAAAAAAGCTCTATAGACGTATAAAAAGCTACTGCGACTGTGATTAAAGCATATAGACTGGTATAAAGTACTGAGACTGTGATATAAAGCTATATAGACTGTGATTAAAACTACTGCAGACTGTGTTAAAGTACTGCAGACTGTGATATAAAGTTATGTATATAAAGTACTGCAGACTGTGATAAAAAGTTTCGTGAATAAAATACGCAAACTGTGTAAAAAGCTGTTTGGGGAAATTTTAAAAGCTTCTGCAACTGCGTATAAAAGCTTCTGCAGAATATGTATGGGGAAAATAGCTTGAATTGTTAAATATAAATATATATTTAACATCATACAACACACGCTCACAGCATGATAGCAAGCACTCACCCCTCACACACACATGGATTACACATATACACGTTCACACGCCAATCACACATATACACTATCATCACACTACTTTGGTAAACCCCGGTTCAAACACACGCCACACACAACAACACACACCACACACACAACACACCACCCCCCACACACACACACCAACACACCACAACACACAACACACACACACCCCACCAAAACACAACACACATACACACAAACCACACACTACACCTACCCCACACCACACCACCCACACCCACCTACACCACACCACACCCCACACACACACACACACCACACACACACACACACACACACACACACAACACACACACACACCCCCAACACACACACAGATTACTTTAAAAAGAACAAAAAATGGTATTTTTTTGTGCAACCAAAATTATATTTTGTAAAATCAAAAAAAAGAAGACACCGAACCACCACACACCACACCACACCACACACCACACACACACAACACACCCACCACCACCACCCAACGACGAGACCACCACCACCCTAACAGCAGCAATATAAAATAACAGCCCAACCAAAAAACCAAAAAGCCCCAAAAAATTTTTTTTAAAAAACAAGAGAAATTTAAAAACGTCCGTGGCTTTCAATGTAAATTCAAAATTTTTTCCCCCTCTCCCCCTTCTTTTCCCCCGCATTCCCTGGGGGGTTTAAAAAAAACCCAAAGTGGCCAATAATTAAATGGAAAAAAAGGGAAAGGCACGCCATTGGGTACCAAGAAAAAAAAAAAAACCAAAAAAAAAAACCCACGGAAAAACCCCGTGGGTTTCGAACACTGGAAATAACTAGAATGTTTTTTTTTTTCTTTTTTTTTTTCAAGTCCTCCTTTATATGCAAAACCCTTTATTTTTTTTGTTTTTGGGGGTTGTTTTTTTTTTTAGATCAATTTTCATTTTTTTTTTTCATTGTGCAATTGTTTGGGTAAAAATCGCATTGTGGCAAAGGATTTTTTTCTTTTTTGGGAAATTTGGGAAAGAAATTTTTATCTCTCCTCCCTCTCTCTCTTTCTCTCTCCCTTCCCTTCCTCCCCTTCTCTTCCCCTCCCTCCTTTTTGTCTTTTTTTTGTCTCTCTCTCTTGTTGTCTCTGTCTGTCTGTGTTTTTTTTTCTCTCTCTCTCTCTCTTCTCTTCTCTTCTTTTTTTCTTTCTCTCTTTGCGTGGGTTTGGCGTGTTTGTTGCAAACACGTATTCCTTTATTATACACTACCCGTTTCTCTAATCCTCTCCTTCAAAGGTTTTTTGTTGTTTTCCCCCCCCCCCCCCCCCCCCTCCAAAACCCCCGTCCCCCTTTTTCTCCCCCCTTTCCATTTTTTTTCCCCACCCCCCCCCCCCCCCCCCCCCCCCCCCCCCCCCCCCCCCCCCCCCCCCCCCCCCCCCCCCCCCCCCCCCCCCCCCCCCCCCCCCACCCCCCCCCCCCCCCCCCCCCCCCCCCCCCCCCCCCCCCTTTTTTTTTTTTTTTATTTTTCCCCCCCCCCCCCCCCCCCCCCCAATTTTTTTTGCGGGCCAAAACTCTTCTTCAAGTGGAAAAAAACCCTTTTTTTTGTCCCCCCAAGTCTTTGAAAAATACTGATCCCCTTATCCGGAAAATTTTTTTTAAAATCTCATAACAACCTTCCAACAATGGGGGGGGAAGGAGAAAAACTCTCCAAGGGACAGGAAGGGAGCCATTTGGTTCGTTTAATTTCGAAACCCATGAAAAAAAGAGAAAAATTTTTTTAGAAACCCGGGTTTTCAAAAAAAAAACAAAAAACTTCCCCCCAGTTTTACAGAAAAGATGCACCTCTGTAAAGTAAAATGAAGGGTCCCATTGCTTTTTTTCTGGTTTTTGGCGGACTTCCGAATTTTTTTTTGGGGAAAAAAGAAAAAAGAAACCAGGAAACCCCAAGTTTTTTTTCAAGGGGGGCAAAAAAAATTTTTGAATGTTTTTTCCCTTGAAAATTTTTTGTCTTTTCATTTTCCTAGGTCCACCGCCCTTAGGAAAAAAAAAAAAAGTTTAACAAGACCCCGGCCCCCCCCTTCCCCAAAAAAGCGAAAAAAAAAAAATAAAATACGGAAAAACAATAAGGTCAACCCCCCCGCCCTTCTTCTTCCTTCATCGCCTGCTACTTTATCCTTTCTTTTCCCCTTTCCACTACCCCCCCCCCCCCCCCCCCCCCTTTCAAAGCCCTTTCCCTCTCTGTCCCCATTGCTCTGTCTGTCTGTCTGTTTTGTTTAAAGTCTTTCCACACAACTTGTTTTCCTGTTGCTATTGAATGGTTGACATAAAGTGAGCATGTATTACTCCTCTCTCTCTCTCTTTCTTTCTTGATAGCATCTCTGAGTGTAAAAATGTCTTATTATGTCAATGTCTTCAATCACCAATTTGTGTGACGGGAACACGAAAACTCTTCCTTCAAAGGTAACAGAAAGAAAGACAGCCATTTCTTTTGACGTTCGTAACACACCACCAAGCTCTCTCCTGTAACGGCAGTACTGATGACAGACAGCACAAATGTACTCACGAGCAAATCATTTGTTATACACATCAATACAATCAACAACATCTTCAGTATACAGATGGGGGAGAGATGAGAGCATACAACTGACTCCAAACGCGTGACAGTGAAGGAGTATGGTCCATTAGCAATGAGTGTCTGTTTAGATGGAACAGAAAACCTTACTGGAAAGATTGCCAGTAAAACCAGATTCTGAGAGATACCAGAGTATTACAGAAATGAAAGATAATCACAGAAGGGAACTTCCCATCACAGTCTACAGACCTAACAGACTTCCGCTACCTCTGTGAAATGATGACAATGCTGTAACAGAGGTCCGTGATTGCAATTGTGCTAATGGTCGGTCTCTGGTCATGGCTTCCTAGGTCAACGTCTTTTTGATGTTTGATGGAGGAAAGATCAAGAAGTCAAAGCAAGACCAGCGAAAGCTTTTAACGTTTTCATTCTAGGGCTGAAGGCAAGAAAAAAAGTTTGTGAATGTTTATCTGTAACCCTTGAAAATTAAAGATCGTTCATTCATTCATTCCTACGGTCCACCTGACACCTGTCCATGTAAACACCAGAAGAATTGTTTGACACAGAGAAGCCAGCGAGCGAGCCACTGACTGCCCGTCCAACAAACAGACAAGACAGACAAACACAAAAACAACTGAAAGACTCACAGAGACAGAGACACATAGAGGCTCAAACGCGCGCGCTCGCACGCACACACGCGCGCACACACACACACACACACACACACAAAACACACACATAACATATACACACAGTGTATGCAGGTATACTACGTAAATAAACATGTGCCCAGCATTCCCATGAAAAAATTACTGTCAACGTCTACTACACAGAATCTCCCCATCCCACAACCACACCAATCTAATCCATACATCTTCCTCTAACCCCCCCCCCCCTCCCTTCCCCCCTTTCCCCCCCTCCCCCCCCCCCCCCCCCCCCCCCCCCCCCACACACACACACACACCTTTCATCCCTTACTGTCAACTGACCGGAACATTATCATCAGTTCCCCTCCACACACACACAGAATCTATCTACATAGACAGGATTAAACACGCATGCACGCATCAGTCCACTTACAATCCCCTCGTCTAACTACTACTAGTGCTGACTCCACTCCACTCCACTCCCCACTTTGATTAATTAATGAAACCAGCCCCCCAAGTATTCCAAGCATGTCTCCTGGTTACCTAACACTCTCAAGGGGGGAGATTTTGCGTCACTCTGAACATCGTGTCCATCCCATGACCCCTTTGGCGCGTGGTGGAGGGACAGTGACAACATTCCCTTGACCACTGGACGTGAGTGACATGTTAGGGCAAAGTGTTCACACCTCCGTGATGGGTCAGTAGTATCTAGCCAGATCTGTCTGTCTGTCTGTCTGTTGGTTGGTTGGTTGGTTGGGTGACTTGACTTCAGGGCGTCTTGATCTGAGCTGGTATGTCAGAGGGACGCTGTCTGTAGCCGAGCGGTTAAGACAGTTTGGACCGTGATCCTGTGAGACTGGTCCATGAAGTTGTGAGTTCGAATCCTAGCAGTGGCTTATCGTGAATCATACATAATAATAATAATAATGAAGAAGATGATGATGGTGATGATGATAAATGGAATTTATATAGCTCTATATCTTGCAAAGAAAAATCTAAGTGCTTGCATTCAACCTATTCTTACACAGTCATGCAACCAAGAACATTAGCTTAAATTAAACAAATTGAAATGTACTACTACTACTTCTACTACTAATAATAAATGGAATTTAGATAGCGCTATATCTTGCAAAAACACATCAAAGCGCTTGCATACAACACACCCATACACATACAACCAATACCAATTAACAAGAGTTGACAAATTCAACACACACACACACACACACCTCCTCTCCCCACACACACACCACACACACAACACACACACGATTTCCCAGGTCAACTTCAAGCGCACACTCGTCAATGTTTTAATTCCCTTCTTGCATGTAAATAAATATCCACATACAGAAATAGGGATATCGATGTTAGGCCCCTGCGAGGCTAGCGACGCAGGAAGGCCCTGCCCAGCCGCAAAAAAAAGTCACTTAAAGCGGTGTTGAAAGGATGCCTGTTCTGAGCCATCCTCCGCAGAGCACTACCTGCTAAGTGAGCCCCTACAGACGACACCATCAGCTGAGCAGGGCAGCCAGACTGAGTGAGAGACGCTTCTAGAGTGATGACCGCCACAGTGTCCCCTCAACGACCTCCTCCCATGAACTTCACATCCAAAGACTCTGATATTGTCAACCCACCACAGGCACAGAAGCGTGTTTATATTACGGAAAAGCGAAACAGGTTCTCATGAGACCAGAGCAGCCATTGCATCAGAACGGTCTTCTTTTATTACACGATGATCAATGACGATGAAGAATATGCTATGGAAATGCACCAGAGGCAGGTAGAAGCAGTCAGACAGACAGACAGATGTCATCGTGTATCAGACAGATATTAGAATAAAAATAACAGTAACAAATAGAACACAAAAGCATAATCAAAGAACCACAAGAATAGTAAAAAAAAAAAAAAAAAAGAAACCACCCAAAAACCCCAACAACAACAAAACCAAAAACACCCCAGGATTCAAGATTCAACATTTTATTTCAAGAAACCTCTCCCACCAAGGGGGAATACACGAAATTTAACAAAACCACAAACAATCCCCCCTTCCCCGAAAACACCTTTTTTCCCCATTTGTGTTCTAACCCTTTGCCCACGTACATAGTAACACTACCATTTAACTACAATAATTTTTCTTCCCCCTCTCCCCCACCCTCCTTAAAAACTTTTTTTTTTTTTTATTTCTCTCGACTCAGCATCTTTTGGGAACATCCCACCACTCACATATACAGTGACAGATGAGAAGATACTTTAAAAAAAAAGAAAAGAAAAAAAAAGAAAAACCAACCCAACCCCCGCAACAACCTGACCCCCAAGGGTATTTAAAAAAAAAAAAGAAAAAAAGAAAAAAAGATGGGGGAGGGAGGAGGATCATACAAACGAGAGGTGTTACTCAATAAGCCAGTGTGGGCCGGTCACCTTGAAGGAAAGTAGACAAGTCTAGTAGCAATACACAGGTGTTCATATCTACTACTTAGATCGTCCCTACCGGCTCTATCTCTCTTCTTCTTCTTTTTTTTTTTATTCTCTTCTTTATATATACATATATTATAATATATCATCAACCCCACCACCCTTCTTCTTTTCTTCTTTTTTTTCTCTTGTGTGTGTGAAACATTCTTTGTGTCAAGTGTCACGGTCGAACCATTAAGATAAGTAGACACAAAATTGTATAGTGTAATTGATTGTATTGTATGTGTGTGTGTATGTGTGTGTGTGTGTGAGAGAGAGAGAGAGAGAGAGAGAGAGAGAGAGAGAGAGAGAGAGAGAGAGAGAGAGAGAGAGAGAGAGAGAGAGAGAGAGAAGAGAGAGAATGAGAGAGAGCGGGGGAGAGGGGAGGGGGGAGTCCAGGTGACACGGCATTAATTTGAAACTGTTGTCAGGGACAAGCTTATTAATCTGTCCATCTCACGGACTTACTAATCACACGTTACTTCATAAAACGTGGCGGTGGTGGTGGGTGGTGGTAGTTGGGAGGGGGTGGTGGTAGTGGTGGTGGTGTGGTGGTGGGGGTGGGGTGGGGAGGGGTTGGGGGGGGGTTAGTGAGGGGGGGATGTGGGTGAGGTAGGGGGCTGAGGGTGGTGGTGGTTAGGATGTTGTGTGTGAACTATCCTAAGGCTAATAAACCTATGGCTATGGGAGATTCAACTCCTAGTTAGAAACTTGATTACTTGGCAAAAACTATTTCTGTCATATGTTGTTGTGTGTGTGTGTGCGTGTGTGTGTGTGTGTGTGTGTGTGTGTGTGTGTGTGTGTGTGTTGTGTGCGTGCGTGTGTGTGTGTGTGTGTGTTGGGAGGGGGGGGGGGGTGTTGACTTAATGTCCAGTTTTCTGTCGTTCTTTAGCTACAGAGCTACGAGGTTCATCAATGGTGAGATTTGTGTGTGTGTGTGTGTGTTTTTTGTGTATGCCACCGTTTCTGCCTACCATGAAGGTAGGTAGCCGTATTCCAACTTCGTGGATGGTGTGTAAACAGCCACACCAGTGTGCGTGCAGGTTTCTTGTTTTCATACCTTTTTTTTCCCCATCCGTTTTTACTGGCACGAATGGCCTACTCTCTTCTAAGAGGCAGAACCGTGTGCGCGAGCTGTTCTGCGTGCGTTGGCACAAGGGATCTCAGCTTACAGTCTCATCTGAAGGACTTTCGGGGCGGTGGGGTCAAGTCCTGGTGTTACCTTGATAAAGAGGAACATCCCCTCGATGGTGCCTCTAACCTAGGCTGGATCCAGGGGCTGTCAAATCGCGAGCGTGAACGCAGGTTTTTAACTATTTATTTTGATCTGAAAGTGATGTTTTGGAAAAGCACTGCTTTGTTAGTTATGTTGACTTTGATTGAGTTAATGCATTGTCTTGTGTGTGTGTGTGTGTGTGTGTGTGTGTGTATTATCTTGAGCATGCCATAAACTATTTGCATGTTATGTACACACACACACACACACACACACACACACACACACACACACACACACACACGTCTAATATTTCGTCTAATATCACTTTAAGTGAACAGACGTAAAATT
>CM054145.1:51966679-51974179 GCA_028751875.1 Rapana venosa
GATGGTATGAGGTACATAGGGATGGTATAGGATGGTATAGGATGGGTATGGTATAGGATGGTATAGGTATGGTATATGGATGGTATAGGATGGTATAGGATGGTTATTTATGGTATTAGGATGGTAAGGAAGGTATAAGTAAGGTATGGATAATGTATGGTATAGGATGGTATAGGATGGTATAGTAAGGTTTATGGATATGGTATAGGGATGGTAGTAGGTATGGTATAGGATGGAATAGGATGGTATGTATAGGATGTAGTATGTATAGGATGTTATAGGATGGTAAGGTATGGTTATGTAGGTATGGTATAGGATGGTATGGTAAGGTAATAGATGGTATGTATGAGGATAAGTGTATAGGTATGGTATGGACTGGTTAGTATGTAAGGTATGGTATGGATGGGATGGTAATATAGATGGTATGGTATGGATGCATAGATGGTATAGGATGGTATAGATGTATGGTATGTATAGATGGTATGGTATAGGTATGGTATAATATGGTATGGGATGGTATGGTAATGGTATTGTATAAGGTATGGTATGGATATGGTAGTATGTTATAGTATATGGTATTGATGGATAGTATGGTATGGTATGGGACGTATGCGGATCGTAATGGTATGGTATGCGGATGGTATAGATGGTAATGGTATGGTAAGGACGACGTATATACGTATGGTAATGGTAAGTAGGTATGGATGGGATGGTATAATGGTATAGTAATAAGGTCTTTAATGTATGTAGGATAAATGTAATTCAGTATGTATGGAATGGTATGAGTATACGGAAGATGGTATGGTATGGCTAGGATGGTATGGGATGGTAATGGTATGGATTGGATGATGGTATGTATGGTATGGTATGGGATTGGTATGTATCGTATGGTAATGGTATGGAATGTAATAGTATGGTATTAAGACTGGTATAGTATGTATGGAAGTATGGTTATGGTATGTTATGAGTATCGGGAAGGTATGGTACTGGTAATGGAGATGGTCATAGGAATGTAAGATGGTATGCATGTGATGGTTATGGATGGGAATGGTATTAAGTATGGTATAGTATGGTATTAGGATGGTATATATGGTATCGGATGGTACTGGTATAGGATGTATGGAAGGTATGGTATAGGATGGTATATAGGAGGTATAGTATGGTATGGTATGGTATGGATAGATGGATGGTTATAGATGGTATAGAAGGTATAGTATGTATGGTATGGTATGTATGATCATAAGTATATGTATGGTATGTATGGATTATAGATGGTATGGTCATGTATGGCATGGTATGCGGAATAGGTATGGTTTGGGATGGTAATGTTGAGGTATGGTATGGGACTGGTATAGTATGGTAGGTAGGTACTGTAATGTAGGATGAGTATATGGTACTGGTACGGATGGTTTGAATGGTATAGATGGTATGCTATGGTATGGTAATGGATGGTATGGATGGAGGTCATGGAATGGGATTGGTACATGGATGGTATGGTATGGTATGGGATGTAATAGTAGTGGTTCATGGATAGTATAGTATGGTATGCTATGGTATGAGTAGGGACTGGCAGTAGCATGGTACAGAATGGTAAGTATGGTTATGGGTATAGTCATGTATGGTATGTTTTGTAATGTGGAAGGTATGTACGTATGGAATGGTCATGTGATGGTATTGGGTGGAATTAGATGGTACTGTTCGGAATGATGTATACTTATGTATACGTATGGTATCGGATGGTATATAGGTAGGTATGGAATGGATGGTAATAGTCATGGTATGGTAGGTACTAGTATGGATGGTATAGTATGGTATAGGATGGTATAGGATGGTATGGTATGGTATCGGATGGTCATGTAAGATATGGTATGGCATGGTATTGTATGGTATAGGCATGTAAGAAGTAATGGTATGGGATGGTACGGTCATGTTCGTATGTGATAGTATGGTATAAGTTATGATAAGTATGGAACTAGAATGTAATGGTTATGGTATAGTATGGTACTAGTTAAGTATGGTCATGTCATGGTATAGTCATGGTACAGCAGGATGGTAAGTATGGTAAGAATGGTATAGCATGGTCTTGAAGTCATTAGTATGGTATAAGTACAGGGTGCAGGCCAGGCTGTCTGTGCTGTCTGTCTGTGCTGTCTATCTGTGCGTCTGTCTGTGCGGTCTCTCTGTGCGTCTGTCTGTGCTGTCTGTCTGTGCTGCCTCTCTGTCTGTCTGTCTGTGCTGTGTGTGCTGTGTGTGCTGTCTGTGCTGTCTGGCGTCTGTGCTGTCTGTCTGTGCTGTCTGTCTGTGTTGCCTGTGCTGTCTGTCTGTGCTCTGTCTGTTCTGTCTGTGCTGTCTGTCTGTGCTGTCTTGTCTGTCTGTGCTGTCTGTGCTGTCTGTCTGTGCTGTCTGTGCTGTCTTGTCTGTCTGTGCTGTCTGTCTGTGCTGTCTGTGCTGTCTTGTCTGTCTGTGCTGTCTGTCGGTGCTGTCTGTCTGTGCTCTCTGTCTGTGCTGTCTGTGCTGTCCTGTTTGTACTGTATGTCTGTGCTGTCTGTCTGTGCTGTCTGTGCTGTCTGTCTGTGCTGTCTGTCTGTTCTGTCTGTGCTGTCTGTCTGTGCTGTCTGTCTGTCCTGTCTGTCTGTGCTGTCTGTCTTCTCCAGCTGTAGTAGTACTCTACTGTAAGCCAGCTGTCAGGCCCCAGCGTTAACTGACACTTCTCTTTAGTCTCCCTTTATCTCCCCAGCCCATTTTCTGCTCTACTAGGCTGTAGATATAGAGCCAAGCTGTCCGCCCATGTATATAAGGTGAGATGCGGTGGTGTCGCTATATGACTTTCTTGTCGCTAACTGGCTTTAAGACGGTCAATTTCGCGAACTGGGTCCAAAAAAATTAACTTGAAATTAGGTTGTTTTTTTTAAAACTGCTTAGCACGCGTGTCGTTTTCTATCGACACATGAAAACAAGACAAATAATAATAATAATAATAATAAAAAAGAGTTTACACAAATTAAAGCTCAATCGAAACTGCGAACATAAAACAAAAGTGCACGGTAATTTTCTCGGGGGAAAATTTATCATTTGACCCGATTCGCACACTTACAAAGACAGCAGGAATGGTCAGATTCGGAATCGTTCGTCTAGCAATATTTACAGTCTGTGCATTGACAGCCCATCTGGTGAAAGAAAGGAGAAGGTTTTGTTTTTGGGTTTTTTCATCGCAAGCAGTTTCTTGGCTCATGGAGAGTTCTTGTCTCCTTTGAGCTTGTCCACTTTAGGACAAGGATCACTTTAGGACACAACACACGCGCGCACGGCTTATACATAATATGCATGTATTATATACACACAGGGATGGCCTGTTCTGTGCTGCTGTATTCTGTGTGTATGGGGTTGTTTGGTTGTATGTCTCGAGCTCTTTGAGTATTGTTTCACTATCATCTGGAGATTGTGTATTTAATAAAGTGGGTGTTGTACGTTTTCTATCCTTTTTTGGTTGTTCTGTTCTATTGTCTTGTTTTGGTTTTCTTCTTGTCTTTTTGTGTGTGTGTGTGTGTGTGTGTGTGTGTGTGTGTGTGTGTGTGTTTCCTTGGGAGGAGGAGGGAGCGGGAGTGGGGGGTGGGATATCTTTCTCTCGTTTTATTCTGTCTTTTTTGCCTTTCTTTCTTTCTTTGCTTTCTGTTTATTTTTCTTTGTCAGTTTGGTTGGTTGGTTTTCTTTTGGTTTGTCTTTCTGGCTTGAATTATGCGTTTGTTTTTCTTTTTCCTTTGCTTTTAATCTTCCTTTCTTGTTTTTCTTTAAAATTTGAATTTCCCTTTTCTTTCTTTTCTTTTTCTTCTTTTCTTTTCTTTTTATTTCTTCCATACCCATCTCTTTCATGTTGGTATTAAACCTTTCTCTTGTTCAATTCTGTTTTCTCTCTCTTGTTTGTTCTTGCCTTTTAAGTCCATTCCTCTGTCTTCACCCCCCCCCCCCCCCCCCCCAAAAAAAAAAAAAAAAAGAAAGAAAAGAGAAAAAAGTCCTGATACAGTTTGTTCTTCTCTACGGAATTGTCGTCCACTAGTCTTCTAAGAAACACACACTACTTCTTCTTCATGTGCCAGGTCTGTTGCAGACATCGGCGATCATGGCCTTCCATTCCTCTCTGTTGTCAGTTCTCCTGATGAGTTCATCGTTGGGGGATTCTTTCCTCGTTGCGTAGCTATTCAGACTGTGTATTTTGTGCGTTGTCTTCCTCTGTCTTTGGTACCACAAATCTTTCCACACAATATTTGCTTTTCTATTCCATCAGCTCTGTTTATGTGCCCCCAAAATTGTAGTTGTCTTTTTCTGATGGTTTTGAGTAGGGATCTTTTGTACCTGGCCATTTCCATACTTCTTCGTTTGACTTCTTTTCAGTCCATGATATTCTCATAAATCTTCTGATATACCACATTTTCTGCTGCTTCAAGTCTTCTTTCCTCTACGGAATTGTCGTCCACTAGTCTTCTAAAAAACACACACTACCGACATGAAAAAAATCCTATACTTAGTTTTTCTTCGTTTGGTTTTTTAAAGGCTGCTTCATCTGGGCCTAAGGGCTGGGTTTTTTTTTTGGTGGGGGAGGGTTGAGGATGGAGGTGGGTAGGGGATGGTGGAGGGAGATTGGGGAGGAGAGACGAGGGGGACGATTTGTGGTTTTGGTTTGGTTCACTCTTTGGATGGGTGACCGTTTGCGCGCCTTGGCTTCAGTACAGTCCCCCGGTTCACCCAGCTGTAAATGGATACCTGCCCTCTTTAGGGTCAGGGAAGGTAAAGCAGCGAGGGAGAGGAGATGGGCGCCGCCCTCAATATGCTGGCCCTAGAGAAGTGAGTCTCTGACGCCTCGCTCCCCTACGACCTTATAGGTTATGGGACTCCTTTACCTTACCTTTACTCTCATTATTGGTTCGGTTTAGTTTGGTTCACTCTCATTATTGGTTCAGTTTAGTTTGGTTCAGTCTCATTATTGGTTCGGTTAGTGTGGTTCAGTCTCATTATTGGTTCGGTTAGTTTGGTTCAGTCTCATTGTTGGTTCGGTTAGTTTGGTTCAGTCTCATTACTGGTTTGGTGTAATGTGGTTCAGTCTCATTATTGGTTCGGTTAGTCTGCTTCACTCTCATTATTGGTTCAGTTTTCTTTGGTTCAGTCTCATTATTGGTTCGGTTAGTCTGGTTCACTCTCCACTCATTATTGGTTCGGTTTTGTTTGGTTCAGTCTTATTATTGATTCGGTTTAGTTTTGGTTCACTCTCATTATTGGTTCGGTTTAGTTTGGTTCAGTCTCATTATTGGTTGGGTTTAGTTTGGTTCAGTCTCATTATTGGTTGGGTTTAGTTTGGTTCAGTCTCATTATTGGTTCGGCTTTAGTTTGGTTCACTCTCATTATTGGTTGGGTTTAGTTTGGTTCACTCTCATTATTGGTTCAGTTTAGTTTGGCTCAGTCTCATTATTGGTTCGGTTAGTTTGGTTCAGTCTCATTATTGGTTCGGCTAGTTTGGTTCAGTCTCATTTTTGGTTCCGTTTAGTTTGGTTCAGTCTCATTATTAGTGTTGTCATTATAGTTGGAAGTTTCTCCCGTGGGGATGCCGGGCTCCTATCAGTATAAATAGCGTCCCTGCATTCTGGAAATTCTGTGCTAGAAATGTCCTTTCTTTTCTATCACTCTCTATGTTTCTTTCTGCCATGGTTCTTTTTCTTCCTGTCACCTCCTCTCTAGCTTTTTTCTGTCTTCTTGGACCATTCTCCTGCCTTTTTTTCCCCCCCAGAAAGACTTCGAAGATAAGGAAAAACACCCTATATGACTGGGATATATAGAAGGGGATGGGGGGGGGAAGGAAATAAAAGAAAGGAAAATACCGAATGGAACACGACTAAAGCAAAAAGCAAAAAACAAAAATACTCAATAGAAACAAAGTGTGTGTGTGTGTAGAAGAGGGGGGGGGGGGGGGGGGTAGGAGGAGGGAGGAGCTGAAAAGAAAACAAGGAAAGAGAGAAGGAAGGAAAGAAACAAGGAAAGAAAGAACGAAGAAAAAAAAAAAAGAAACAGAAGGAAGAGGAAGTTCAGGAGGAAAAAACCATGTGTCGCTCTAAAAGGCTCCGTACAGTCCACTTTTCCCCAAACACACACACACACAACACACACACACACACAAACAACACACACACACACACACACACAACACAACACAACACACACACACACACAACACACACAACAACACACATACACACACACAGGCAGACAGACACACACATACACACACAGACACACACAGACACAGACACACAGACACACACACAGACACACACACACACACAGACACACACACAGACACACACACACAGACAACACACACACACAGACACAGACACACACACAGACACACAGACACAGACACACACACAGACACATACACACACAGACAACACACACAGCAACACACACACACACACACACAGACACACATGCACAGACACATACAGACACAGACACAGACACACACACAGACACACACACACAGACACACACAGACACACACAGACACACACAGACACACACAGACACACGCAGAGACACACACACACATACACACACAGACACAGACACACACACACACACACACACAACACACACACAGACACACATACAGACACACACAGACACACACTCACACATAGACACACACACATACAGACACACACACATACAGACACACACACACACACAGACACACACACACACAGACACACACACACACATACACACACACACACACACGACACACAGACACAGACACACACACAGACACACACACCGACACAGACACACCCACACAGACACACCCACACAGACACACACACACAGACAAACACACACAGAGACAAACACACACACACACACACAGACAGAGACAGAGAGACAGACAGACACACATACACACACATACACACCATGCTCATTCATACACATACTCCCCCCCCGCCCCCCACTCCCCCCCTTTTTGTTGTTGACATTTCTCGTAATCCTTTTTTCCTATCGTCTAATATCATTTAAAGTGGAAGGACTTTAAAGCGAGGAAGAAGAAGAAGAAGAACAACACACACACACACACACACACACACACACACACACACACACACACACACACACACACACACACACACACACACACACACACACACACACACACACACACACACACACACACACACACACACACACACACACACACACACACAACACAAACACACCACACACGCACACACAAAGAGAGAGAGAGAGAACTTACAACTACACTAGACTGACAGGCAGCCAATAGAACACAGTAGTAAGCACTACCGCCGAAACCCACATACATCTAATAAACTGAGGCCTTTTGAAGTCAATGGGGGCAATAAATGACACACATAAATGCCAGCCTCCCTCCGCCCCAGTCACAGACCCCCACATACAGCTCTACAGCAGACACACTGACCTGACCACTGACCA
>CM054145.1:51979179-51999179 GCA_028751875.1 Rapana venosa
TTAATTCACAATGAAAATCTTCCTTGTTATGCATATGAGATGGCATAACAATAGTTTATGGGGTCAGAATTGAAATCAGGTTTATGCCCAGAGCAAAAATTGCCCGGGGCAAAGGGCAACTGGCTTGAGGGGTGGTGGTGATGGTGGGGAGGGGGGGGGGGGGGGGGGGGGGGGGGGGGGCGGGGGGATCACTCTCCAATCAACATGGCTATGACACCTTTCCAAAAGAAATAGCGGCTGGATTAGAAAGACTCCACAAAAGTCGTAGAACCACTTTCAACCATTCTCCTATCAATTTTTTTGTTTCTTCTTCTTCATCTCATCTTTACTTCCTTCAATTTTAACAAGCACACACTCTTCTAAGACTCACGCTGGTTATTAAGCATCACTATTAAAAATCAGACAATAGGTTAGAAATGGTCTCTATCGCGGAGTTTATTAGGTTAAAGCCAAGGGGAATAGGGATTATCCTGGATTAGAGAGACAAGGGTTTATTTCCAAAGGTTGCTGAGACCTCCTCCCAGTCTCTGAAGCTTTGACTGAAGTCCTATAGGATGCTTGCCAGTCTGGTGTGAAGTGTTTGAGAGGGGTGTAGGGTGGGGTGGGGTGGAGGGATAAGTTCTGAGTGGTGGGATTAGAATGAAAGGAGGGGTTTGGGCTTTAAGATAGGGTCTCTAAGATGTTATATTGCTGTTCCTGTCGTGACATGTTGGTGCCAGCGTGAGAGTGAGAGAGGGAGAGGGAGAGAGAGAGAGAGAGGGGGGGGGGGGGGAGGGAGGGAGAGAGAGAGAGAGGGTGAGAGGGAGAGAGGGAGGGAGGGAGAGAGAGAGCTTGTGTGGGAAATCCATGTACTTAATATTTCTAGGAGAGAGAGAGAGAGAGTTTGTGTGGGAAATTCATGTACTTAATATTTCTATGTTCTATTGACGAAAACAGGATAGGAGCTTGAATGGCATGTAATGAAACCCACTGCTGGCTAAAAGATTGATGCAGTTTATTGAATTTACGATCAAACATATTGGTAATAAAAATTATTTCTGGGCTCTTGAAATCAGACGTTTTCTTTATTCATCCAAAACTATACATTTTTTTTTAAGTATTTTTGGGGCCCCCTCTATTCTTCATTTCAACTCATTTTTTTGGGTCCAAAAATAATTGTTGACCTTACTCATGACTTTTCTTTCAAAGCATCACGTTCTGTTTCCCTGTAAACCGCTCTTGCCCCTTTCTTAACCCCCCCCCCCCCCCCCCCCCCCCACACCAACCAACAACAAAAACAGCTACCCCCAAAAAGTATGTATTTGTTTGAGTTTTCTGTAGAAATTAGCTCTGTAATCTATGCTTCAGAAAAGCAAAGCAACAACAACAGCAACAACAACAACAAAATCCAAACCAGAACAAAAGGCCCTGTTACTTGGCTTTTTTGAAAACTGTATATTTGATCCTATCTCTACAAAGAGGGGATGGCAGAGCTCAGTGGTCAGAGCGCTCGCTTTCCCCAAGCTAAGGTTAAGCAGCATCGAGCGTGGTTACCACTTGGGTGGGTGACCGTTTCCGCGCATTGGCTTCAGTACAGTTCCCCCAGTTCACCCAGCTATAAAACGGTACCTGCCTCTTTAGGGTCAGGGAAGGTAAAGCAGCGAGGGAGAGGAGATAGGCGCTGCCCTCAATATAGCTGGCCCCTTGAGAAGTTGAGGTCTTCGATGCTTGGCTCCCCTATGACCACATAGGGTATGTATGGGACACCTTTACTAAAATGAGGTGAGTTGTCTACCTATAAAATAGGGGGAAAAATGGCATTGGTTCTTTTCAAAGGACAGTAATTTGTTTTATGGGGTCTATATAGTTATGGAATTTTCTTTTTTTAAATGTTATTCATATTTTTGTCTATTCAAAATCTACAAAAATGCACATGTGCTCATGATCATTCCCATCTTATTTAATGTCTTTACACACACTTACACACACACGCACGCACGCGCTACACACACACACACACACACACACACACACACACACACACACACACACACAACACACACACACACACACACACACACACAACCACACTTTGTCTAAAATGACTACATGTGAATAGTCTTTAAACTGAAGATATCACACACACACTTTTGTGAAGAGATGTGAAATTGAAGACCACCACACACACACACTTTTGTCACACTTATGTCACACACTTATGTTACACTTTTATGTTACACACTTATGTTACACTTTTATGTTACACACTTATGTTACACACACACACTTGTGTAACACACACTTGTGTAACACACATACATACACACTTGAACCCCCCTCACACACACTTGTGTAACACACACTTGTGTAACACACACACATACACACTTGAACCCCCCTCACACACACTTGTGTAACACACCACTTGTGTAACACACACACATACACACTTGAACCCCATCACACACACTTGTGTAACACACACCACACCACCTTGTACCCCCCTCACACAGTTACGTAACATATACCATACTAGTACCCCCCCCCCCCCCCCCCCCCCCCCCCCCCCACACACACACACACACTGTGTAACACACACACACACTTGTACCCCCCCCTCACAAAGTTACGTAACACACACATACTTGTACCCCTTCTCCCCCCCTCCACACACACACACACACACTTGTGTAACACACATACACACACTTGTAACCCCCTATCACCCACCCCATTCCCCCATATATCATATTATAGTCTACAACACAGAAAACCTTGCACCTCCCATTCATCATATCACCTTTAACACAGTCATCTCCTCCTCCAAATCTTCAAAGGAAAGACGGCGTCAGATCACAGGGGCTAAGTCAGCATCAAAGACCTAGCTGGTGTAGGGGCAGGAAGGAAAGGCCCGGCGCCCAAATGTAGCTTCTGTGTCTTCTTTCTTTCCTGCCAACCAACCAGCCTTGATAGAATAACTGTCTCGTTTGCTCTTCTCACACAAGTAATCCGCTTTGTGGCTTCAGATTTCAAAGAGGCGCTCTTTAACTTATGCAACACACAAAGACCGTATCAAGGGAGAAATTGTCTGCGTGGTCTTTTTTTGTTTTTGTTTTTAAGTCGTTGTGCAAATGTTTGAAGAGCATTTGAAACTAAAAAGCTGTGCTAACAAGAAAAAAGATTTTGGACGAGGGAAAGAGAGACAGAGACAAACAGACTGACAAACAGACAGAGGGGCACATCCAAGAGCTCAGTCCAAGTCAGTGGCTGCGACCTCAAAGAAAGCGTGAAACAAGACGCAGCCTTGTTGTATTCCAGTCTAGAAAAAGAATAGCTCAGATCTTGACCAGTCCTGCACACACTATGTAACTCTATCTCCTTACTGGACGATTCCATAACCTTTCCCAAACTTAACAGGCGTAAATGTTCTATAGCACACACAAAAAGACCAATCCATTGGCAAGGTTAAAAGCTGTTGAAAAGTCGTTAACAGCAAACAAGTGTCTCTATGTATCATTCTTTTATAACTGGCAATGAAAGTAGAAGAAAATTATATGTGTTTACTCATGATGTCTTTTATATTTCTGTAATCGGCTTTGGGATACTTTCTGCCTGTCTTTTGTAACTGTAGCAGCGAAACAGGGGATGTGTTGAAATCTAATTTTGAACACTTTTACTGATCAGATATTCAGCCATACAATCCCTTCATCTAATTAAATTTGATTTTTAAAAACCCAACAACTATCCTGTCCTCATCTAACTGCGAAAAAAACTGTTTTATAGAAAACTACAACCAATTCTGCGTGAGGGCAGACACCTTTATACCAAAAATACATTAATGAAAAAATACTGATTTGGAGGCAACAACATTAATCTCAGACGTTTTTTGAGGATTGATTACAGATTGCCACGAAACAAGTGTACTGTGTTAGGAATGATAAAGAAAGCATTTCCAGAATTGTCACACACACACAAAACCAACACGCACACACCCACCCAACATACACGCACACAAAACCAACCCCCTCCCTCCTCCTCCCCCCCCCCCCCCCCCCCCCCCCCCCCCCCCCCCCCCCACACACACACACACAGGCATCTAGTATCTACTAGGGGTTTCCCTATATCCTGTTTCAAAATGTCATTTCCCTAGGACGAATATCATTTCATATACGCACTCTATCCTAAAGTGTTTGCCCTGCAAGTGAAAGAAGAGTGCTTATGTGTGTGTGTGTGTTGTGTATGTGTGTGTGTGTGAGTGTGTGTGTAAGCTAGCGTGGATTTGTGCGCTCCACTATACTACTGTATACCGCGCGACTGCGTGTCGTACAGCAGAGAAATATTGGATCTCAACTGAATCAACACATTTCTGTCAAAAAAATGACACGCGGCTAATTGCTACCATATTTCATTTGCTCTCAGATTGTGACAAGTTCGAGTGTAGTGAAGTGGGGGTGTGACAGCACTCGTAACATGACCCAATGTTTGTTTGCTTGCAGGACAGCAAAAAAAAAAAAGTCATTTTGAACGTTTGTTCCGCAGAAGAAATGACAGCTTTCTACTATGTTTGACAAATCCAAAGTTTGTCAAAGTTTCTGTTTCGTTCTTAAATATTTGTTGTTGATTAGATCACAATCACAATGACAGGTTTGTCTCTTTGTCTGTCTGTGTCTATCTGTCTTGTCTCTGCCTCTGTCTTGCTCTCTCTGTCTGTCTGTCTGTCGGTCTCCCTCCCACTCTGGTGTGTGTGTTTGTGCGAGCATGTGTGTGTGTGTGTTCGTGCGTGCGTGCGTGTGTGTGTGCGTGTGTGTGTGTGTGTGTATTTTCTGTAATGTTTTTGTCGGCCTATTTTCCTTTTCTGTAACTGTTGTTTGTGTTCGTTTTCGTTTGTTTAGCTCAAGTTGTCCTTTTAATCCTTACCACCACCTCTCTCCCCCCCCCCCCCCTTCCCCCACTCCTCTCCACACCCCACCATATCCCCATCCTCAAAAATAAAGACAGTTTCAGTCAAAAAAACAAAACAAACAAAAAACAGGAGCCGTTGGATCTTGTTACGTGGACCATGTCAACGTTGGTAATGGGAGAGTGGTAGCGTATGAAATGAAAATCGGCAGAGAAAACCCAAAAGCAAACACAAATCCACAGCCGCCGTATGGCGGGGAAGGGGTCGTGGACAAGCATCAGTATCATATTGCAGGCGCCTGTTGTGCTGAAGGGACCCGGGGCTTCAAAAAGTTAAGTTTATGTCTGGTCTCAGATGACGCAGATTGGCTCAGTTTTAATCTCTTAATCGCTCTGTCTCTGTGTGTATGTATGTACCTGTCTGTATGTTGTATAGTCTTCTTACTTCTTCTTCTTTCTTCTTCTTCTTCTTCTTCTTCTTCTTCTTCTTCTTCTTCTTCTTCTTCTTCTTCTTCTTCTTCGTGTCTCTGTGTCTCTGTATGTGTCTGTAATCTTTCTCTCTTGTAGCCCACATTCTGGTGTATGTGTGTGTGTGTGTGATATTTATATTATATGAACATATGAACACACACACACATCTATCTATCTATCTATCTATCTATCTATCTATCTATCTATCTATCTCTCTCTCTCTCTCTCTCTCTCTCTCTATCTAGCTAGCTAGCTAGCTAGCTAGCTATCTAGCTATCTAGCTATCTATTATAATTATTCTTATTAATCTAGAAGAACGACACCTTATGGATTGCTATCTCATGACTTTGATGTCTTCTTAGTTTTGATGTCAGTCTGATTGTAGCAGTTTTTTTTCTGGCCAACTCTTATACGATGTTATGGCGTTTTCTTAATATCTTGTATTGTCCTAGTGCATGTCAGAATTGACAAGTTCCGACATAAAATTGCAACAAAAAGGTAAATGTCCATGTCTATTTTGTTTCTTTATAAATTATATCACGCTCTTTTCTCATGACTTTCCGCCATTGCTATAGTTGTAAGTGGTTACCCGCACCTGTTTTCACCCAACCATTTCTAAAATATGAGGGTTTTTTTTTAAATTTTGCCTTGGCTGCATGCGTTATGTGATGTGTTATTCAATGATACAGTCACTTTAAGAAATATAAACATGGGTGGGGGGTGGGGGTGGGGTCCGGGTAGGACAACCTGTTGGTTAGAGGTTGCACTCACAATTTATCAGGCCCGGGATCCAGCCCAGGTCTAAGCCACTACCGAGATACTCATTCAAGGGGATTTTCCCCTGAAGTTAACATCAGCACTGACTCTCACCTCACCTAAACCTATCCCCTAGTCCCTCCCTTGAACCGTGGGGGGCACTCATGAAGATTTTGCAACCAGCTTCCTCCACTCCCCCCCCACCCCCTCCTCTGCTTTCTGTCGCATTTCCTTCCACTCAAGGCCAGTCCTCCACTCTCTGATGTTGTCTTCCCATCCTTTTCTCTTTCTGCCTCTTCGTTTCCCTCCTTGTACTGTTGTTCCCTGTAGGACTTGTACTGACTCTGCTTCCCTCCAAAATTCATTCGGATAAAACTGTAAACCCAGCCCCCCCTGTGTGTGAACCCACGCAGAACATCTTGCACACGTTCTTCCTTTCAGAAAAGTAGGCCATGTGTGTAGGTGACAACAGATGCACAAAAAATGGGGGGGGGGGGGGGGGGGGGGAGGGAAGGGAAGGAAATAATCACTTCTAAAACGAGACATACCTCAGTATCTCTGCCCAAACTTTGAAAGAATGGAGACTTCTTTCTCCATAAATTAGGGTGGGTTTTGTTGTTGTTGAAAGATTCAGGTCAGATGGTTTGCTTTTGTAGGAAATCGCTCAATCACTTTCTTGTAATAATAATAATAATAATATATGGAATTTATATAGCGCTGAATCTTGTAAAGCAACAAATCAAAGCGCTCAGATTTCATTTCATACCACTTTAAGTCACGGCAGATTTCTCTCCATGAAATTCGGGCTGCTCTCCCCGGGAAGAGCGCGTCGCCACAAGAGCAGCGCCACCCATTTTTTTCCTTTTTCCTGTCTGCAACTGTATTTAGTTCCTTATCAGAGTGGCTTTTTTCTAAGAATTTTGCCAGGGACAACTCTCTTGTTGCCGTGGGTTCTTTTACGTGCGCTAAATAATTACGTATAACACATGGGACCTCGGTTTATCGTCTCATCCGAAAGACTAGCGCCGAGACCACCACTCATGGTCTAATGGATGGGGGAAAAGTTTCCGGTCCAAACGGGGTACGAACCGCCGCACATTTCAGACCCGGACTTTTCGCTTTCTAGACAGGCGCGTTACCTCTAGACCACCGATCCACCCGGTACATAGTCTCTGCTTTCAAATTCCTTTAATGTTTGCAAAATGGTCCTTTTTTTCCGAGTTCATAACAATACATCGTTCAATTAGGCCTAGTTTAAAACCCTGAACTTGGAATGTGGCTACCCTAATGGTGGGCAATTTCTGTCGCATACGCAAAACTCTCCGCATTGGTGAATGTCTGGCCGGGCCGAGGCACGAAAAAATAAACAGAAGTTTAAAACAAATGTATATAAACAAACCAGCCTCTATTCAGTTAAACACACACCAACACTCTCTCTCTGTCTCTCTCTCTCACAAACACACATGCATATAGGAAAAAAAGGTCAGACAGGGAAGATAATAGTTATGGTTGAGTGGGAAGAGGAGGAGGGGGGGAGGGCACACACACACACACACACACACACACACACGCACACACGCACGCACGCACGCACGCACACACACACACACACACACATATCGAGATAACCGTATATACAACAATATATTATAGAGTGCCATGCATCGCTTAATATTGTGTGGCCTCGACCGACTTCTCTCTCTAGCTCTCTCTCTCTCTCTCTCATATCAGGGAGTAAACACCAACTTCAACGGCAAGTAGAGCGCGGCCTTTTCCCAAAGCAATACAAGGTCATTAGCATAAAAGGCGCGAAAAAAAGTCAGTTTTACACGTGGCCGTGGCGGGGTCAGCACAGCACTGTCGTGCCAGTCTCGTGTCTCCAGAGACTGGGAGAGAGAAAAGGATACGTGTCTGAAAATAAATAGTCAGAAAAAGTGTGTCTGTCTGTTGGTCTCTCTCTCAAGCTTGCGATTAAAGACTCTCTCTTTCTCTCACCCTTGGGAATAAAGAGTCTCTCTCATGTACATGGTAAACATCAGTGTGCTTGTATGTGTGTGTGTGTGTGTGTGTGTGTGTGTGTGTGTGTAGGGGAGAGAGAGTGCTTGTGTATAGGAGAGAGAGAATGCTCTCTCAATGAGTGTGTGTGTATGCGTGGGTTTGTGTGTGTGTGTGTGTGTGTGTGTGTGTGTGCGCGCGGGCGTGTGTGTGTGTGTGTGTGTGTGGTTGTAGGAGAGAGATAGAGAGATAGATAGATAGATAGATAGATAGATAGATAGATAGATAGATAGATAGATAGAGAGAGAGAGAGAATGACAATGACAATTTTTTTTATTTTGAGGATAATGAATAAGCACACATGTGCTTTTTTACATCCAGTCCCGCCCGTTAGGGATACATCTGAATAATAACCCAATACTTATACAGTCTCATGAGAGAGAGAGAGAGAGAGAGAGAGAGAGAGAGAGAAGAGAGAGAGAGAGAGAGAGGGAGAGAGAGAGAGAGAGAGAGAGAGAGAGAGAGCATACTCTGTCAATGACTACTGGGGAGAAAAGATGCCATTAACATCAGAATGAAGTATTGTGCGTTATGTATGCTTCTCCCTGTCATCGTTATCTTGTTCTTTTTGTCATCTTCATTAGTAGTTATTGATGTTTTTGTTACAGTTGTTGTTGGGTGATGCTGTTATAGTCGTCATTATTGTTAGCGGTGATAATAATTATTAGGAATGATGGTGGTATTGGTGGTGTTCTAAACAACCAACAAGACTGAGTGATGGTGGTGTAACCACAGGTGTGTATGTATATGGTGTATTTGTATGTGTGCAGGGCAGGGTTTTCTCTGGTTAGTGGCTTCATGGCGCCGTTAAAATTGCACGGCATCTTATGGACAGGTGGATCTGAGGATGCAACAAAGCAAGCCCTAGTGAGGGTGGCTGGCTCAGGAGGAGTGACATGACGTTGGAGTTAGAGCAAATACTACAGCCTGAAGAGAAATGATATTGTATTAAACAAACCAACCAACCAACAACTATTGGTTACATCGGACAAGCCACAAGATGATAATTTTGAATTATCAACCTTTGTTTTCAAGTTTAACTAGACTCTTCTCTAGTGATCATTTTTGCTTTGTGGACTGTAACCGTCAAAGTGTCTTAAAGCTCTGAGCTTCATCAATAGTGAGATTTTTGCAACTGCGTCTGTTTCCTCCCATCGTTAAGGGAGTAACTTTCGACTTCGGAGATACAGTTGAGAATGAAACCTACCAATTTATCCAGGACAATCTGGAGGTATCTCCTTGCTCTTTGCGATCTTCGACTGTCTTGGGTTATTTTGTCGTGCACAAGTCCCTAGGTCTGACTGGTTGAAAGACTTGACATTTAGGTCGATTTTCCTGTCAAACTGTGAAGAAAGGGTGAGGATGAGAATCAAATCCAGAACCACACACACAGTTTACTTGTTAGGCAGGCTTACTTCTTGCCACCGTCATTCTTGTTATGTCATATGATTTGGAGAAAATATAGACATGATGAACAACTCCCTAGAAAAAGATAGATAACTTCTTTATTCCGTGCCTTTAGTACTGACAAGATAATTTGTTGCATTCAAGCCACCATTACCACCCACACTGACAAAAAAGGGATGCACACCTTTACCATCTAAGTCTCTAACTTGCCCCCCATTGTCGACAGACTTTTCGATCACGTGTGAGCGGGTGTGTGTGTGTGGTGTTGGGTGGAGAAGAAGAGGAGAGAAAGGGAGTGCGGGTACAAAACAGGCATGGACTGTTTAGCCATTTTGACAAACTCCCGCTGCGATACAGTAACGAACTAGGCGACGACAGACAACAGAAGACACTGACTGCCCAAAACCAGGGGAAACATGATGTATTTTGTTAGGGACTTTTCCACGAAATAGATTGCTCTGTTTGGAGCAAGCGGAGGGCCAAAGTTTTTGACTCTTGATGTTTTAGGTTTTGGTAAACTGGGGATGGCGGTGATGTTGTTTTTTTTTTTTTGGGGGTTTAAGGGGATTTTTTTTTTTTTTTTGGGGGGGGAGGGGGGGGGGGGGGGGGGGGGGGGGGGGAGGGTTTGGGAGTATTTCCCTTTTTTATGAATTGTGTTGAGATAAAGTCCCAGGGGGGTTGATTTTTAAGTTAGTTTTTTTTTTTGGTTGTATTTTTTTTTTGCAAAATAACCTATCTACATAACGTATAATTTTTCTAATTGACGTCTTTTGTTTTTTACCCCTTTCTTGTTCAACATCTTTATAATTTTTTTTGGGGTTTTGGGGAAAGTTCTTCCCCCCCCTCCCCTTCAAATCTATTTTCCCCCTGGGATGCCGGGGGGCCCCCGCAGTATAAACAGTACCCACCTTCTAAATTTTGTGCTAGAAATTTCTCTTTTTTCTATCTCTCTCTTTGTTTCCCGCCTTTTCTCCTGTTCTCCGTCACCCGCCTTTAGTCTATTTCCTGCCTTCTTAGTCCATTCCTCTGCCTTTTTCCAGAAAGACTTAAAAGATAACAATTCTCTCTTATGCTGAAGTGGAATGCGCTGGGCCTGACTTAAAGGTAAAAAGTAAAGGAGTCCCATAACCTATAAGGTCGTAGGGGAGCGAGGCGTCAGAGACCTCACTTCTCTAGGGCCAGCATATTGAGGCGCGCCCATCTCCTCACCCTCGCAAACGGTCACCCATCCAACTGGTAACCACGCTCGACGCTTCTTAACTTGGCTGGGGGAAAGCGAGTGCTCCGACCACTGAGCTATCCCGTCCCCCTGGAAGGCCAGGAACTTAACGGCAGTGTGACGCATTTTCGCTCATATTTACAGGCAACAATAGTTGCTGTGTTGAGTGTTCGATGAGGAAGAAGAAGAAATCTTTTTTTTTCTGTTCCTCCCCATTCTAAATTTTTGTTTTGTACAGACCCCCCCCCCCCCCCCCCCCCCCCCCCCACCCACACACACACACACTTCCGCCCCCTCCCCTGCCGTTTGCTTGCTTATCGGTGTTATTTTGTCTAAAGTTCCGAGTAAAAGCACTCACAAAATAATGAGCCCATTTATGTTTTCATTTTCTTTTTTCAGGATTGGGGGGGGGGGGGGGGGGGGGGGGGGGGTGGATGGAAGTTGGAGGAGGCATCTGGGATTGGTTAACTGCTTACATGCGTTTGTTTTTGGTAGGGGTATTGTCTTCAAAGTAATTACGTTCTTAGGTAATTAGTACATCAGCGGGTTTTTGTGTCTATATTTGTTAATACAAGTTTCCTGGTCTTACAAGTGAGATAATTTACACTCAGGTCCATGCCGTAAAGACCGTCATCTAACACGCTTAATTCAACGTGTTTGTGTTAATGAACACAAAAGATGAGGGTCCCGCAGACACCACTGGTTCATGCATGCCATCTTGCATGCTCTGCACCTTTAAACATGAACTCACACACACACACACACACACACTGGTGCCCACGGAGAGATCGTTTGTGCCAGCCCAGATGATACGATGACCACTACGATCCTGTTCACATTGCTATGCTTCAAAATGATGTGTCCCTACTTGGCTCGATCATGAAACAGTTAGACACAAGTTTGGGAAGCCAGTTTCTGACCTATGATTTTTTCCCAAACAAATGTGTCATAGCTCCCACACACCCTCAGAGAGCGGCTAATAAATTATACTCAAAGTCTGCTGGTTGAAGCAGAGAGGGTGGGGAAAAGCTCTTTTCCTTGGCGTGGTAGTAACTGGTGTTTGATGTGAACAGAAGACTACTTTTCCCGCAAGACAGGATAGTGTTCAAATCAGGTTTTGCTCTGCATAAGACAGTATTCAAACGAGGCTTTTTCTCCACGTAGATGTTATCGAAATGAAGTTTTATGCTGCAGTGGTATAGTCAAGAACAGTCGTGTATATCCACTGTTGTTCGCACACGCCAAATAAATGCTAAGCTTTGTCAGTCATTGATGTAAGAAAAGTGGCAAGACCTACATTAAACTGTTGTAACAGCTTTTGAAATGAGACTATAAACCGAGACCCCATGCGCGAACGCACGCAGAACATCTTATGCACGCGTTAATCCCCTGTCTGACTTTTGGAAGAGCCGGCTGTTCTTGCCGTTAAAAATGGATGACAAAAGATATATTTTGAAAAATGCATGCACACTGGTGTCCTGCTTAGACATCATCCCCGAAGTCGGAATGCAGTTACCTTAATGGTAGGCAAAAAACGGTCGCATAACCAACGATTTCACCAGTGGTAAACCTTGGAGCTCTCAAGCCGAGGAACGAAAACATCAACAACCCAACCACTGACTGTTGTTATGCTAGGAAATGTAACCTTGAGATGGTCTTCAGCCTATAGCTCACCTTGAAGAACTTCAGAAGACAAAAATCCTCTAGCGTTGGAGTAAGACTGCCAAAATGGTGAGATACCTGAAAAGTCACGCACACAAACTTCTCATCAAGTGTGTACTTCAGTCTCACAGGAGATGAGTGAGACAAGAGTACATGTTCTGTGGATTCCAATGATGGAAAGCTGGGGAACACCCAGCAACCCAATAATCACATTAATTGTCGAGAGTGTGATGCCTTTGAGCTCATGATGGTAAAAGGGCACCGTCTGTATTCATTAATTTTGCTAATGATTGTGGTGGTAGTTGTTGGCAAATAAGCCAAAAGTCAGATCACAGTCATCATGGACAGACTCCTATATTCCTCTTTGGTGAACGCTCAAACAGCTACTCTGGAGACCCTGACAAATGTCGCCGTATGCCGAGGGGCCCTTCAGGGGTCCGAAGAGCTTGTCCCTCATTAACCTACTGAGGTCAGATATTGGCCCTCAGTATTTGGTGTGTTGGACAGGTCTGGAGGAAGTGTTCCACTGTTATAGGAGAGGTGAAGTGCCGCAGGGGAACACCGCAGAGTTACCAATGTGAAACCTGGTGAATATGGGATGTCTGAGTCTGCAGTGTCTAGTCCTCAGTCTCACAATGTCACTTGGTCTTCTCTGGGCAGGAGGTTAGTAGTCATCCTTACTGTTGAAATTAGGGTGCTGCTGAAGCCATCTTCTCTCTTGCTTTTACTTCACTATTGTGTCTACTTCTTCATACGTCACTTTCTGCTCCTCTTGAGGCATAATATGACCTCCTACCTTGGCCAGTAGGTCAGTTTCCTTGTTGCCATGGATGCTGCAGTGTGAAGGAACCCACTGGATGACTGTATGCTCAGTGGACTGTTGCAGGGCAACAAGAGCGGAGGCAAGGGTGTTAAGTTCCTTGTTTTGTGAGTTCTGAATGGTCTGATGCACAGACAGGGCATTTGAGAAGACAATTCTGGGGTATTCGAATTGCCTCTGTATTGGTGCACAGTGTATTGACATTTGTCAACAATGCATCTGTTTAGGCTCCTTAGTTTCCTAAAGAACTTTCTAGTTGTACTGATTGGCAGATTTCTGTGCCATCTTTCAATGTAATGAAGACTCCGCCGCCTCCATTTCTAATAGCGTCTTCTGCTGATCCATCTGTGAATGCGTGTGTCCAGAGCTGTCTTGGAGAGGTTTCTTCCATGAGCCTTCTGTATTAATTCCATGAGAACATGAACATTTTAGTTTTTCGATGGCTGTATGTATATATCTTCAAATAGACTACAACCTTGTTATGGTTCTTTTGAACACTTCTTTTCTATGTAGTCGGTAGATCAGTGTTCGCTTTAAATGTTGACTTGACTAGGACATAGGATAGTCAACACGGATTGAACCGACTTATTTCCAAAGAGCAGAAAGTCCTTGCCGACTTATTTCCAAAGAACACAAGGTCCTTTGTTGAGAAGACTGTGGTGGTCTGGAGCTTATCATCACTGTCTGGGGAACAAGAGGTCAGTAGTTTAGACCATGTCCAAAAACTAAGGATCTTGGACATTATCCCCCATTCGACCTTGAGTGTTATTCTGGGTACTAGCCTTTCTCACGAGACTATAATAATACAGTAATGTCGGTTGGTCAGAAGAAGAGAAACTGCATACAATCGTTATCTTGGAGTATGGATGGAAGTGTCGGAATCTGAGCTCTTTTTCTTTCTTATTCTCCCCCCCTCCCAACCATCTCTCTCTTTCTCCCCTTCCTCCCCCTCACCCTCTCTCTATGTCTCTCTCTGTCGCTGTGTCTCTCACTCTCTGTGTCTCTGTCTGTCTTCTGTCTCTCTCATTCATTTCATTCACGTACTATTTTATATTTTTTGTCATTATCGTAATTTTCAGTTCATGATTTTTTTTGTCATTATCGTAATTTTCTGTCCATGATATTTTTTGTCATTATCGTAATTTTCAGTTCATGATATTTTTTGTCATTATCGTAATTTTCAGTTCATGATATTTTTTGTCATTATCGTAATTTTCTGTCCATGATATTTTTTGTCATTATCGTAATTTTCTGTTCATGATATTTTTTTTGGTCATTATCGTAATTTTCTGTTTAGTTACCTCTTGTAAATATGTGGGTCAATGGCCTTTGGGTGAATAAACATGTTCAGAGGTCTGTCTGTCTACTTTTCTGTCTGTCTGTCTGTCTGCTTTTCTGTCTGTCTGTTTATCCTTCTGTTGACCAAGAGCTGACTCTGCTTGACTCTGTCTTAGTCTGTCTGTCTCAAGTCTGTTTATCCCTCCTCGCTTCCCTTTCTCTCTAGTCGTCTCTCATCTTGCTCCTTCAAAGCTTTGCATCACCTCTCTCCCTGTCTGTCTGTCTGTCTCCCTGTCTGTCTGTTTGTCTGTCTGTCGTCCCTCCCCCTTCTTCTCCACCCTCCCCCCTCCCCCCCCCCCCCCCCCCCCCCCCCCCCTCCCTTTCACCATCACCAAAATCATCAGTACCTGTCCTAGGAACTTTGACATTAACTTTGACCCGATTAATCATACCCCACCCCACAACCCCACACCAAACCACCCCTCCCCAACTCTCTCCACCCCCACCCCCCACCCCTCTTACCCTCTCTCCTCACCATCCTCAACCGATTCTCACCTTCTTTTTCATCCCACCCATCGATTCTATTCGAATTTTTTTAAATCCTTGTAAAAGGGTGAAAAACAAACCTTTGTGAAAAGGTGCCAACAATGTCTAGTCACCACAAATTGCTCCAACTCCCCCCTCTGCCATTAAAGGCCAGACCATTACCGAATCGTTAAACTGGAGGACTGGTGGTTTTGAATGGCTGTGGGTCAGGGGGCTGATATACTCTTTGGAGCTTTGCCTTTCGGATGGAACATAACCAGGTCTTCCCAGCCCCCTACCTGTGTTGGTGACACCCTAACCTCCAAAACATATCAGGAAGAGGCTCAGAGAAGAGGAGAAGGAGGAGAGAGGAGGGAGGAGGAGGAAGGTGTGGGGGGTGGGTGGAGGTGGAGTTGGGAGGACTTTCGAAGCCCAAGGCGTTAATGAGGACCAAGTCAGTGACTGAGCGACTGCTGACCCCTTGAGGGCTAAGCTGACCGCAACAGGTGATCAGGTCAATGGGTACCACCCTCTCACTTTTCTTTTTCCTTTCCTTTTCGTCCTTTTTTGTCATCTGTTTGTGGGGGCTGGGGAGGGGGGAGGATGGGGGGGGGGGGGGGGGGGGGGGGGGGTGGGGCTTTTATGTTTTTTTTCTTTCTGGTGAGATTTTGGGCATTTTGAATTTGTTGTTGTGGTTGTTTGTTGCTGCCTTCGGTTTTGATTTGTTTGGTTGATTTTTGGTGTGGTGGGGGTGGTGGTGGGGGTGGTGGTGGTGGTTTAATTTTTGTGCTTTGCCTGTTGTGTTGCAGCTGTTGTTCTTGTCGCTGTTGCACTGTTGTATAAAGATTTGTGCTTTGTGTTTAAATCTCAAGTTGTCTGAGTAATCTCTTCGAGATATCATCTCTCACCTCATTCATATCTTGGATCATACCCTTCCCCCAAACCCCTTCTGATTCTTTTCTGCCCTTGTCTTGTATTCATCTGCAATCGTGAGGTTCTGAGTTCGATTCCCGGTCTTGTCCTTTCTTCCCAGGTTGACCATCAGAACATCAATTCTTTCGCAGGAGACTCTTAATTGAGCAGTCCGATCCGTATGCTTACGACTTGTGTGTGTGTACACTTCAACAGAATCCACGAAAGTGGAAAATAAGAATTAGCAGGGTTGTTCCCGATTGACCTGGCACAATTGGTAGGCTCGATTCCCGATTGTATCCCTGTCAGAATGTGGCTACCTTAATGGTGGGGGGTTGGGGTGGGGGAGGGGTTAAAGCGTTGCGCAGTGGTTAAAGCATTGCAGTTGCGATTTGACCACCCGGGGTCGAGCCCCGGTTTCAAGCCACTACTGAGATGCGCATTCAAGGGCATTTTTCTTCTGGAGTTAACCTCAGCTCTGACTCCACTCCTCCAGAAGTTGTTTGGATGAGAGTGTAGACCGGTATGCTATTACTATCTTTGTTGTATGAAGCAGTCAGACTGCCGGATGGTTTGCTGCACTTGTTTCTTGACGATACTTGTGACTAGCCTTTCAGGACGGGGACAGCCTGTTGGCTAGAGTGTTGCGCTCGCGATGTTGCAACCTGGGTTCGAGTCACCCGTTAAAGGGGATTCCTCCCCTCTCTGGAGTTAACATCGGTGCTGACTCCACTCTTTCGAAAATCTTTCGGATGAGACTATAAAACAAGGTCCCATGTAAGAAGGCACGCAAAACACTTCAGCACACGTTAAAACTGGTTCCGCCTTTCAAATAAGTAGGCAATTTGTGACAGTAGGAATGGATGACATAATTTACAAAACTGCACGCACGTGGGGACTAGATGTAAATAAAACATGAGTTGTTATTCCATTATCCTAGAAATAAAAGGAAAAAAAAATCACCGGTGTTATGTTTTCCAGGAATATGTTGAAAAGTACGGGAGATGGAAGGTAACCCTGAAGAACTCCCATTGGAACAGGAAACCACTCTCCAAAAGCAGCAGGTGTCAGAACCTTCGTGGCTTTCGAGTAAACTTGCTGAACAAAGTTGATCAATTTTGCAATACGTTATATTTCTTCACTGTGGTGCTTCCTGTCTGACTTTTGTATCAAACGTTCTTTAACCTGCTCTATACAAGTGCTGCGCATGGAACCTCTAACTGTCCCCTCACTCAAAAGACCATGACCCAAATCACCATTCAAACTCAAGTCCTACCTCCCTCCCCCCCCACCCCTCACAAGCTCTAAATGGGAGATTTAAACCATCGACCCCTCTCGTTTTCTCAATGGATATTTGACCCCTTTTTTTTAATCCTCGGCTCACCTTAGACATTATACCCACACATTTAGAAAACTGGACAGATTTTATCCCCCAGGGGGGGTGAAAAATTCAAGGGTGTCATTTCAAACTTCAACCACCGGGGCACTTTGTCACGGTGACCGAAGGACAGGAAGTCAAAATGGAACCCTGCTGACCTTCACGTCATAAAAAGGAGATGACCGCCAGATAAACTAAAATTTAATGTCCCTGGACTGGCCTGTCAAAAACCCTGGAGGGAATTTCGAGGGGGGGCGAAAGCTGGCGTGCTTAGTTAGCACTGTGTCATATGTAAGACGGAAGGGGGAACTGTGTGACATTGAATAATGTGAATTAAAAAAAAATTTGCTTTTGGCATTTATTGTTTGTTATTATTATTATTATTATCATCATCATTATTGCTTTTATTATTGTTATTATTATTTACTGGGCGATTTACCTGTCCGTGTCATCGTTATGGATGATGGATGTAATAACATCTGTATCATTTATTGGATATTTATGGCTTCCTTGTTGTGAGCGTAGATTTCTATAAAGCGCGTCAAAAAAGAAAGGGAGGAAGGTGGCAGGGCGGTTTAGACGTTCACCTGCCTAACAAGTAAACCGTGAGGTTGTGGGTTCAATTCCCAACCTTGTCTTTTCTCCTCTCAGTTTTGACGGGAGAATCGAACCGAATGTCAAGTCTTTCGGGAAGAGACTCTTTCTTTAACCAGTGGAACCCGTGTGCTCATGGACTTTTGCGCACGTCAAAAGAACCCACGACAGTTGAACATCGGAAAGAGCAGAGAGGTACCTCCCGACCTGTTCTGGCAGAGGTGGTAGGTTCCATTCCCATCTGGGTCCCTGAAGTCAGAATGTGGCTACCTTGCTGGTGTGTGTGTGGTGGGGGGGGGGGGGGGGGGGGGAGGGGGGGGGGGGAAGGTCGTATACGCAAAAATGTCACCATTTGTGAATCTGAGAGCTCTAGCCAAGGAATGAAAACAAGACAAAAAAAGGCTCATGATTCACTAGTGGGTTACGGCAAAAATAAAAACTTATAGGAGGCTGTGTGGTGGTGGTGGTGGTGGTGGTGGAAAGAGAGAGATTTCCAAAGTAGTAAAGCAGCAATTCGTGCTTTTTCCTTACACACACACGCGCGCGCGCGCAAGCACGCACACACACACGCGCGGAAGCATAAACATACATACATAATAATGAAACAGGGCTGAAGACAATGCAAACTTACTGACTGCAGTTAATCATTCTCCTTTTCGATGTCGGCAAAAAAACTACAAAAAAACACTATAGATACTACAACCTAACCAGCATCTATTCTTTGTTACTGCACACTAAAGTAACATTGTTTTTCCGTTCCTCGGCTAGAGCTCCGAGGTTCACCAGTGGTGAAATTTTTACATAATTATACGACCGTATCTTCTTATTCTAGGCAAGCATGAAAAGATGGAAGTGGGCTAGAGACAATGCAACCGACTGCAATTAATCTCTTTGCCGATGTCGACAAAACCCTTTGTGGTAAGAGTATAGATACTACAGCTTAAATCATTATCTATTCTCTGTTACAGCACACGCACACACACACACACACACACACACAGTGTTATTCTTCAGGCAACGGGTCCCTCAGCGTGGGCAAGTGACACAGCCATCCAGTAAATGGCTATCCAATTTCGTTTCACCGATTGTATGCCAGATTAAGAATTAGGTAGGAAGGCAATTAGTTATCCCTGCGTGTCATCATGGAGCCTTTCATCTTATCTTTTCATGGTTGGTTTGTTGCTACACACATGCATCTGCATCTGCATGCGCGCACACACACACTTATCTCGTATATATATATATATATATATATATATATATATATATATATATATATATATATATATATATATATATATATATATATATATGAACACACCACACGCATTGCGCGCACACCCACACGCGTATTCTCTTTCTCCGTCTGTCTGTCCGTCTCTCCCCCCCCCCCCTCCTTCTCTCAACCATACTTTTCATCAATAGACCATTGTGACTGGGTTATTAATAGCTCTACTGAATCTACTTCCTATTTGTTGTACAAGTGTAAGGCTTTTATCCCTCCTCGGCAACACCGAGAAGCATGCGTTTTTAAATATAAATTATCAGTGTTAGACACGCAGTTTATGCAACACGCATACTGAACAGCGATAATTTTAATAATAAAAATTAATACATGGAATTTATACAGCGCTAAATCTGCAAAAAACAAATCAAAGCGCCTAAATTATCCTATTCTTTCACATGCAGCCATTACGATTAATAGATTTTTACAAATTCAAATGTAAACACACACATGCGCACAATTAACAGTTTTTTACAAATACAAATGTAAACACACACGCGCGCGCGCGCCCACCCACCCACACACAAGTTGTACACTCGGGCAGGCTAATGGGGATTGGGGGGGGGGGGGGGGGGGGAGTTGGTTATTGAGGGCAGGGACAGAGATGAGATGAAACAAGAGGAGAGAATCTTAGGTTTGAAATAAATGCGTCTTTAGGCTGGATTTAAAAGCATCATAAGTAGGCTTTTGACGAAGGGAGAGAGGGAGGTCGTTCCAGATCACTGGACCAGAAACAGAGAAAGAGCGACGGCCAACAGTG
>CM054145.1:52001679-52016679 GCA_028751875.1 Rapana venosa
TGGCCCATTACGCCATTCTCCCATTCTCCCTGACATAATTATAATCCTGTATGTTCCCTTTTTTTAAAAGGCTTATCAAACCTAGAATATACCCCCCCCCCCCTTTCCATCCCAACCAACTGCAAAATAGGAGAGAGATTTGCTGGACTCATCCCCATCCATAGACACAGTCACCTATCTTTCATTCTCACAGCCCCTTCCTTTGGCTACACACTAAAAATCAATGTGTTCCCTAAATTATCTTCCCCTTTCCATCCATACACATATTCACTTGACTCCTCACCTCCCTTCCGTCCCCTCCCCCCTTGTTTGGATAATCAAAAAATCATCCCCCCATGGGATGCCAGTGACCTGTTAGTATGAATAGTATCCTCACCTTCTGGAAATTTACTGTTGGGAATTCCCTCTTTTCCATCCCTCTGTTTTTGCCTTGTTCCTTTTCTTCCTGTCATCACCTCTATTCTGAGCCTTCTTGATCCATTCTCCTGGCTTTTTTCCACCCAGAAAGACTCGATTCTCTCCCACTGCAAGCCTGACTTGTCAGGCGCTTAACAGTAGCACAGCGCATTTGCCTTCATAATTATGACAGGCAATAATTGCTCTCTGCAAATTCCAAGAAGAAAATCTTTCCCCTAAATTGTCTCCACCTTTTCTTATTCACCCCCCATCTTAAATAAAAAAGACTTCATTGTGTCAGCGTGTACCACAGTATCTCATTGCCTTTGTGTTCACATGTGTGGAGATAGGGTTAAGTGAACATTGGTGCTTGGTTAGGGTTAGGATTAATTAGTGTTATGAATCAACATTGGGGAATGGGTTGGATGGTCGGTCCCTTTGTCCGTAGGTCACAATGCATGTGGACACAATGACACGTGGACACAGTGGTACATAGCTTTATGTGCATTACACATTTCCTGTAGTACTTCAGGTTATTTCTAGGACTTTTAGATTTTTAGATTTTTTTTCCTCCCAAGTTTTTAATCTTGCTATCCCTTTAAAATTTTTAGGCCTTTGACAATTGTGTGAAAATGTTGCATCTGAGGATCAAGTCGAAGATATAGCCTCTGTGGTGGGCGGGGTTAAGATTGGCCTGGATTGAAGTTTGAATCAGCCCTGTGAGCTACCCCACTCCCCTAAAAAAAACCCACACAAAAAACAAAAAATAACCACCCATAAACAACCCTTTTTCATCAGCTGGCTATTTATTTGTTTTACTACTTTATGGACGATTTGAGCATGTGCATCCTACCCATTCTCTCAAATATCCCTTTCCTTCAACCACTTCTACAGAATCAGATGAGCCCCCCCCCCCCCCCCCCCACCCCCCCCCCCCCCCCCCCCCACATGTTTACACATGCATGCACACACGCTCTCTCCTGACATTCTACCTTACTGAGAATTACACAGCAACGATTTCTTTTTCCCATTAACTGAAAAGAAATTCCTAGAAAATGTACATTGATAAATCATCTGGGCTTACTCTATCTATGCCACTATTCAATCTACAAAAGTATACTACTGGAAGGCCAGACCAATCTGTCTGCAATACGGTGCTACCTTTACCAGAACAAAGATCTCAAGCTAGAATGTAATTTCAAAAAGAAAAAATCTGTGGAAAAAATCACAAGACACAAAAATACACTACAAAATTAATTGTATAGTATCTGCACTCTCTATTTAGTGATGTCAATTCCTTTCTCTCTGGATTGTACCGTGCAATATGACTTTTGAAAGACTGTCCGATGTTTTTACAGGGTCACTATTTCATTTTTCTCTAGCATCGCATTTCCTCCTCTCTGTCCAGGGCTTGCGTACATACAGAAACAGAAAGAGCCAATGCACACAGCATTTTAGCTTTGCTCTCATACTCATATCTTTGAAAAAACAACCACCAACCTTTCTAGTCTGTTCTAACTTGGCCGTAGTTTATGTCTGTGCAGTCTTTCAAGATCAAACTTTGATCCCATAGTCTCTGGTTACCTTTTCCACCAGGAAATTCCTGGTCAGGACTTGCTGGCTTTCAATGATAGTACCAGGGAACACCCTTGTTCTTGCACTGCTGATGCCAGATTGGAATCCTTTTTGCACCAGGATGTATGTAATCCGTCAGATTCTGATGAGTTCCACTTGGTGCATGCATTGTTTATCATCATGAAGCCTTGTATTTTCCAACAGTATTGACTGGTAAATTATTGTAGCTGGCAATTTCTAGTATTTCTGTCTCTTCCTTTCTGTCTGACATTTCAAGAAATTTTGCAAATGTCAATTTTTTTCTCTCTGAGCATAACAGCCTTTTAACATTCCTTTTGATGTTATCACCGAGGTCGGAATGCGGCTACCTAAATTGTAGAGAAAAAGTTTTATACGCAAAATCTCCCTATTGGTGAACCTGGGAGCTCTGAGGAACGAAAATGAAATTGATTTTTTAGTTCTTCTTGCATTTTTCTCTATGACGTTCTAAAGCTTGATGTAAAGTCCTCAATGTCTACTTGATAGTCCATGGTTGGTGTACAGTTTTAAATCAGGATGGTATAAAAGGAAACCGCTTTCTGGTGGATTGTAATAAGTCCACTACTTATAGGTTAGCATCCAAGTACTGATGTTATGAGGTTTAATGCTGACCAGGCCGCCTGTTTCATTGGTGTGCGTGGCTGGTTCTCCACTGTGGCAGAAAACATGTCAATCCTTAAGTCTGGGTTGTGCCATGGCGATCCTATCTGACCATAATGAATCCCATCATGTGCCATGTGGTTTTTGGACCTCGATGTGAAAGATGCCATGGTGAAGGATGAAGACATTGTGGAGAATGAAGGCATCATCCAGGAAGATGAAGACGTCATTGTGGAGGGTGACAATGTCAGCGTGGATGTCGAGGACGCCAGTGTAGAGAACGAGGACAGTAGGATGGGAGTGCTGTTGAACAAAAACAATGTTCAATAGAACATTTGACTGTTCTGTGTTCATACTTGAAAACATGGGGTTCGTTATTGTCCATTTTTATCAGGGAATACAGAAAAGTGTATTTTGAAATATTCATACTGGAAAAACAGGTTTTAAAAAATTATTGTACCAGGAGATACAGAAATATATTTTTAAATGTTCATACTAGAAAAACAGATTTTAAAAAATGTTTACTAGGAGGTGCAGATTTTGAAAAAAAAACTTAAAAAATTAACCACAGGTCTAACCACTAGGCTATCCCATCCCCAGAGTATGCGAGTGTATATCTGTATGTCGGTATATATATATATATATATATATATATATATATATATATATATATATATTAATGTGTGTGTGTGTGTGCACGCACACATACGCGTAAAAATGTGCATGCACGCTGGCTTGCTTCTGTGTGAACATGGAGGTACAGAACATGGAGGTGAGATGTAAGTATGTCTGTAGAGATGTAAGTATGCCTGTTATAGGTTTCTCTACGACCATTGATGTGTGCCTCACCTTGCCCTGAAAGATGCCGACTCTTGCCCAGTCCTTGGTCTGTCTGTTGAGGGGTGAAGGCCCTTGTTGACTCCTTGCTTTTGAAGATGTCGAGCCTTGTTGAATGTTGATTTGGAAGCTGGGAGTCTCTCTGAAACTTGGTTTTGAAGACGTTCACGTTTGTTAAAACTTGGTTTTGATTTTGAAGATGACTTCTTAAACCTTGATTTGGAAGATGATTTATTAAACTTTGGTATTGAAGACGACTTGTTAAACTCAGGTTTTGAGATGACTTGGAACTTGGGGTTTTGAATATGACTTGTTAAACCTTGGTTGTTGAAGATGTTGACTTATTGAAGGTTAAATTCGAAGGTGTTGACTTATTGAAGGTTGAATTCGAAGGTGTTGACTTATTGAAGGTTGAATTTGAAGGTGTTGACGTTTGATAAACGTTGGTTTTGAAGATGCCGATTCTTGTTGCTCATTGGCGTTGTAGGTATTGACTTGTTGCCTGATAATGTTGAAGATGCTGAGTCTTAGAGACTGGCTCTTACCAGAGGGGCTGTCCCTGAAACATACAACTCCATGGCAGGCCTTCAGTAACATGCCAATAGACCGTACTGTATGGAAGGTAAGTGTATAAAGTGTGAAAGTATCCGATTGCCTGCTTGTCTTCGCGCATCCACGCGGACGTATGTGTGTGTGAGCGTGCGTGCGCGCGCGTATGCCTGCTTGTGCGTGCGTGTGTGCTTGCATGCTGGTAATATTTTGTATGTGGGCATGTATAGGTGTGTGTGTGTATAAACGAATGCGGACCAGATCGCATGCACGTGCGTGCAGTAGCGACCATGTATGTGTGTACCAGAGTATGCATATTCTATGTACATAGATGTTACCTACGACTATACATACAGTTCTTGCCCTGTAAAAGTAATGACAACTGGGCGTAAGGATTTAAATATTGGGGACTTGCAAGGGCTACAAGCGCTGCCTGATTAATCTAGCTAGCTTAAGTTATTGTGTCTGTAGTTTGTTGCTGTAAATTATTTCTTCGACTACAATTAATTCTAGCTTATTCTCTTTTCCCCTTCGCTTTAAAAGAAAGAAACGGCATATATTTGAAAAGTTATGTTTGATAATAATAGGAGTTCTGAGGTTTTCATAGTTTTTAGTCTGTTTAAGGTTTAGTTTTTAGTTTGGTCTGGTTGTAAGTCTGGTTTAGGTTTAGTTTTTGGTTCGGTTTAGTTTTAGTCTGCTGTAGGTTTAGTTTTTAGTTTGGTTAATGTTTTGGTCTGGTTTAGGTTTAGTTTTAGTTTGGTTTAGTTTTTGGTCTGGCGTAGGTTTAGGCTTTGGTCTGGTTTAGGTTTAGGCTTTGGTCTGGTTTAGGTTTTGGTCTGGTTTACACTTTGGTTTGGTCTGGTTTAGGTTTAGGCTTTGGTCTGGTTTAGGTTTAGGTTTTGGTCTGGTTTAGGCTTTGGTTTGGTCTGGTTTAGGTTTAGTTTTAATCTGGCTTAGGTTTAATGTTTGGTTTAGGTTAAGGTCTGGCTAGGTTACGGTCTAGTTTAAGTCAAGGTCTAGTTTAGGCTTTGGTGTGGTTTAGGTTTTGGTTTGGTTTAGTCCGGTTTAGGTTTAATTTCTAGTCTGGTTTAGGTTTTGGTCCAGTTTAGGTTAGTTTTTGGTATGGTTTTGGTTTAAGGTTTTAGTGTGACTAGGTTTAGGTCTGGTGAGATTTAAAAGTTTTGGTTTGGTTTAGTTTTAATTTGTAGTCTGTTTTAGGTTTAAAGTTTTGATCTGCTTTAGGTTTAAGGTTTTGGTCTGGTTTAGGTTTACCTTTTGGTATGGTTACTGCTTGGTTTTTGGTTGGTTTATTTTTCAGACTGGTTTATGTTAAGTTTTTTGGTCTGGTTTACGTTAGCTTTTAGTCTGGTTTATGTTAGCTTTTAGTCTGGTTTAGGTTAGTTTTTGGTCTGGTTTAGGTTTAGTTTTGGTCTGGTTTAGACTTTGGTCTGGCTTAGGTTTAGTTTTGTGTGGTTTACATTGTTTTAGTCTGGTTTATGTTTAGCTTTTAGTCTGGTTTAGGTTTGGGTCTTTGGTTGGTTTAGGTTTAGGTTTTTGGTTTGGTTTAGTTAAGGTCTAGTTTAGGCTTAGATCCGATTTAATTTAGGTCTGGTTTAGGTTAAGGTCTAGTTTTAGGCTTTGGTCTGGTTAGATGTCCGGTTTAGGTATATTTTCTAGTCTGGTTTAGGTTTTAGTCCATTTATGTTAGTTTTTGTCTGGTTTAGGTTTAAGGTTTTAGTGTGATTAGGTTTAGGTTTCTGGTTAGGTTTAAAAGTTTTGGTTTGGTTTAGTTTTTAATTTGAAGTCTTGTTTAGGTTTAAAGTTTGATCTGCTTTAGGTTTAAGGTTTGGTCTGGTTTAGGTTTACCTTTTGGTCTGGTTTACTGCTTGGTTTTGGTCTGGTTTATTTTTAGTCTGGTTTTGTTTAGTTTTTAGTCTGGTTTATGTTAGCTTTTAGTCTGGTTTATGTTAGCTTTTTTAGTCTGGTTTAGGTTTAGTTTTTGTCTGGTTTAGGTTTAGTTTTGGTCTAGTTTAGTCTTGTCTGGTTTAGGTTTAGTGTGTTTGGGTTTAGTTTGTCTGGTTTAGTTTAGTTTTGGTCTGGTTTAGGTTTAGTTTTGTCTGCGTAGGTTTAGATTTGGTCTGGTTAGGTTTAAATTTCGGTCTGGTTTAGGTTTAATTTTTGGTCTGGTTTAGTTTAAGTTTTTTGGTCTGGTTTTAAGTTTAATTTTTGGTCTGGTTTAGGTTTACTTTTTGGTCTGGTTTAGGTGTTTTTTTTAGGTTTGGTTTAGGTTTAAGTCTAGTTTGGGTTTGATTTATTCTATTTAATTCAGTTTATTTTCTAATTCTATTTAAAGGTTGCCACAGTCCTATTTGCCTATGTTGATTCTGTGATGCCAATATTTACAATAAAAATGTCTACTTGCATGCATTTCATTATTTATAATCGTTCATCATCCTTTTGTCAATCAGTGTTTTGTAACCAAAAGGGCCTTCCACTGCAGTAACTCTTCGGGGCAAAAGCTGGCATAAGATTTTAAACATCTACCTACCTACCCACCCACTGCCTATCATGTTATTGTTGGGGAGGGGGTATCTCAGTGCACGTAATCATACATAGATGTTAATGTGTACATGAGATAAATGTATGGCTGTACCTATAATCATGCATGCGCTATCTTACCTTATTCCTGAAACGGTCAAAAGGTCTCCTCAATGTCGTGGTGGTCATCGTTTTTCATCAGCGGTGACTGGTGACATCTTTCTGCTCTGGAAGGTGTCATATCACCTGTTTACAGACATAATGGTTTCTTTAGGCTCAGAGATTTTGAAAAGGTTGCTTGATTACTTTAACAATTTTTTTTCTTTCATGGCTCCTTGCCTAGTGCTTCAAAGATCATCGATGGTGAGATTAGATGGTGAGATTTTGCCTATGCGACTGAGTTATCCCACCATTATGGGAGCCACATTCTGACTGCGGGGAGGAATAAAAGTCTAAATGTAATATGCAAATGCAACGTAACAGCCAAGTAATAGTTATACAGTTTAGACACCATCCCTACAATCGGAATGCAACTACCTAAATGGCTGGGTTAAAAACGGTCACCTTCGCAACATCTCGCATCTGGTGAACTTCGAAGCTGTAGCCATGGGACGAAAAAAATGATTATGGCGTCTAATTTCAAATCTTGATATTTTTGCTGATTGACATCGATACAGCCCATCCCAGCCCTTTTTTCCCCCAAACATCTCTTCCCCTCCTTCCTTGTTTCTTCATAACCAGTGACAGTTTGAAACCTCAGAAAAACTGGGTTCCTCTTAAGTTCAAATACCGGAGGATCGGTGGTCTAGAGGTGACCCACCCGGCTACAAAGTGCAAGATTGCGAGCATGATCCCCGTCTGGGCCACAACTTTCTCTCCCTATCTGCTAGATGAGGGGTGGTCTGGGTGCTAGTCTTTGAGATAAGACAATAAACCCGAGGTCCCGAGTGCAACATATTTAGCACGCATAAAACGCAAAGCAACAAAATAATTGTCTGGCATACTTTTGAAAAATAAAATCCCGCTCTCATAGAGAAAAAAAAATATAAAAAAAATCCCACTCTGATAAAGAAAAACAAAGAATAAAGGAATACGTTTTCTTTTAAATGATATGTGACGCTGCTCTCATGACGAAGCACTCTCTTCAGGGAGAGCAGCCCAACATCATTTCCAGGCAGAGCAAATCTGCTGTGAGGGAAAGTGGCATACAATACAGTCAGCTCAATACACATACATACACAGCACACCTTGATGATATATTTATATGGTTTTGTGCATGCATTACCACATCCCAAATAAGGTTTTGTGAAATAAAGAATTTTGACTTTAAAGTTTTCTTTAGCAGGTACCGATTTTTCGCAGCTGAATTTGACAAGAACTGTATGAACTAGGCAGCATTTCGAACAACACATCAATATCATTAAATACTCACATTTTTTTGTTTTGTACAACACTTCACTATTCAGGAGTTTGGGTTGTACCTTTTTTCTGCTTCTTTTACTTTCTCTGCCGATTCGTCATAATTATTTCAAGCAGTAGCCATTTCTGGCTGGTCTGAACTCTCTCACTGCAGCAAGGCGAATGAGGGATGCTGGGTGGGAAGCTGAGTACCCGTCCAACACTTGCGGGTGGAATGACTTGCTCGTGGAAACTTCCCTGTCGTGCGTTTCAAGTTTGTGAGATTGTAATTTTTAAAAAATCATTTTCTTTGGGCATGCCCACACACATTCATCGTTGCACACGCGCAAGATGTATGCCCAGTCGTTTTATCGAGGCATGTACAAGGCGTGCCCGCTTCCACCCACCCCCCCCTCTCCTCTCTCTCTCTCCCCCCCCCCCCCCCCCCCACCCCCCTCCCTTCTTCGATGTAGGCATTGTGAGGCTAGGTTCCGATGAAATATGTGTTGTTACATTATGATCCTTCTGAAACTCTACTCATTTTCTGTCATAGTGTTCCTGTAGAGCCACACATACATAAATCTGATACGATATAATGTTTTGCAGGAAACTGATGAATCTGAACTATTTGCTTTGGTTGCATGGTACATAACTCTGATGAAATCATCGTCATGAATCTGTGTTTTATCTGTCTGTCTGTCTGTCTGTGTCTGTCTGTCTCTTGTCTTTGTTGGCATCTCTCCCTCTCTCACACACACATAATACTAAACTTATAAAACAACATAAATGCGTGTGCATGAGCACACACACACACACATGCACACACGCACATACATACACATGCACGCAGATATCCACTCACACACATGCCCAACATACACACACACACAGAGTGGCTACAAATCTGAATGACTGAAACTAATACTATAAAAATGTTGTTTAAACCCAACAACTGTGTAAAGATCTTGCGTCCACACTTCAACACTGAGCAATGGTAATGGCCTGTAAACAACGCCACTGCTTCATTAAGCCTCTGCCCATTGTCTGTCACAAAGGATACTGCAGTGTTACTCAGCCGTCCCTGTGCTTTGTCACAGGTCAGTGACACGGTCATTGAACGCCAAGGGTCCTGCTTCAGTGACCTCACACACACAGGCACACATACACACATAATACAAAACTGAATGTACAACACACACAAAGGGTCTAAACTCACTTGTTTTTATATACACACTCACACATACCTACAACACAACACACCACCTACCACACACACACACACACTTACACAAATCACTTTTTTTGTATATACACACTCACACATACCTACACACACAACCACACACACGCACGCACACATGCACACACTCACACCACCCCCCCCCCCCCACACACACACACACACACACACCACAACACACCAGCTACTACAACACTGACTGATTGAAACAACTGTCTTGTATCTACAATTCAACACTGAACAATAGTAATGGCTTGTAAATAACAATGCTACTGCTTCATTAAGCTTCCGCCCATTTTGTCTGTCACACACGATAGCGCAGTGTCACTCAGCCGTGTCACCTGTCACAAGTCGGTGACAGGTCACTGAACGCGAATGGTTCTGCTTGGCTGACTTCATTGCATAAATACATATTATGAGATAGGATTTGGCAAGTTTGTGTATGTCTGAGTTTAAAGAGCCTGTCACTTAAAAGTCTATAAATATTAACGGCTCATTTTCATTTTTGTTTTGATGAATCTGTCTGTCAGCTTGTGTCACATTTGTATACATACATGATTATTATGAAATAGGATTTGGTAAGTTTGTTTAGGTCTGATTTTTAGAGCGTGTCACTTAAAAAGTCTATAAATATTAATTGCTCATTTTCACTTTGTTTTGATGATTCTGTCTGTTTGTCAGTTTGTGTCACCTCTTTGTCTGTCTGTCTCCCTGCCTGCCTGCCTGCCTGTCTGTCTGTCTCCCTGTCTCTCTCTTTCCCTGCTGTCTGCCTGCCTGCCTGCCTGTCTGTCTGTCTGTCTGTCTGTCTGTCTGCCTGCCTGTCTGCCTGCCTGCCTGCCTGCCTGCCTGCCTGCCTGTCTGTCTGTCTGTCTGTCTCCCTGCTGTCTGCCTGCCTGCCTGCCTGCCTGCCTGCCTGCCTGCCTGTCTGTCTGCCTGCCTGCCTGCCTGCCTGTCTGTCTCCCTGTCTCTCTCTCCCTGCTGCCTGCCTGCCTGTCTGTCTGTCTGTGTCTGGCTGTCTGTCTGTGTCTGTCTGTCTGTCTGTCTCTCTCTCTGTGGTGGTTAAAGTGATGTATTCGTGATCTGCTGACCCGGGTTCGATTCTCGTTCTAAAGGATTTTTCCTCTGGTGTTAACATCAGTGCCGACTCCACTCCCCTCAAAGGTCCTTCGAATGAGACTATAAACCGAGGTACCGTGTGCGAAAGCACGCAGAACACCTTGCGCACACGTTAAAACCCGTTCCGCTTTTCGAAAGAGTAGGCCATTGTGTGTTGGTGGGAACGGATGACAACATTTACAAAACTGCATACACGCGGGGACTGAATGGAAAAAGCACATGAGTGCTTATTCCATTATCCTCGAAATAAAAGAATAGCATAAAGTTTAAAAAATCTCTCTCTCTTCCTTCTTTTTCAGTCTTTGTATCTCTCAAACCATCTCTTCTAATATCATAGAAACCAAAGCTAAAAAGCAATGGTAAAATCTTAAATTGCAGCAGCAGCAGCACCAGTAGCAGACAAACAGCAGTTGCTGTGGTGGATGGGAGTAAAGCAACCACGAGCATTAGCAATCCGAAGTAGCAGCAGCAGCAGCACTGAGCATCATCATCATCAGCAGCAGCAGCATCAGCATCAGCAGAAGCAGAAGCAGCAGTATAAGTAGTAATATTGTAGTTAAAATTATTAAATGCAATATAAACAGCATATCCAGCAGTACTTGCAGTGGTTAATCATTCAAACTACAATTTAAAAAAGTAGAAAATATCGGAGCAGAGGCAGGAGCGATAATGGCATCTGTAAGTAGTAGCGACTAAACAAGCAGTAGGAGCAAAAACAGCAACAGCCGTAACAGCTGCTATAGCCACAACAGTAGCAGAAGTAGTAGTAGTAGCAGCAAGCAAGCAAACAATCAGTAGCAATTCTTTAAATGTCATGATCCTAGCGTGAAATCGAGCACATACTTTTCAAAGTGGTCGAAATTCAATCTCAAAATGATGACAAGCAGACTTTTAACTGGGCTTCAGTGTTCTCCTAGACAGACCAGAAGCACTTGGTCTGTCGCACTGTACATCATGCCAGCTCTGTCACTCTCAAGAGGAAGTGACAAATTGTCTTCTCACTTCCTTCCACTCCCGGCCTATTTCCGTTTCCGCACAGACGTGGCCGACACTTCCCTTCTTTGCATATTGACCAGAGAGACTTGGTAAACTTCCTTCCCTAACCTGGCTGCTGGACCCCACAGCTTGTGCTGTTGTTGTTGTGTTGTTGTTGTTGTGTGGTGTGGTGTGATGTGGCGTGATATGTGTGATGATGATGATGGTGGTGGTGATGGTCGTGGTGGTAGTGGTAGTAGTGGTGGTGGTGCGTGTGTGTATGTGTGTGTGTGTGTGTGTGTATGACGAGCGAGAGAAGTGAGTTTGCTTTGAGAGAAAGAGAGAGAGAGAGAGAGAGAGCCAGCCAGATAACAAGACAACAGGTAGAGAGACACGCGCTCACAGACATGGGCATAATGATAAAAAGGTATCTCTGTTAGCAGTTGATAAAAACAACGTTCTCGTTATAGGTTAAAAACATCTCCTCTAGGGTTGTGTCAAGTACGTTGACTGGTCGAGTCACTGTCACTGTCATTCACTTTGAGTGGCAAGTTGTACCATTCATTATCTAAAGTGCATTTACCCACAGCCAACTGGGGGTATCATAGTGGTGTGCGTATGTGTATGCACGCGCCGTTGTGTATAAGTGGCATGTTTGAAAGATTTCATATTCGAGTAGTGGAATGTTTGGTGGTTAAGTAGTTTACTATGTCAAGTGCGTGGTTTGGTTCTAGGGTGTAAACATTAGAGAAGAATGTCTAGTGCGCTAAACCTGTATGGTCTGAATCATGGTTTTGCTGAGGACTTCCCCACAGCTCTTCATAGTAGTATAATTCTCTGTCTTCATTTCCAACCTCGCCCTTTCTTCCCAGTTTGAAGCAAAATTCGAACTGAATGTCAAAGTCTTTCGGATGAAACTACATATCTTGTTCCCGTGTGCAAACGCATGCAGATCATCTAGCGCGCTTGATAAAAACCTGTTCCGCTTTTCGAAAGAGTAGTCCATGTCGTGCCGGTAGGAACCCAGAGGGGAGGGGGGTGGGGGTGGGGGGACGGAACTGTCGCATACGCAAAATTCTCACTATTGGTGAACCTCAGATATCCAGCAGAGGAACAAAGACAACAAAAAAGGAAGACAAAACCCTCAGTGTTCACATCGTTGTCCAGTGTATCTCTGTCGTCAGCTGACAGGCCTGTTGCATCACTTGCTTTGCTAAGCATTTTGACACATCTATGTTAACCTGTATCTGAGTAACAGTAGAGAGGCAAGAGCTGTTTTTAGCTGACAGTAACACGAACAAACCTACACACACGCACACCAATCCAATCATATTTGTTCATAACGCCCCCACCCCCATCCCCCCTCCCCAGACCACAGAAGCCACCACAGGACTCTCACCTTGTTAAAATTTAAAACTCAGATTAAAACTTGTGCAACTGTATCTAGATTAAATCAAGATGACAACCAACTCATCTGTAGTTCCTTGCATCCGCAACCCAGCCAACCATGAGGCTCAACCCAGAACGATCAATGTGTTGGAGGGAGGAGCACAGAAACGACACATAAAATGGGATGTAACTAATATTTGGCAATCTCAAAAACCAAATTTTCTGGAGGTGATGAACTTGATGATGACAGAAAATGCTTGGTTCCAGAGCAAAGTATAAAACAAAATGAAGCATCAGCAGCAACAACAATAACAAAATCCGCATTGACACCTTGTAATATTTGGCAAGATAATTTTTGGCTTAATTCAAACTTTTATCAGGATACAAGATTAGCAGAAACAAAAAACCCCCACAAACAAGCAAAGAAACCAACCAACAAATAAACGACTGTGTACTGAGACACTGCGAGATAAAATGAACGTCCAACTACAATGTAGATGAATGCAGAAAAACAAAACACCACAACCAAACCAAACCAAACCAAACAAACAAGCAGACTTTATACTGACACACGGTGAGATAAAATAAAGGTTTAACTACAATTTGCCAAAGATTTGGCCATAACTGAAACAGAACCACAGACAGCTCTTAGTTGTATATGAGAACAACATTTTGCCCTATCTCAGAGGCTCCTTACTATCAGTTCTGAAGACACTGTCATCGCCTCTCCCTAATGGCTTACTAATGGCCAAGATCGGTCAGTGCGTGACCAAAGTTTGACCGTAGTTGCTTTGATCCTGAAGATGAAGCCTAAACACCATGCTCCAGTTTGTTTCATATATTTATCTCCAGATGCTGCTAGCCGTGGGTCTGTGTTCTATCTATAATTATCTTGATGCTAAAAGGTTGTCAAACTTTCAGATTTTGAAAATTTGATGTTCTATCAGCTGAGCATTAAAGAGTTCATGTACACACATCTGCGCGCATACCGCGCATGCACACACACACACACACACACACACACTTACACTGGTGTCTCCCTTAAAGATGAAAAACATTACATTGAAGATTGACCACAATACACACACACACACACAGAGGGAGGGAGACACACACACACACACACACACACACAACCGACAGATTCAATGCATTGGCTCTAGGGGGAAACAAGGAGGTAGACCTACGGATTGAAAGAACAACATGATTATATAAACCCTATCTTAAGAGAAAGTAAAGTAAACTACAAAACGAATACTGCACACTAGTTCCTCAAACTGTTACGAATGTTCTCCTGCATTCAAGCTGTAAACATATAATTCACCTATTTTTCTTGAGTGACAGACAGACAGACAGACAGACAGATGTACAGACAGAAAGACAGATCTACAGACATAAATACAGACAGATGTACAGACAGACAGACAGATGTACAGACAGAAAAAGACAGATGAACTCATCGTTTTCCCACTAACTGCAAACTTCAAAAACAACGTGACCCACACCAGTCCAAAACAAGGTTGGTATTAGAAAGGGGTGAAAACACTTCCTGTAGCAAAGTGGCCACAGTGCAAGGGCTTGAGTCACTATGGCCTTCCCCCCCCCCCCCCCCCCCCCCCCTTCTCTCTCTCTCCTCTGTGTCTCTCTCCTCTGTGTCTTTCTCTGATTGGTGGGTTGTGTTGGCTCAAAGTGCTTTTAATGGCGACAGGTAGATGTATCAGTCTCCTGTGACCTCTGTCCCAATGGTTGTGTTTGAAAGAGTTTGTACCCGAGTTTGGTGTTTAGGGCTCGTTTGATCGCACCTGCCACGTTCCTCTCTGGGGTGTTAAGACACAGGTGTGAAGACATTAGGGGAGGGTTGGGGGGTGGTGGATTTAGATGGTAAAAGTAAGAATCTTTTCCTTTTGATCGTTCTTGTAAATTAGTGGTTTCCTTTTTTCTCTGAAGTGTTTTAGGTAGTAAAACTGAGAATGTTTTCTCCTTTAAATCACTCTCACAAAATCTATCTATCTATCTATCTATCTATCTATCTATCTGTCCCGTAGTCTGACGACCGTGGGGGCACCCTCAAAGACTCAACAACCAGTTCCCTCCATTCCTCTCTGGTTGGTTTAAAAAAAACAACAACTTAAATGTTTTAGATGGTAAAAGTAAGAATTTTTTTCCTTTGAATCACTTATGCAAATTATCGGTTTCTTTCTTTTGTCTTGAAATATTTAGATTTTGATACTGTTGTTTGCATGTCGAAAGTATTTCTGATGGCCTTTTCAGCCCAAATAGGTAAGAATATTACATTTTAGGTACATTTCCTAGCATATGGAAGTTTTGTGTTCATTGTAGAAAGACAT
>CM054145.1:52024179-52044179 GCA_028751875.1 Rapana venosa
ACAGATAACAGAATTTACAAAACCGCATGCACACAGGGACTGGATTTAAAAAAGCACATACGTGCATATTCAATTATCCTCGATATAAAAGAATAATTTTTAAAAAAATTCTTGGGGGACGGGGACGGGGAGGGGGGTGGGAGGGGGGGAGGGGAGGGGGTAGCCTAGTGGTTAGAGCATTGAGCTCACCATCTGAGGGCTCGGGTACGTGTAGGAGCTAGGCCTACCACCGAGAAACCCGCTCCAGGGAAATGTTCCCTCTGGAAATAGCATCAGTACTCACTGTACCCCTCTCCCTTCCCCCTCCCGCTCGAAAGTCAATCAGATTCCGTGTGCAAAACGTTGGCAGAACATCTCGTACACACACTAAAACAGGTTCTGTCTTTTGGGAGAGGAGGCCATTGCGTGCGGGTAAGATGGGATGACAATTTACAACAACAACAACAACAAAAACAACAACACCCCCCCCCCCCCCAAAAAAAAAAAAATCCCCCCCCCACACACACCAAAAAAAAAAAACCCTCTAAAAAAATCCAAACAAAATTAAAAAACAACAACCTTCTTGTACACTGGTGGACTGTTTAAATATCATCACCAAAGTCGAAATACGACTACATTAATTAATGGTGGGCCAAAAAACTCCAAAACAAACAAACAAAGAACCCGGTGGCATAGCAGAAATGTATTGGTGAAACTCTGGAGGTCTAGTAGCCAAGAAGAAAAGAGTTCCAAAGAAACCGGGCAAAGTAAAGAAAGCTAATCATGGGCATGGGCCAAACAGTCTGTGGCAGCAGGGACAGGGAGGGAGGGACTGGTGGCTGCAGAGGGTAGGTTGGTAGCTCTGGTCCTCCTGCCTGCTTCACTCCTCAGCTGCGCTAGGCCTAATCCTGTTTGCTTCATGGATGTGTGTATCCTTGTAGACAGCTGATCTAGTGAAATACACACAGACACAGACAGAGATTTGTTCATTTATTTATTTTTATTTTATTCTTTTATATCGAGGATATTGGAATAAGCTCATGTGCTTTTTTTTACATCCAGTCCCTGTGTGTTTGCGGTTTTTGTAAATTCTGTCATCTGTTCCCATCGCACACAATGGCCTACTCGTATGAAAAGCGGAACAGGATTTATCGTGTGCGCAAGATATTCTGCGTGCGTTCGCACATGGAACCTTGGTTTATAGTCTCATCCAAAGGACTTTTGGGGAGAGTGAAGTCTGTACTGATGTTAACTCCAGAGGAAAATATCACCTTGAACAGGAATCGAACCCGGGTCGTCAGATTGCTAGCGCAATGTTCTGACCACTAGGCTATCCCTTCCCCCGAGAGAGAGAGAGAGAGAGAGAGAGAGAGAGGAGAGAGAGAGAGAGAGAGAGAGAGAGAGAGAGAGAGAGAGAGAGATGTAGGCAGACAGGCAGGTAGACAGCCAGACAGATAGATAAACAGAGACAGAGAGAGACACAAAGTCAGAGATAAACATACAGACAAACACAGTATAAATAGGCGTCATTCAAAGCATGCCTAAATTATTGAGAGTGAGAGAGAGAGAGAGAGAGCTAACTGAAATCCCAATAATTTGACTCTTCTTCATTGTCACTGTCCATCATGACAAGGTCTTCAAGAGTTCCTCCACTATGTATCTCTGATCATGTTTTACATTGTGAACAGTAAAAATTCAAACAAAGACCACTATGCGAATATCACAGGAACACAGGATGTTATTTTGTGATTGTGAAAACAAGAGCAGGGGAAGTTTGGATATGTAGGACTATTAATAAGGTGTGCCATAACCTATGTGGTTGTAAGGGAGAGAGGCGTCAGAGACCTCACTTCTCTAGGGGCCAGCATATTGAGGGCGGCGCCCATCTCCTCTCCCTCGCTGCTTTACCTTCCCTGACCCTAAAGAGGGCAGGTACCCGTTTACAGCTGGGGGACTGTACTGAAGCCAAGGCGCGCAAAACGGTCACCCATCCACTTGGTAACCACGCTCGATGCTGTTTAACCTTAGCTTGGGGAAATTGAGAGCTCTGACCACTGAGCTATCCCGTTCGGGTAGGACTATTACGAGTATATATCTTGGAATTCAGTACAGAGTAACATCACGAGTTTTAGTGAGATTCCTTCACAGTGAGTTACCAGATATTGACAGACTAAATGCATATTTTTCAGAATGAAGGAACTGGTCGATGGATTAATAATCTGACAGATCAATCGATTGGTTTGAACTGTTCTGTTGTCATTTGTGCCTTTGTTTTAGATGGAAGTTGTCAAGACATGTATGTGTTGTTTGCACAGAGGACGAAATGAGTTGATTTCTATGGACTTGTAAGGACAAGTTAGCTATTTCAGTCTTTTATTCTTTGATGTTTAATCCTTTGCTCGTAACCTGCGTGAATTTCTCTGCTTTGAGATAATAAAGTATTTGAATTTGAAGACATTTAAAGGAATGAGCACACGAGAATGTCTATTCTTAATGAGATATCATGATACAAAGGTCTTTTCTGTGAAAACGAAATATCTGTGTAATAAGTTGAAGATCATAAACAGAACAAGGAAAACTACTTTTGTGGCTCAATGTAACTGAGTCACTTTGATTCAACTCAATTCACATGTTCCCTCTTCCCCTTTTAATCAGGTTTTTTTAAATCGTCAAAGATCACCAGGAGTAGACGGGATTTAAATTAATAAAAAATCTAAACGGTAACCGCATGATGGGGAGCCATGCCTGCCTCATTTGTCGAGCGACACAGGAGCAAACAAGGACTACAGCTAGTTCAACACCCTACCTCCCTCCCTCCCTCCCTCCCTCCCTCCCCATAGCTTTCCTACACATGGAGGACAACTATCAAAATGTCAGACATGAACAGAAATCCAACCCGTGGCATTAATCCCCATACGCCAGTAAATCAATCCCGATGTCACTTTCATCGCCAATAAACTATTACCGAAGCAATAACAGGTGCCTCAGATCCCAGATAGTCAGTCTCCCCGTACAACCCATCTGAAAACCAGTGCTGCCGTAGCTGAACACCAGCCTACCGCGTTTCCACAGAGGACAGAAACCTCTCCGTTATCTACTACTACTACTACTACTACTACTACTACTACTACTACTACTACTACTACTACTACTACTACTACTACTACTACTACTACTACTACTACTACTACTACTACTACTACTACTATTACTACTACTGCTGCTGCTGCTGCTGCTACTGCTACTACTACTACTGCTACTACTACCACTACTACTACTACTACTACTGCTGCTGCTACTACTACTGCTGCTGCTGCTACTACTACTACTACTACTACTACTACTACTACTACTACTACTACTACTACTACTACTACTACTACTACTACTACTACTACTATTACTACTACTGCTGCTGCTGCTGCTGCTGCTGCTGCTGCTGCTGCTGCTGCTACTACTACTACTGCTACTACTACTACTACTACTACTACTACTACTGCTGCTGCTACTACTAACTGCTGCTGCTGCTACTACTACTGCTACTACTACTACTACTACTACTACAACTACTACTACTACTACTACTACTACTAACTAAACTACTACTACTATACTACTACTACCTACTACTACTACTACTACCACCCCTTCTACTTCTACTGTTGCTGCTGCTACTACTACTACTGCTACTACTACTACTATGCTGCTGCTGCTGCTACTACTACTACTACTACTACTACTACTACTACTATACTACTACTACTACACTACTACTACTACTACTACTACTACTGCTGCGCTGCTGCACTACTACTACTGCTCTGCTGCTGCTACTACTACTACTACTACTACTACTACTACTACTACTACTACTACTACTACACTACTACTACTACTACTACTACTACTACTACTGCTGCTGCTGCTGCCAACTACTACTACTGCTGCTGCTGCTACTACTACTCACTACTACTAACTACTACACTCTACTACTACTACTACTACTACTACTACTACTACTACTACTACTACTACTGCTGCTGCTGCTGCCACTACTACTACTGCTGCTGCTGCTGCTACTACTACTACTACTACTACTACTACTACTACTACTACTACTACTACTACTACACTACTACTACTACTACTACTACTACTGCTGCTGCTGCTGCCACTACTACTACTGCTGCTGCTGCTACTGCTGCTGCTGCTTGCTGCTGCTGCTACTACTACTAACTACTACTACTGCTTTTACTACTACTACTGCTGCTGCTGCTGCTGCTGCTGCTACTACTACTACTACTACTACTACTACTACTACTACTACTGCTGCTGCTGCTGCTGCTGCTGCTGCTACTACTACTACTATATAAATTCCATATATTATTATTATTATTACTACTACTACTACTAATGATGATGATGACGCCAACGACGACGATGATGACAATAGTAATAATAACAATTATAAAATGGAATTACATAATACATACACAATTAATAATCCAATACATACAGTTCAGTCTGTCCCCCCCCCCAAATCTAAAATGTGAAAAACAAAGGGTTAATGAATGTCAACCTTTATGACATACAATTCTTTTTAACAATAATGTCATGGACACAGAATCGGTAACATTCTCAGATGGTGTAGTTTTTAAAGCAGAAACAAACAAACACACACACACAACCACAAAAACACACACACACACAAAACACACACACACACACACACACACACACACACACACACACACACACACACACACACACACACACACACAACACACACAAAACATTCTAATATACTTTTTCTAGAAATAACCAAAAAAACCCATCAAAACACAAAACAATTAACAATTAGAACCTCACCCCTCATCCCCACCTCCTCCTCTCCTTCTCTGCCTCCTGCTTTTCACCCCCCCCCACCCCCCCCCCCCTTATCCCCCCCCCCCCCCGGCCCTCAACACCCCCCTCAAAACCTTAAAATTAGCCATCCACCCCTCCACCCCCCTTCCCACCCCCCTTCCCCACCCTCACCCACCTCAACCTCACCTCTACGAAGAAGAAGAGAGAGATCTCTCCATGATGTCACAGGCCTCGCAACAGCGCCATTATAGCCCGTAACCTATGTGACGTTTGGCTGATGCGGCGGATCGTCCAGGTGATAAAATTGAATTCAGGAGATTAGGGGCCGTCCTTGTAGGCCTTCTCTAGGCGTGTCCGCAGACACAGCCGAGGTGCCAGCAGGGGCTTAGGGACCCATTCAGACCTGGATACTGGAGGGGGGGAGCGGGGAGGGGGAGGGAGCTCCCGCAGGATCTCTCTCATCCATCGCTACTACTAGATTTATGAGACGCGTTGTTAACTTGCTGGATGATCAAGTTAAGTTCTCTCTCTCTGTCTGTCTCTCTGTCTCTGTATGTGTGTGTGTGTGTGTGTGTGTGTGTGTGTGTGTGTGTGTGTGTGTGTGTGTGTGTGTTGTGTGTGTGTGTGTGTGTGTCCTCTCTCTCTCTCTCTCTCTTCTCTTCTGTGTGTGTTGTCTCCTCTCTCTCCTCTCACTCTCTCTCTCTCTCTCTCTCTCTCTCTCTCTCTCTCTCTCTCTCTCTCTCTCTCTCTCGCTCTCTCGTCTTTTCAGGTGTATAGGTATACAGGTGGTGGTGGTGGTGGTGGGTGGTGGTGGGTGGGCTGGATTGGGGGTGGGGGTGGGAGGTAGATGGTTTTGTTGATTTGTTGATTGTTCCAGAAATGTATTGTAGTGGGGACGGAGGGGGGGGGGTGGGGGGTGGGGAGGGGGGGGGGGGGGGGGATAGGGTGTGTGTGAATCAGGACAAACGAACGGACTTTTTCTGAGGTGAAGATGGGTCTTCTGATTGACATTCATTGTGGAGGGTGTGTTCGTGAGTGCGTGCGTTCTTTGTGTGTGTGTGTGGGGTGTGTGTGTGTTCGGGTGTGTTGACATTGGAAGAAGGTTCAAGTCAGCAAATAATGTACTGTCGGGGGATGGGGGTGAGGGGTGGGATGTGGGGGGTGTGGGGGACAGTCAGGTGGATGAGTGAATGGAGAGAGTTGTGTTGAGAGAGAAAGAGAGAGAGAGAGAGAGAGAGAGAGAGAGAAGAGAGAGAGAGAGAGATTCGTGAGAGAGAGAGAGAGAGAGGAGTGAGTGAGTGAGAGAGAAAGATTTTGTTGTGTTCAGATAAGCGTGGTGGTGGTAAAGGCTTTGTATACTACAGCCTGTATTGTACAGCCTGTATTGTACAGCCCTGTATTGTACAGCCCTGTAGTGTACACAGCCTGATGTTATCGCTGGTCCTCGTCTTTCAAACATGGACAAATGTACTGTCACCTCGTTCTGTATAACATAAGTAAAACGTGACCTTATCTTGTGATTACGTGTTGCCATTTTTGTGCTGTCATCAAAATAACTATGATTAATGGTAGTTTTCTTTTACAGGAACAAAAAAAATCAAGCTTGGCCTGCATTGGTTGTTAAACCACATTTTGGTTCTTGTTTTTAACCATGTTATAGTGATCAGAAACTGATAACATTGTTGACACACCTTAACCTTTCTTTTGAATATCTTTTTTTTCCCGACTTGGTGTTATTTACACTGGATATCCAAACCCAGAGAACATGTCTGTTGTTGTTGTTGTTGTTTTTTTTGAAGGTGCCAGTTTGACATTATTATGTCTTGGGGTACATTTCAAAATATGTTTTCTTTCTTGCTTTCGTTTGTTCTTCTTGTGTATCTATCTATCTATCATCTATCTATCTATCTATCTATCTATCTATCTATCTATCTATCTATCTATCTATCTATCTATCTATCTATCTATCTATCTATCTATCTATCTATCTATCTATCTATCTATCTATCTATCCTGTCTGTCGTCTTCTTCTGTCTGTCTATCTTCTGTCTGTCTGTCTGTCCCGTCTATCTATCTAATCCATCTATCTTCTGTCCTTCTGCCTGTCTATCTACTATCTATCTATCTATCTTCTATCTATCTATCTATCTATCTATCTCTATCTATCTATCTATCTACTATCTATCTTCTATCTATCCTTTTTAGTTACTAGTTAGTCTATCAGTCTGTCTGTCTATCTATCTATCTATCTATCTATCTATCTATCTATCTATCTATCTATCTATCTATCCTTTTAGTTAGCTAGTTAGCTGTCTGTCTGTCTGTCTGTCTAGTCTATCTATCTATCTATCTATCTATCTATCTATCATCTATCTATCTTTCTAGTTACAGTTAGCTGTCTGTCTATCTATCTATCTATCTATCTATTATCTATCTATCTATCTATCTATCTTCTATCTATCTATCTATCTATCTATCTATCTATCTATCTATCTTCTATCTATCTATCTATCCATCTATCTATCTATCTATCTCTATCTATCTATCTATCTATCTATCTATCTATCTATCTATCTATCTATCTATCCATCTATCTATCTATCTATCCATCTATCTATCTATCTATCTATCTATCTATCTATCTATGTGTTTCTTTTCCTCGTTTCCATGTATCTTTTTGTCTCTCGACAACGAGAGCTTCACCAGTGTCTCTTCTTCTTCTCTTGTTGTCTACAAGCCAAAACTACGGTCCCCGCCTTTTACGGCGTTAACTAAGCCCATCATGATCCTTCATCATAACAACCATCCAGATGATCCTAACGTTCAAGAAATAAACGGCAAACATGTGAAAATGGCCCTAGGTTTTTGTGACCCTTTCACAATAAAATTGAACTGTCATGGCGGTGATGACCTCAATTTCGACAGCCCCCATTACTGTCAGAATGTTATGATCGCTGAAACAGGTTCACGTGAAGGTCTTCATCATCCATATAGGTTCTGGTGGTGTTCGGCATCCAGAGATATAGCGCAAGCATCCTCCATTTATTCTAAAACAAAAAGAAAAAGCCGCGGGTAAGGATAATAATTATGGCCGGAACCAGAGAGATAGAGAGCTCTGAACTCCCTGAACTCTGAAATGGTTTAATATACATCGGCCTTAGGCCAGAGAGAGAGAGAGAGAGAGAGAGAGAGAGAGAGAGAGAGAGAGAGAGAGAGAGACAGAAGACAGAAGAGAGAAAAAAAACAGACAGACAGAGAGACAGACAGACAGAGAGAAGAGATGAGAGACAGAGACAGACAGACAGAACAGAGAAGACAGAGAGAGACAAGAGAGAGAGAACAGAGACAGACAGAGACAGAGAGACACAGAGAGACACAGAGAGACAGAGAGAGGAACGAATCAATCAAACTTCTGCACAAAAATTCTATGCTTAGACAAAGGAATCATGCATATGATAACCCATATCAATACTTCCTACATATTTGTCTATGATGCAAGCATTGTGCTTCATTTGAATTTTCCCGCATTTTAGATGTGACAATTCTCGGTAGGGGGGGAAGGGGGGGGGGGGGGGAGGGGCTTGTTTTCGCAGGTTTCCAAAGGAACTGTCGAAGGAAGAAGGCAGAGGGACAGACAAAAGAAACTGGACTGTGGAAGCACAACATCGCGGCTGGGCAGGGAAACCACATACCCAGGCTTTGATACACACTTTTGTAAAATGTTGTTGGGGGAGCGAGGTGTCAGAAACCTCAGCTTCTCCAGGGACCAGCATCTCGAGAACGGCGCCCATCTCATCTCCTTGACACAATTTGACAAACTAACAAAAAGTCCTTCGGATGAGACTATAAACCGAGGCTCCGTGTGCGAACGCACGCAGAACATCTTGCGCACACGTTAAATCCTGTTCCGCTTTTCGCAAGAGTAAGCCATTGTGTGCCGGGTGGAACAGTGCAAAATTTAAAAACGCATCACACGAACTGTTAAAAAGCACTTTTTTTTTTTTGCTATTCAATTTGCCGATATAAAGAACAAAATACAAAATAATAAATACAATAACCGATAAACAGAGACGTGAAAACGAAGATCTGACAATGTTTTAATGCTTATGCACGATCGCTCCAATAACTTTTGGAACTTAAATAAAAGAAAAAACCCACAATGAATAAGTTTAATTTTTAAAGCAATACTTTTAATCTTGCAAATCTAGATCCATAGGTTATTAAGCATGCAGCAGCAATACGGAACTAACAATGCAGAAGAGAGCAAACAACACACACACACGAGCAATGAACAAAGGCAGCAGTAGCAGCATGTGAGCAGCAGATACACTTAAAACTAGGCACAACTCACAAGCAAGGTATTACAGAGCAGCAGCAGCAATAGGAACAGCAGCAGCAGCAGCAGCAATAGGAACAGCAGCAGCAGCAATAGGAACAGCAGCAGCAGCAATAGGAACAGCAGCACAGCAGCAGCAATAGCAACAGCAGCAGCAGCAGCAATAGAAACAGCAGCAGCAGCAGCAGCAACAATAGCAACAGCAGCAGCAGCAGCAATAGGAACAGCAGCAGCAGCAGCAACAGCAGCAGCAATAGGAACAGCAGCAGCAGCAGCAGCAGCAATAGCAACAGCAGCAGCAGCAGCAATAGAAACAGCAGCAGCAGCAATAGGAACAGCAGCAGCAGCAATAGAAACAGCAACAACAGCAGCAAAGAAGAACACCCCCTTGGTAGACCCTAATGTTTGCATGAATGATTGTACTGCGACATCAGACGGATGCTGTAGCCGAGTAGCGAATACCGTTCGACTTCAATCCCCACGGGTCCATGAAGTCGTAGGTTCGAATCTCGGTGATGTCTGGAGCACTACAGTGGGGATTTTAACAATCTTCTAGGTCATCTTATATAAAAACGGTCGCACACGAAATAATCTCATCACTGGTGAACGTCGGAGCTCTAGCCGAGGAAAGAAAAACAAAATTAACGTGGGGCATGTTTTCGTTTCTTGTCTGTTTTCGGTTTGGTTTGGTTTGGTTTGGATTTGATGTGTGTGTGTGTGTGTGTGTGTGTGTGTGTGTGTGTGTGTGTGTGTGTGTGTGTGTGTGTGTGTGTATGTGTTGGTTGTGTTGTGTGTTGTGTCAAAGTCAAAGTCAAAGTCAAAGTCAACTTTATTTTCAATGGTACATTGAATAAGCAGTCGCATTTGCTTTTTGTATGTGTGTGTGCGTGTGCAGTGCTGTTGTGTGTGAGTGTGTGGTTGTTGTGTGGTGTTTGCGTGCGTGCTATGCGTGTAGTGTGTGGGTGTGGTTTTATTTTGATGTTGATACAACCTGACAATGCTCTTCTCTCTCTCTCTCTCTCTCTCTCTCTCTCGTCTCTTCTCTCTCCTCTCCTCTCTCTTCTCGTTCCTATCTCTCTCTCTCTCTCTCATCTCTCTCTCTCTCTCTCTCTCTCTCTCTCTCTCTCTCTTGCTTCTTACTGTCCCCCTCTATTTCACTTTATCCATTTTACTTAATTATAATCGGTGTATCAGTTTTCATGTGAATGTTCAAATCTTTTGAGAAGTATGTGTTTATTAACGCATATCTCTTTTCTAAAAAAATAATCTATGTATCTCTTGACATGAACGTTCAGGTCAGTTAGGCATTATGTATTGTTAAATATAAGCTTTCAAAAAAATCATGTTGTCGTTGTTGTAGTAGGGTTTTCCCCCCCTTGTTTTGTTGATAGTCCCTAATGAGGACAAGGGCTGGATTAAGAAAAAAGTATGCCTACGCTTATTCTGTTACCCTTGAAAAATAAAGATTCATTCATTTATTCATTCATTCTGTCTGTCTGTGTGTTGCTTGTTTGTTCGACTTACGTTAACTTTCATTTTGTTCAAAACTTTTCTTTTTTTCTCTTTTCCCAACCTCCATGTACATTTTGTGGTCAGTATTATAGCAATCAATTACCGTTTTCCTCGTTTACCTCCCAAACCCAGAGGGTAATGGTCAGTGTGGACGTCGACGAAGCGATTACAGTGGTCAAGCATTAAGAGTGGGTGGGGGTGGGGGGGGGGGGGGGGGTGGGGGGGGGGGGGGGGGGGGGGGGGGGGGGGGGGGGGGGGGGGGGGGGGGGGGGGTGGTGTGACATGCAGTTATATGTTTCCCATACTATAGGCACTTAGTGAGACAGAGCGTCGGTAAATGGCAACCCCCCCCCCCCCCCCCCCCTCCCACCTATAATATATATTCTTCTTTTGGCAGACATTACTGGCTACTTCAACTGGAGACTTGATGGAGGAGACTAATAATATGTGGGTGGGGGTGGGGGTGGGGAGATGGAAGAGTAGGGGAAGGGGTGGGTATGAGGAGGGTGGTGATGGGAGTGGTGGTGTGATGGTGTGGTAGTGGTGGGAGGTGGTGGGGTAGTGGTGGTGGAAAGTGAGTGTGGAAAATGAGTTTGATGGCAGTGTGTGTGTGTGTGTTAGAAATCTGAAAGCCGAAATTTATGGAGCGAACGGAGAGAGAAGAGAGAGAGAGAGGAGAAGGAGAGAGAAGAGAGAGAGAGAGAGGAGAGAAGAGAAGAGAAAGAAAGAGGAAAAGAGAGAAGAGAGAAGAGAGAGAAACAGAGAACAGAGACAGACAGACAGAGACAAAAAGACAGGCAAACAGGCAGTGAAAATGAAAAACAAACAAGCAGAAGAGAGAGAGAGAGAGAGAGAGAGAGAGAGAGAGAGAGAGAGAGAGAGAGAGAGAGAGAGAGAGAGAGACAGACAGACAGACAGACAGACAGACAGGCAGAACGGACAGAAAGAGACAGAGAGACAGGCAGACAGACAGTGAGAGTGAAAAATCCCAAGCAGAGAGAGAGAGAGAGAGAAGAGAGAGAGAGAGAGAGAGAGAGAGAGAGAGAGAGAGAGAGACAGACAGACAGACGACAGACAGGCAGACGGACAGAAAGAGACAGGAGACAGGCAGACAGACATGAGAGTGAAAATCCCAAGCAGAGAGAGAGAGAGAGAGGAGGAGAGAGAGAGAGAGAGAGAGAGAGGGGGGGAGAAGAGAGAGAGAGAGAGAGAGAGAGAGAGAGAGAGATGAGAGAGAGAGAGAGAAGAGAGAGACAGACAGACAGACAGACAACAGACAGACAGAGGGAACTTGAGAGGAAAAGAAACCTATAAAGAAAACTGTTTCTATTAGAAATGCGAGAAGATCAACAAATTAAAGTGAAAAAGGGAACCCTTAAAAGTATCTTGTAAAAAAAATGTGAGACCCCATTTCAGTTTATCTTCAAGACCTCTAGGCATGCTGGCCTTCTTCCTCTGTCCGAAGGAAGAATCGTGCGCATCAGACAGCCAACACTTTTGACCACAGTCCATCTCATCTCCACAGCCAATGAATGAACTCTAAACGGACCCTTCTTTTATTACCCTGACCATTTCGATAATAGTGTGAAATGTTTATAACCACCCAATAGCTCAGAAAAGGGAGCGAACCGTACACGGCACCTTAGAATGAAGAGCACGTTCAGCTTTTAGAAAACGTTCCTCAGTCTTTTTTATGTAAAGGTAAAGGTGTCCCCATAACCTATGTGGTCGTAGGGGAGCGAGGCGTCAGAGACTTCAACTTCTGCAGGGGCCAGCATAGTGAGGGCGGCGCCCATCCCCTTCCTCTCTTTCGCTGCTTTACCTTCCCTGACCCTAAAGAAGCAGGTACCAATTTACAGATGGGTGAACTGGGGGACTATACTGAAGGCAAAGGGTCACCCATCCAAGTGGTAACCACCGCTCAATGCTGCTTAACCTTAGCTAGGGAAAGTGAGTGCTCTGACCACTGAGCTATCTCTTTCCCCTTCTTTAAAAAAAAAAAAAGTAGATTGAACAAATACACAGGAAAGTTGATAGATAATGAATACACAGAAAACTTGATACATGAAAAAGAAAACAACAGTAGACAACATGATGGAATTTTTAAAAAAAGCAGGAACCTTTTAATAAAAGAAAGAGAAAAGAAAACACCAGGAATTTTATTTTAAGTTGTTTATAACTCTTATCGACTACGGAAAGCCATATCAGGGCTGTCACCTCAGGAAACTTAATATCAAGTCAGTTCAAAGTTATAGGAAACAGGAGATTGAATCTATCTATATTCTTCTTCTTCATCATCGCCACCATTACCATTGCCACCGCTACTACAACCATCATCACCCTCTTCGTCTTCTTCTTCATCTGTCTTCGGCTAGACTCCACAGTTCACCGTTGATGAGATCATAGCGTATACAGCCATTTCCCCAACATTAAGGTCGCGACATTCCGTCTTTGGGAATGCTGTCTAAACATGACTCAAGTTCGAACGCATGCATAACATCTTGCGCACACGTTAAATCCTGTTCCGCTTTTCGGAAGAGTAGGCCATCGTGTGCCAGTGGAAAACATGACAAAATTTACAAAACCGCATACACACGGGGACTGGATGTAAAAAAGCACATGAGTGCTGATTCCATTATCCTCGATATAAAATAATAAATAAATAAATAAAAGTGAGCTTGCGTATTTAATTTGTTCAGTCACCTCTGCCGACAGCAGTGGCCATCTCTCCTTCGAAATGTTCAATAAGTTTTAACGTACCGGCAATATCACCTATGCATGCGATCACGCATGGGACCAGTGGATCTGTGGTCTAGTGGTAACACACCCTCGTAGAAAATGATACGTTGTGGGTTCGATTCTCGTTCCAACTCACGATTTTCCCTCACCGACTAGACTTTGAATGGTGGTCTGTCTGATATATTGCCCAAATTCTGTTGAAAAAGTCTTTCTTACAGATAAAACAACAACCAAACACACACAAACAGGGAGACGGCATAACCTGGTTGTTAGGGTACTGCGCTCGCAATCTGCTGACCGGGGTTCGAATCCCGTTCAAAGGGATCCTCCCCCTCTCCCCCCCTCCTCCCCCCTCCCCCCTCCCCCCCTCCCCCCCCCCCCCCCCCCCCCCCCTACCCCACAGAGTTAACACCAGTGCCAACTCCACTCTCCCCCAAAGTCCTTCGGATGAGACTATATACCGAGGTCCCGTGTGTGAACGCACGCGGAACATCTTGCGTATCCGTTAAAACCTGTATCGCGTTTTGGAAGAAAAGGCCATTGTGTGCCGGTGGGAACGGATGACACAATTTACAAAACCGCAAGCACACAGGGACTAGATGTTAAACAACACATAAATGCTTATTCCATTATCCTCCAAAATAAAAGAAGAAAAAAAGATTGGCAGCAACACTTCATGTATGGACCAACTGCATTTATATGAATAAATATTTTCAGATTTCTCTCTCCACGCTCTCGTCTCTCTGTCTCTCTCATACTCTCTCTCTCTCCACTCCTCAATCTCGCCTCCTCAACTCTCTCACTCTCTCAGCTGCCTGCTTTTCTATCTGCTTCTCTCTCTCTGTTCACTCAGTGCTGTCTCATCTCCATCTCTCGCCCCTTCCCCCTTTATCACTCTCTCTCTCACTCTCACAGTCTCGCATCTCTCTCTCATCTCTCTCTCATCTCTCTCCTCTCCTCTCATCATCTCTCTCAACTCTCTCACTCTCTTTACAAACACACCAGCTAAGCTGAACGTAACCCACAACTGACTCACCACACTCAACTCAACTCAACTCACCCACTCACTCACCACCACCCGGGGTTTTGGAAAATCAACACTAGGTCAGAGTGTTTTGCCACTTGTCTCATAAAGATGACCACCTACAGAAGGGCTACAGCCACTGACCACAGATTGGCTTTAGACCTACTGACCACCTCGACAGGGTGCCACGAGTGAGGGTAGGGGTGGGAGGGGGGGGGGGGCGTTCTCTTGGGCTGGCGGTGCCAGACATAAAACTGACCCTCAGAAATTTGCATGGGCCATTAAAGAGATGGGGAGGGGTGGAGGGGGGGGGGAAGAAAAATGCGAAATTGCGGTCACGCACTGGGATCGGTGTCCGTTGATGTCTTGGCCATTGGGGTCAGTTCATTTGTTTGGCAGGGAGGGGGTCAACATTGGAAAGAGGAGTAGTAGTATGCAAAGAGATGATTTGAAAGAAGAGGAGGAGGAGGGGGGGGGGGGGGGGGGGGGGGGAGGGGGGGGGGGGGGGGGGGGGGGAGGGGGGGGGGGGGGGGGGGGGGGGGGGGGGAGAGGAGGGGGGAGGAAGGAGGAGAATAGTAAAGGAGGAGAGAGAGGTTTTGGAAGTTCTGTTTTTCACCTCCTTCCTCTCTCTCGCTCTCTCCAAACACTCTCTCTCCTCTCCTCTCTCTCTCGCTCCTCTCTCAGATCTTCATCTCTCTCTTCCCCTCTCTCTCACCCTCCCCTCTCTCATCTCTCTCACCCCCCCTCTCTCCTCCTCCTCCGGTCTCAAAGAACTCGTACCTCTTTCCCCCCCTCGCTCTATCTTCCCCCCCTTATCGCTCGTCCCCCCCCACTCCTCACTCCTCTCCCCCCCCCCTCTCTCTCTCTCTCTCTTCCCCCCCCCCCCACCTCTCTCTCTCAGAATGCAACCGGATTGACAACCCTCTCTCTCTCTCTCTCTCTCTCTCGCTCCATCTCTCTCACTCTCTCTCTCTCTCACTCTCCTCTCTCCAAGACAGAAAATGTAGACACCACGAACAAAATAGAAGATGCATTTTATGTCCTGGATGAATGTCTTATAAGATGAACTCAGAAACAATCTGTTACTGAAGATGAAAACCAGAAAGAAACATAGGTAAAAACTGTGTAGATAAACTAAGAGACATAATCACAATTGATATCTGTCGAGCAGACATCATTTAAGATATGTGTATGATTGTTTTGAGCACAAAAAAAAAATGAAAAGAGAAGAGTAGAATATAACATGATTTTAGTGTGTATCATTTTGAGTCAATAGATTGTTATAACTATTGTTTCTTTGCTTTGCTGTGGCAAATGAGTCTACTTGACTTTTATAGCAAGAAAACATTTTGAATCTGAATCTGAATCTGAATCCGAATCTCTCTCTCTCTCTCTCCCCACAGACACACACACACACACACACACACACCCCAAAACACACACACACACACACACACACACACACACACACACGCCTTCCTTCTTCCATAATATATCAACCCCCCTTCCCTATCCCCCACCCCCAAAAAACTTGTTCAAGGGACAGGTCAAACTGACCTGCTTAAAGGTTGTAACCTGCAAAACAAGTCATGTTCAGCCTTGTAAGTGAGCGGTGACCACAAAACTGGGCAAGGTCAGAGAGAGAGAGAGAGAAAAGGAGAGAGAGAGAGAAGAGAGAGAGAGAGAGAGAGAGAGAGAAGAGAGAGGAGAGAGAAGAGAGAGGGAGAGAGAGAGAGAGAGAGAGAAGAGAGAGAGCGAGAGAGAAGAGAGAGCGAGAGAGCGAGAGCGAGAGAGAGCGAGAGGCGTTTTAAGGCTTCTAACGCTTTCACAATTTATTGTCATTGCCCAACTAGGCCTTTCGACAAGGAAGATAGGAAATATCTTTGTGTGTGAAACGATAAATAAAAAAGAGTTAAGTATATGATCAGTACAATTAAAGTTTGGAGAGAGAGAGAGACAGTGAGAGAGAGAAACAGTGAGAGAGACAGAGATAGACACACAGACACAGAGACAGAGGCAGAGAGACAGAGACAGAGACAGACAGAGAGAGAGACACAGAGAGAGAGAGAGAGAGACAGAGAGACAGAGAAACAGTGAGAGAGACAGAGATAGACACACAGACACAGAGACAGAGGCAGAGAGAGAGAGAGGACAGACAGAGAGAGAGAGAGAGAGAGAGGAGAGAGAGAGAAGAGAGAGACAGACAGACAGACAGACAGACACACACACACACACACACACGCAGAGAAAGAGAGAGTCCTGACAATTCCCAGTGAAACTGGAGACGATGATTACGTGCAGACCAGGACATGACAGAACAGGACAAGGACCGGCCAGGACAGGACAGCCCAGGACAACCCCCAAGACTTGCTGCTGGTCATTCTCGGGCTGGACAAGTTGACAGCGATAACTGCCATCGTCTGCTTGTTGGTCGACAAGGAAGGAGGACGGTGATGGGGGGAAGGGAGGGGGCCGGGGGGAGGGGGGAGGGGGGCAGAGGCTGTGGGACTTGTTCCTTTTCAGGAAAAGCTAGTGTCATGAGTTATAGAGACATGTGTCTTTGCTTCTCTCTTTCCCGTATCATATTTCCTCTCTCTCCCCCCTCTATCTGTCTGTCTGTGTCTCTGTTTCTGTCTCTGTGTCTGTCTATGTGTCTGTTTGGTCTGTTTCTGTCTCTGTCTGTCTATGTGTCTGTTTGTTTCTGTCTGTGTATCTGTCTGTACTGTATGTCTCTCTCTGAGTCTGTGTCTGTCTGTCTGTACTGTCTGTCTTCCCAAATTCGTAAATATTTTGTGAACACAGTAACTCCCTTCCATCCCACCCTAGCTTGTACAGAAGGCCCCCATCTCACTCCACCCCACACAAACAGAACATCCTGCGCACACGTTAAAACCCGTTCCGCTTTTCTGAAGAGTAGGCCATTGTGTGCCGGTAGGAACGGATGACAAAAATGTGCACATCTGCATACACTCGGGGACTGGATGTAAAAAAGCACACGAGTGCTTATTCCATTATCCTCGACATAAAAGATTTTTTTAAAAACCCGAACACTTTCCAATTGACTCTTCTCCTCCCACAAAACCAACACACACACACACACTCGTGAACACACACACACACACACACACACACACACACACACACACACACACACACACACACACACACACACACACACACACACACACACACACACACACACACACACACACACACTCGTGAACACACACACACACCACTACGTGAACACACACCACACCACCACACACACACACACATCGTGAACACACACACACACCCACACACACACACACACACACACACACACACACACACACACACACACACACACACACACACACACACACACACACACACACACACACACACACCTACAGATAGACAGCATTATAGAAGACAGGAGAAGATTTTAAAAAATCTTGTAAAACCTTTTGTGTACATGCTATGGAATTTTGCATGTTAGGCCTAATTGATTTTTAAAAGAAGAAATCAACGTGATTCCTTGAACAAAAACCATCCTTTCTTGTTTGTATGTTTGTTGTTGGCTTTGTTTTTACTCGTTCGGCGTTTTTTCTTTGTCTATTTCTCTGCCATGCAGTCTCACATCAATTGTACCGTGCAAGTGTGGTTGCACCTACTCCACTCATTCCGATCTCACCTCACCACCACAGCCATAATTATAATACCATACATAGCCCCCCCCCCCCCCACCAGCCTCATCCTGCCTGTATCCCTAAAGAGCCTGAACTACACACAGACATTACTTTATCAACAATGAATGTCAGGCTGCCTAGCGGCCACCAGCCAGAGAGAGCCCTGCCCTGCTTGCTGGGCCACTTCCTGGTGGTGTTCATGATGACTGTTCCTGTTTAACATGCTCATGATGCCATCCAGCAAGCCCCCTCCTCTTCCTAATAATAATAATGTATGGAATTAATAATATAGCGCTGAATCTTGTAAAGCAACAAATAAAAGCGCTCAGATGACATTATAAAAAAAAAAAATTATATCGAGGATAATGGAATAAGCACTGATGTGCTTTTTTTCTCACAACCAGTCCCCGTGTGTATGCGTTTTTGTCAATTTTGTCATCCGTTCCCACCGGCACGCAATGGCCTACTCTTTCGAAAAGCGGAACAGGATTTAACGTGTGCGCAAGATGTTCTGCGTGCGTTCGCACACAGGGGCCTCGGTTTATAGTCTAATCCGAAGGAGTGTTGTCATCCGTTCCCACTGGCACACAATGGCCCACTCTTCCGAAAAGTAGTGTGTCAGGCTGCCTAGCGGCCACCAGCCAGAGAGAGCCCTGCCCTGCTTGCTGGGCCTTTTCCTGGTGGTGTTCAGGATGATTGTTCCTGTTGAACATGCTCATGATGCCACGGGATAGCCTAGTGGTTAGAACATTGAGCTCGCAATCTGACGACCCCGGTTCGATTCCCGTTCAAGTGGATATTTTTTTCTCCTGGAGTTAACATCAGTGCAGACTCCACTCTCCCCAAAAAGTCCTTCGGATGAGACTATAAACCTAGGTCCCCGTGTGCGAACTCACGAAGAACATCTTGCGCACACGTTAAATCATGTTCCGCTTTTCGGAAGAGTAGGCCATTGTGTGCCGGTGGGAACAGGTGACAGAATTTACAAAACCTCATACACACGGGGACTGGATGTAAAAAAAAGCACATAAGTGCTTGTTCCATTATCCTCGATATAAGAGAGTAAATATAAATAAATAAATAAAAATAAAATTCAGCAAGCCCCACTCCTCTTCCTCCGCCTCTTTTGCCCCTGACCCCCCCCCCCCCCCCCTTCCCCAACCTCCACTCATCCAACGCCCCCCCCCTCCCCCCTTCCCCCCATCCCACCCACCGCTTTCCTTAGGTCCATTAATACCACCAAGACAGCTGCTGTGTCAAGGAGCCAGCCAGACTGTGTGATGATAATAATTTTATAGCGGCCACCCAGGCTGGGGGGGTGGGGGTGGGGGTGGGTGTCTGTCACCTCATTCCCCACAGAAGGGGGATCGACGGTGGTCTAGAGGTAACGCACCTGCCCACAAAGCGACAAGTCCGGTCGGGTTCGATCCCCCGTTTTTTGCCCGAACCTTTCTCACCCGTCCAGTAAACCGTGAGTGGTGGTCTGGGTGCTAGTCTTTCGGATGAAACGATAAACCGAGGTTCCCGTGTGCAACGCGCATTCAGCGCACGTAAAAGAACCCACGGCAACAAAGACAGTTGTCTCTGGCAAAAAAACCCCATTTTGTAGTTTTTCACTCTGATAGGGAAATAAATTTCCTTTAATAAAGGACAATAAAAAGAATTGATTGATTGATTGATTGATTGAAGTGCACATGCAGACAGGAAAAGAATTTTTTTTTTTAAAAATGGGTGGCGCTGCTCTTATGGCGACACACTCTACCTGCCCCGAGGAATGGAAAGCAGCCTGAATTTCACGCAGAGAAATCAATCTGCCGTGACTTCAAGTGGTATGAAAAAAGAAATGAAAAAAGAAAAATCTTGGGGCTCT
>CM054145.1:52049179-52051679 GCA_028751875.1 Rapana venosa
GCTGAAACAACTCAGAATACCTGAAACGACACAGTGTTCTGAGATGGATATAATTATGAAATAACTAGGATCACAGTTTCTTGAGATAAACGAAACAACTAGGATAGAATCGTAAAAAAAGAAAAGCGAAACAATTAGGATCGCAGTGTATGGAGACAATACAGGCGAAACAACTAGGATCACAGTATCTTGAGACAGATAAATGAAAGAACTAAGATTATACTATCCTGAGATAGATAGGTAGATAGATAGATAGATAGATGGATGGATGGATGGATGGATAGATAGATAGATAGATATATAGATAGATAGATGGATGGATGGATAGATAGATATATATGGATAGATAGATAGATAGATGGATGGATAAATAGGTACATAGCTAAATGGATGGATAAATAGGTACATAGCTAGATAGCTAGACAGAAAGTAGATGGAAGGATGGATGGATAGATAGCTAGATTGATGGATGTATAGATAGATACATAGATAGATAGATGGATGGGTGGGTGGATAGATACATAGATAGATGGATAGATGGATGGATGGATACATGAATAGATAGGTAAACAGATAGATAGATGATATAACTAGGATCACACTATCGTGAAACAGGAGCAATGCAGAAAAAAGAAGAGTAGAAAAGAGGTAACTCCTGGCACAGAATTTCCAGAAGGTGGGGATGCTATTTATACTGACTGACAGCCCCCCACCCCCTCCCTCCCCCCGGCATCCTCACGGGAGAGATTGAATTGGTTTTCTTAAATCCCGATGATTCACATAATTGACTTATCTTGCAATTAGAATAATTGTAAATATACTTCTTTTTAAATAGAAAGCATAAACACCGACACAACACACACACACAGCGATCTAGATTCAGACAGGTGGGCAGACAGACAGAATGACACAGACAGACAGACACGCAGAGACAGACAGACAGACACAACATACACACACAGCGATCTAGATTCAGACAGGTGGGCGGACAGACAGAATGACACAGACAGACACACACACACACAGACTGACATACAGACACAACACACAGACACACAGAGCGATCTAGATACAGACAGGTGGGCGGACAGATAGAATGACACAGACAAACCCGACACACACACAGACAGATACAACACACAGACACACAGAGCGATCTAGATACAGACAGGTGGGCGGACAGACAGAATGACACAGACAAACAGACACACACACACACAGACACACACACACTACACACACACACACATACGCACAGCGATCTAGATACAGACAGGTGGGCGGACAGACAGAATGACACAGACAGACACACAGAGACAGACAGACACAACACACAGACACACAGAGCGATCTAGATACAGACAGGTGGGCGGACAGACAGAATGACACAGACAAACCGACACACACACAGACACACACACTACACATACACACACACACACCAAACACACACACACACACATACACACAGCGATCTAGATACAGACAGGTGGGCGGAAAACAGACACAGACAGAAAGACAGACACAGACAGAAAGACAGACAGACACAGACAGAAAGACAGACACAGACAGAAAGACAGACACAGCCACAGAAAGACAGACACAGACAGAAAGACAGACACAGACAGAAAGACAGACAGACACAGACAGAAAGACAGACAGACACAGACAGAAAGACAGACAGACACAGACAGAAAGACAGACAGACACAGACAGAAAGACAGACACAGCCACAGAAAGACAGACACAGCCACAGAAAGACAGACACAGCCACAGAAAGACAGCCCACAGACAGAAAGACACAGACAGAAAGACAGACAGACACATACAACACACACATACACAGACTGACAGACAGAGAGAGAGACACACAGACACACAGACACACACACACACACACAAAGGTACGGCAAGTTAAGCTGGCGGGAGAAGAAGAAGAGGAGGAGGAGGAGGAGGAGGAGGAGGAGGGGGGAGGAGGGGAGGAGGACGAAAATGGGAGTGCCAGAGATGGTGATGGATTAATGGTCACAGGAAGAAGGGGGAGAGGGGGGAGAAGGGGAGAGGGGGAGAGGGGACGGGTTGGAGCCGGGGAAGGAGGAGGAGGAGGAGAGATATTGGGAAGAGGCCAGAGGTCAGAAGTGACCCATTGCCCCCGGACAAGCCATTAGTCAGATGACCATTAAATGGATGATAGTGTCCGGCACAGCCTTACCTCTCTCCCCACCCCCGACCCACCCCACCGCCACATTCACACCCCTCCCCTCTCCTCCCCTCCATCACCTCACACTGCCCCTACCGACCTCACCTCTTCTCAGTCCTTCTCCACCCTCCCTCACCACCTCCCTCCTCTCCCTCCCGGGGATGGGGGGGGGGGGGGGGGGGAGCCTCTCCTCCCTCCCTCCCCCATCCCCCCCCCTCTCTCTATCTCTCTGGGACTGGATATAAAAAGGTATGTTTGCTTATGCCATTACCCTATGGAAATAAAATTCATTCCATTCAA
>CM054145.1:52053370-52070870 GCA_028751875.1 Rapana venosa
AGATGATGGAAGGGGTGGGGGTGGATAGATACATAATAATGATAGATGGATGGATGGGTACTTAAAAGAAGGTAAAAAGATAAAATGATTAACTAGGATCAAGTATCTTGAAAAAAGGAGCAATGCAAAAAAAAAGAAGAGTAGAAAAAGAGGGAACTCCTGGCACAGAATTTTCAGAAGGTGTGGATGCTATTTATACTGACTGACAGCCCCCCCCCCCCCCCCCCCCCCGCACTCCCCCCGCATCCTCACGGAGAGATTGAATTGATTTTCTTAATCCCGATGATTCACATAATTGACTTATCTTGCAATTAGAATAATTGTAAATATACTTCTTTTTAAATAGAAAGCATAAAACACCGACACAACACACACACACAGCGATCTAATTCAGACAGGTGGGCAGACAGACAAGATGACACAGACAGACAACACGCAGAGACAGACAGACAGACACAACATACACACACAGCGATCTAGATTCAGACAGGGGGCGGAAAAGACAGAATGACACAGACAGACACCCACACACACAGACGACATACAGGGCAAAAACACACAGACACACAGAGCGATCTAGATACAGACAGGTGGGCGGACAGATAGAATGACACAGACAAACAGACACACACACAGACAGATACAACACACAAAACACACAGAGCGATCTAGATACAGACAGGTGGGCGGACAGACAGAATGACACAGACAAACAGACACACAAAACACACAGACACACACACACTACACCACACACACATACGCACAAGCGATCTAGATACAGACAGGTGGGCGGACAGACAGAATGACACGAGACCCGAAAGACAGACATAAAAGACACCATACAACACCCCAAACATTACACACAGCGATCTACATAAAAGAAAGCAGGTGAGGCATAACCCGACAGACAAACACAGACAGACGACAGACAGACACAAAACAGCACACACAGACCACACAACACACAGACACACAGACCACACAGACACCCAAAACAGACACACCCCCACACACCCCACACACACACACACACACACACACACACACACACACACACAACCACACACACCCCACACACACACAAGGGCGGCAAGTTAAGCTGGCGGGAAGAAGAAGAAGAAGGAGGAGGAGGAGGAGGAGGAGGGGGGGAGGGGAGGAGGACCGAAAATGGAGTGCCAGAGATGGGGGATGGATTAATGGTCACAGGAAAAAGGGGGAGAGGGAGGGGGTACGGGTGGAGCGGGGGAGGAGGAGGGGAAGGAGGAGGAGGAGGAGAGATATTGGGAAGAGGCCAGAGGTCAGAAGTGACCCATTGCCCCCCGGACAAGCCATTAGTCAGATGACCATTAAATGGATGATAGTGTCCGGCACAGCCTTTCCTCTCTCCCCCCCACCCCCCCCCTTTCCCTCCCCACCGCCACATCTCACACCCCGTCCCCTCTCCTCCCCTCCATCACCTCACACTGCCCCTACCGACCTCACCCCTTCTCAGTCCTTCTCCACCCTCCCTCACCACCTCCCTCCTCTCCCTTCCCGGGGGGGGAGGGGGGGGGGGGAAGAAAGCCTCTCCCTCCCTCTTTCCCCCCTCTCTCTCTCTTGGATAAAAATTTTTTCATCCCTTTACCCCTTTTAAAAAAATTTTCAAAATGTGAAATAAAAAAATTTTCATTCTTCTTTTCCCCTTCCCCCTTCTTCACTTCTCATCTTCCTCACTTCCCCAAACCCCCTCCTCTTCCATCCTCATTCCCTTTTCCCTCCCCTCTTTTCCCCCAAAAACCGGTTTTCAACCCCTTTTTTTTAAAATTTTTTCTCTTCCTTCTCTCTCGTTCCTTTCTGTCTCTCGCCCGTCTCTCTTTTCCCCTTCTTCCCTTTCCTTTTTCCTGCCTCCCTCTTCCTTTTTCCCTTTCCCCCCCTCCGCCCTTCTCTTCTCTCCTCGTTTTTTCCCTTTCTCTCTCTCTTCCTCTCTCTCGTTCCCTCCCCCCCCCAAAAAATTTTGCTTTTCTTCCCCCTTTTTCCCTTCTTCTTTCTTTTCTTTTTTCTTCTTCTTCTTTCTCTTCCCCTTTCTTCCCCCCTTTTTCTTTTTTTTTCTCTCTTCTCCCTCTCCCTTTTCCTTCTTCTCTTCCCCCCCCCCCTTCTCCTCTCTCCCCCCCTTCTCCTTCCTCCCTCCCTTCTTTTTACTCTCCCCCCTTTCTCCCCCTTCCCCCCCTCTTTTTCCCCCCCCCCCCCTTTTCATCCCTTTTCCCCTCCTCCTTTCCCCCTCCCCCCCCTTTTCCTCTCCCCCTTTCCCTTCTCCCCCTCTCTTTTTATCTTCTCCTCCCCTTCCTCTCCTCCTCCCCTTCCCCCCCCCCCCCCCCCCCCTTTCCCCCCCCCCCCTCTCCCCTTCTCTTCTCTCTTCTCTCTCTCCCCACCCCACCCCACCCCACCCACGCCGCTTACCGTAACGACTGACCCGACTTTGTATGATAAAAGAAGCTAACCACTGACTGATTGACCATGACCTTCCACTGCTGAGTCGGCTGTTTTGAAAAGGCTGATATAAATTTTATGCTGGACGAATGAATGAACGTGACTGACGCCTCCCGACTGTGGACATAATGTAACGCGGGTTCGCTTAGTTTTATTTTCAAACTTGGAGGAATAATAACGAAAGGGTGAAAGGCGGAGGAAGGGCGTAGAGGAGGTGTGGAGAGAGGAGGGGAAGGGGGGGGGGGGGGGGGGGGGGGGGGGGGGTAAGGGAGGGGGAGAGAGAGAGATTGATTAAATCAAATCAAATTCTTTTATTTCAAGGATAATGAATAAGCATACATGTGCTTTTTACATTCAGTACAGAGAGAGAGGAGAGAGAAGAGAGAGAGAGAGAGAGAGAAGTGTGTGTGTGTGTGTTTGTGTGTCTGTGTTGAGAGAGAGATATACAGAGACAGACAGAGAGAGACAGACAAAGAGAGAGAGAAGTGTGTGTGTGTGTTTGTGTGTCTGTGTTGAGAGAGAGACACACACACACAGACATACAGATAGAGACAGAGAGAGAGAAGTGTGTGTGTTTGTGTGTCTGTGTTGAGAGAGAGACAGAGACAGACAGACAGAGACAGATAGAGAGAGACAGAGAGAGAGAAGTGTGTATTGAGAGAGACAGAGACAAGGAGAGACAGACAGAGAGAGAGACAGACAGAGAGAGAGACAGACAGAGAGAGAGAGACAGACAGACAGAGAGAGCCTGCGCGCCCACAATTACTCAGAAAGAAGTGAAATTACAACGAACAAGTGTAGGCATGCATACACAGACGGTATCAAGCATTCAATCACTAAAGCGCACGCCAACTAGATTACTCCTAACATAAACAGCGATATCGGCCACTAGGCCTATGTGGAAAAACCCAACACGCTCTCCTCTCAAAATCTTGCTGTATCCTGACCAACAAGCCATTGTGCACTTCACATAGACAATGACTACACAGGAACTCCTTTTCCGTCCTCTCTTCGCTATATATATATATATTATATATATATATATATATAATATATATATTATATATATATATATATATAAAGTCGATTGTTCAACGCTTGTGTTGTATTGTTTACTGTATTATTGTGTACTACTGTAAGTTACCGCAGATTTCTCTGCGTGAAATTCGGGGCTGCTCTCCCCCAGTTGACGGGATGGCTCAGTGGTCGGAGCACTCTGCTCTCCCCCAGCCAAGGTTAAGCAGCATCGAGCGTGGTTACCACTTGGATGGGTGACCGTTTCCGCACCTTTTTTCAAGTCAAGTCAAGTCAAAAACACGTTAATCATCCCATGAAGGGCAATTACAATACTGACAGGCAGATTAATACGCATCAAATATCTCAAAAGAGACAAAAACGGTATATTTCATATTGGTTGTGGAAAAACCCAATACGTTCTCCTCTCAACAAGCCTTGGCTTCAATACAGTCCCCCAGTTCACCCAGTTGTAAATGGGTACCTGCCTCTTTAGGGTCAGGGAAGATAAAGCAGCGAGGAGATGGACGCCGCCCTCAGTATGCTGGCCCTTAGAGAAGCTGAGGTCTCTGATGCCTCACTCCCCTACGACCACATAGGTTATAGGACACTTTTACCATTACCTTTCTCCCCAGGGGGATAGGAGAGTGAGCGTGTCGCCCACAAGAGCAGCCCTACCCATTATGTTTTTCTTCATGTCCTGTTTGTGTGTGTGTTTGTATCCCTAATCAGTGTTGTATTTTTCTACAGAAATTTACCTTGTTGCCGTGGGTTCTTTTACACACCGGACCTCGGTTAATCGTTTCATCTGAAAAACTAGCTCGCACCCAAAGCACCCCTCACGGTCTAGTGGATAGGTGAAGGTAAAGTATTCGGGGCCCAAACTGGGGATCGAGCCACCACACACCTTCCAACCCGGACTTTTGGCGTTCTATGTAGGTGCGTTGCCTCTAAACCACCGACCACACACCGACCCACCAGATCAAGGACAGAAAAGTAAGGGGAGTGGTAGTAAGTGGTAGGATGGAAGAAGAGAGGGAAGCGCAAAGGGCCGTCTCCTTCCCATGTGTGTTCAATTCTCGCTAAGTTGAGTTAAATTATTGCGATGTCACTGCTGGCATTTTTTTTTGAAGGTGGTGGTGGTGGTGGGGGGAGGGGAGAGGGGAGGGGGAATTAATGGTCTATGTTCTTTGTTCCTTTAACCCCCCCCCCCAAAAAAAAAAAAAAAAAAAAAAAAAAAGGACACCTACAACAAAACCAAGCAGCAAACAAAAAAACCCCACAAAACAAAACAACAACAGCTGACATACATGAACTCTACAGTTTTATCTGTGCGCATGACGGACGCTATAGGCGAGTGGTTAACAACGTTCGACTTCAATCCTGTGGCCTGGGTCCATGAAGTCGTGGGTTCGAATCTTGGCGGAGGCGTCTGGTTAATTAAAGGTGGGGGGTGGGTGGGAGGGGTGGGGTATTTTCATGACCTCCCAGGTCAACATCAAGTGCAGACCTACCAGTGCCTTAATATCCTTCGTTGTATGTTATACACATGCAGAAGATCAATTATAAACGTTAAAGATCCTGTAATTCACGTAAAAGATTTCGTAATTTATCTCAGCGTTCGGTGAGTTACAGAAACACCAACATGCTCAGTATGCATAATAAATATACAAAAGAAAATGAGCTGCTCTGAAGTGGGAATGTGTCGGCTGAGGCCAGCAGGCAGACCTCCTGCAAATTACGATCACAAGAAGAAAGACCAGGCACTATTTTCTCACCCAGTAACAAGGGAACACCGAGGAAAAGAAGAAAAAGAGAAGAAGGAGAGATGGAGTTGAATAATATACACCCTTGCCCTGAAGTGAAGTAAAGTGAAGTGAAGAGAGAGAGAGAGAGAGAGAGAGAGAGAGAGAGAGGAGAGAGAGAGAGAGAGAGAGAGAGAGAGAGCGAGAGAGAGAGAGAGAGAGAGAGAGAGAGAGAGAGAGAGAAGAGAGAGAGAGAGAGAAGAAGGAGAGATGAAGTTGAATAATATACACCCTTGCCCTAAAGTGAAGTGAAGAGAGAGAGAGAGAGGAGAGAGGAGAGAGAGAGAGAGAGAGAGAGAGAGAGAGAGGAAGAGAGAGAGAGAGAGAGAGAGAGAGAGAGAGAATACTCTATTTTTCAAGGGTCACAGATAAGCATTCACATACTTTTTTTTCATCCGGCCCTTAGAGAGAGAGAGGGGGGTGGGTGGGGTGGGGGTTGGGGTGGGGGATGGGGGATGGGATGGTGGGGCCGAAGGGAGCGCTCGCTGATTGGAGAAAAAGTAGGGGCCTTACGTAAGATTCCAAAACAGTTCTTCCTTTTTCCGCTCACTGTTTGTTGAGCTTGGCAGCAGCTCCTGTACAATTTCAGCCTCCACTTCTGTCTGTCTCTCTCTTTGTCTCTCTCTCTCTCTGTCTGTCTGTCTGTCTGTCTGTCTCTCTCTCTCTCGATAGGAAGTTACGGTGAAAAAGAATACACTCTCTCTCTCTCTCCACTCTCTCTCTCCGTTCGATAGAAAGTTAAAGTGGAAAAGAACACACACACACACCTCTCTCTCTCTCTCTCTCCTCTCTCTCTCTCTCTCTCTCTCTTTCCTCTCTCTCTCTCACGTGCATGTGACCATTTATACAAAATAAAATTCCTGAACTACAAGGTGAAAAAATCTCTACAGTAAGTTGAGCAATATAGATTCTATCAGTTTTCAAATCTGTCAAGCTCACTGATTTCATTTCTTTGGCTTAATCAAACATTTAGAGGCCAGAATTCTGATTCCCATATCCTTGACATTTTGCAGACTGCTTAAAGCAAAGAGACTTTCTAAACAAGGTTTTGAGAAAAGTCGATAGTCGGCAAATGCCACGAACGATTTACATTACGCCAAGAACAAGTAGGAAAAGACCATTGCAATCAGGCTTCAGAAATCAGCTTTTAAAGTTGAAAGAGATGATTATGAGACTTTAAGCAGTGAAGCGTTATTTTGCTAGAAAAGTTGAACAATGAAATGGTTATTCCAACTATTCTTGTTAAACAGCCAATCAAAATCTTGGTGGGAAAACGGAGCTATTATGCTCGAAGAAAACACACTAGAATTCCCAGAATAATCATAGGAAGACCTGTTAATAATAATTATTTTAAAGAGAGGAAGTGAACAGCCAAAATATAACGCGTACCAACATTGTGTGTGTATTAAATTAAAAATTGTATTCCTGTTTATAATCATGTTACACACACACACACACACACACACACACACATACACACACACACACATACGTCTAATATCACTTTAAGTGAACAGACGTAAAATTGAAGACACACACACATATGGCACGGAAATGAAACAGCATTTCACAAATCCTCTAATCTGAAACAGTGCAGGGGAGGAAGGAAGTGAGCCCAGAACAAAGATCGCCACTTCCGTTGTGGCATATAAGGCCACACTCCAGCTTTAGCGGCCTGGTGAAGTTGTGTCTTCTTTTAGAATGCTACTCAAGAAAATACTTCGCTAATTTTAAAAACTTTTTTAAAGGTATAAAATAAACCAGAGTGATTATTTTAGTGGAACAGACTGATGCCAGAAAAGGAAAACAACATACTTAAAAGACATATTGTCGGACGCTATCACCAAAATTTAATGGATAAGACCGTTTGACTTCAATCCCATGGGTCCATTAAGTCGTGGGTTTGAATATCGGCAGCGTCTGGTGGGTATTTCAACAATCTCCGAGGTCAACTCGGAAGTGCAGACCTGCCACTGCCTGAATTTCCATGGTGTATGAAAAATTAGGCACAAGCAGAAGATCAAATCTATACGTTTAAGATCCCGTAATTCATGTCAGCGTTTGGTGGATTACGGAAACACGAACATACCCAGCATACATCCCCGAAGTCAGTATGTGGCTACCTCTATGGCGGGCAAAAACGGTCGCATACACAAAATCTTATCAGAGGTGATGCGCACCTCGGAGCTCTAGCCAAGGAACGAGAGAAAAAAAGAACATATTGTTGACATGTCAACAACAACCATTCCTTCACCTTCACCTATCCCCCGTAGTCCCGTGGACCGTGAGGGCACCAATGAAAGATTTTGCAACCAGCTTCCTCCACTCCCCGCGGTCCTCTGCTTTCCGTAGTGATTCGCTCCACTCAACTCAAGGCCAGTCCACTCTCTGATGCTGTCTTCCCATCCTTTTCTCTGTCTGCCTCTTCGTCTCCCTCCTTGTACTGTTTGTTCCCTGTAGGAGGACAGTCTTGGCTAACATGCCAAACAACCATGCCAACGACCAAACACCAAACAGCAGTCAACGGTTGGACTGAGGCCTCCCAATTAGAAAGTCTCCGACCAAATCAAAGTTTTAGTTAAGGAACACATTAAAAACTGGAGCCCCAGTCACTGTTGGATGACTGTCACTCACACCAGTCACAGCAGATGAATAATGCAGCACTTTGTCCTAAAGAAGATGAAAGCAATCACTGAAGCGAATGTAGCAGAGACGGGACTGGATAGCTCAGTGGTCGGAGCACTCGCTTTCCCCCTGCCAATGTTAAGCAGCGTCGAGCGTGGTTACCACTTGGATGGGTGACCGTTTGCGCGCCTTGGCTTCAGTACAGTCCCCCAGTTCATCCAGCTGTAAATGGGTACCTGCCTCTTTAGGGTCAGGGAAGGTAAAGCAGAGAGAGAGAGGAGATGGGCGCCGCCCTCAATATGCTGGCCCCTTGAGAAGCTGAGGTCTCTGATGCCTCACTCCCCTACGACCGCATAGGTTATGGGAACACCTTTACCTTTTTATGTAGCAGACCAGGGAGATCAGGCAGGCTGTAGGCCTATCGAAAACTACAAGTTTTCAAGCGGAAGGGATGTTATGCATCTTCGATGCCTTTCTCGGGGCTAGATAATTATGACTGTGTCTGCATGCTTGATCTATTGTTGCCGCGGCATCGTTTGGTAGGCTAGAAGCATATTAGCTATTGGCATGATAGAAATTTATTGATTTTGTCAAAACATTCAATGATGTTGAGGATATTTTGAAAAGCGAAGATGTTTACCCTGCTGATGATTAATAATAAAAAACAACAACCAAACAAACAATAAACATGAAAGCAACAATGAATAACTATTTTAACATCAAACTACAAAATTCTAGACACTTGTGATGCTATTAGATTAAAAAAACAACAAAAAGCATCACTAGTTGGTAGACTTTTGTACTTTGATGTTAAAGCTATTTCATATTTTTGCTTTTATATTTATTTCTTTTTATTACTTTCCCCCATCTAATTTCATTTTTGTGAAAAGTTGTTGATTAAACGATTCATTCATTCATTGGCATAATGTACAATCACACTTGCAAACTATGACGTAGAGAAATAAGTCCTTTGGTTTAGACTATAACCCGAGGTATTGCACGCCGATGCACACAAAACATCTCACAAAAACGTTAGTGCTTCATCATCTTTTGTAGAATAGTAGGCCAGCTATGGAAGATGGGGTAGATGACAAAGACATACCCAGCATGCATCCTGCTACCTGGAAAGGGATGGGCTTCACCAGGCGCGACTAACCCACCATTACCTTACCTACGAAGGCAAGTTCATCACGAACACATGATCAGGGATCCGGTTTCTTGACAGCTTGTAAGTGTGGTCTTCTGGATCATAGAGTGTGCACGTATGTCTAGAAACGTGGCTGCCTGCATGTCTGTGTACACATAACTCTGCTGCCACTTTCTGCACCTCTCCATGTCCATATTATTGGGTTTTCTTTTTAACTTTAGACTTTTTTGTGTACCGTGATTATGGTCTTTTAAGGTGGGAAGGCGCAGTACTCATATTTCGTCTCTGGCTCAGACAGCAGCTATTGTTGTCTGTCATATGAGTGAAAATGCGTTGCACTGCCGTTGTTAAGCGAGCCCCAGCGCATCCATCTTCAGTATGGGAGAGAATTGTTATTTTTGTAAGTCTCTCTGGAGAAAAAAAAAAGGTCAGGAGAATGGACCAAGAAAGCCGAAAATAGACGAGAAGTGGGTGAAATGAAGAAAAGGAACAAGGAAGAAATAAAGAGAGGGATAGAAAAGAGGGAATTCCTAGCACAGAATTTCCAGGTGGGCATGCTATTTATACGAACAGGTCCCCCCCCCCCCCCTCCTAGCATTCCCACGGAAGAATTTTTGTTTTTCAACCTTAGACTATTTTTTTCAGTACCATGATGATCGTCCCTTAGCGGGGGAAGGAGTGCGAAGGAAAGCGCTGAATGATTCAGAGGGACAGGCCTCTGCTCAAGTGCTGCCATGACAGCCAGGCTCGTGGGCATCACACGGCTTTCTTAATTTCCTTGTCTCTCTCTTGCAGGTGGTCACACACCCCTGATTATTTTCTTGTCTTGCAGTGTCTCGGGAAAGATCTATCGAGGCCGGTCCGATCTTAGATGTTCTTCATCCAATAATCATTTCTTCTGCCTGCTCCTGCGTCTTCCTCCCTCACGTGTCCCATGCAAGATATTTATTTATTTATTTATTTATTTATTATTTTATATCGAGGATATCGAGAATAAGCACTCATGTGCTTTTTTTACATCTAGTCCCCGTGTGTATGCGGTTTTGTAAATTCTGTCATCTGTTCCCACCGGCACACAATGGCCTACTCTTCCGAAAAGCGGGGAACAGGATTTAACGTGTGTGCAAGATGTTCTGCGTGCGTTCGGAGATAGTCTTGGCAAGAGAGCTGTGATGTGTGACGTGACTTAACCACGCCAGCTTCCTCCTAACTTTACAACAGCCAGACGCTGTTTGTGTGGCCCAGCTTTCAGGACAATGTTTAGAATCAGAATAGCGTGACTAATTAGGTCACGATCATCTCTAGCCACAGTGACTCGTCGGTTCTGTGGGCCTGCCTGGAGATGTGTAGAAAACCTTCTGAAGGGTTTCATTTTCAAAGGCTTGGGTTTTCTTTTCCAGCTCTATTTACTTATTGATTTATTTATTTATACCACTTGAAGTCACGCTGATTTCCCTGCGTGAAATTCGGGCTGCTCTCCCCGGGGAGAGCGCGTCGCCACAAGAGCAGCGCCACCTAGTCAGGGTGCAGCTTTCTCACACGTACAGCGGGATGGAAATGACCAGTGCTCCCAACAACTTCAAACTGTCGAGGAACTGATCTGTTTGCTCTTGGAATTCACGATATAACTGCTAATTACGCTGTTTTCTTCAGTTGCCAATTAACAACTTTCCTATTGTTTGACCATGGCGTACACTATAAGCAGTATAGAGAGCAGCCCGAATTTCATCCAGAGAAATCTGCCGTGACTTAAAGTGGTATACAGTATAATACAATAGCTTGTCACTGCTCCAAATGGATTTGTGTACAATGTGTTTGTGTTCTGAATAAACATTACACCCTCTGCGCTCTTATTCCTTCACCTCGAAAAGACTTTACGCCTATGCAGCCTACTAGTTTTTTGCTTGCTCTTGTCTCTATCCTCTCCATGTTTTTCTTTTGTTTCATTTGTTCCTTCAGGTGGCTATTTCTGGCATCTGATGCAGCAACTCTGTTTCTTCAGTCCATGAATCTTGAATGACCAGCAAAGAAGATTGCTTCCTCGGTGTATCCGAAAATCACAAAAGGTAGAGAGCGTGTATAGTGCATTTCACGTCGATACGAAGTCATATAATTATGAAATCTGCTTTGAACATTGAGGACATTTTTGTTTTCGTTCCTCGGCTAGAGCTCCGAGGTTCACTAATGGATTGGTTTTGCCTATGCGGCCGTTTCTGCCCACCGTTAACATAGCCGCATTCCGACTTCGGGGATGATGGCTAAACACAACACGTGTGCAAAAGCCGTTTTTCTTTAAAAATTTTTTAAATTTTGTCCTCTGTCCATACCTGTACAGGCAGTGGCCCAATCTTCCGAAAAGCGTGTGTGTTAGAACTGATTCTGTGTTCAGAGCTGTCCTGGAATGGACTTTACGTGGCTCTCTTTCTTTTCTGCAGGCAAAGCAGAGGAGAAGAGACAGGTTGCAGACTAGACAGAAAGACAGAGACAGAGAGAGACAGAGAGAGACATGAGAGGGATGTGGCGGAGCTGGAAACATTCATGGATTATGCATCTTTTTGTCTTGAGACAGAGAGAGAGTGAGAGAGAGAGAGAGTCTAAATCGTAAGGTGATAAGCAGGATAGAAGGAAGGAAGGAAGGAAGGAAGGGAAGTATGGAGAGATGGGGCAAAGGAGCAAACAAACAAACAAATAACCCAAACGAGTACACAAACACACAGACAGACATACAGGCAGACAGACAGACAGATCCCCCCTCTCCCCCCCCCACACCACACACACACACTCGCACGCGCGCACGATCGCGCGCGCGCACGATCGCGCGCACACACGCACGCACACACACATACATGCACACACACGCGCACACATATACACAGACATACATAAACACACGGGCACACATACGAACACACACACAAACACACACACACACACACACACACAAACACACACACAAACACACATACGCACATACACAAACACACACACGTGCGCGCACACACACACACACACACACACACACACTTAATATGGCCAAGTCAGCAAGACATGTCAGCTGAGTACCCATTGTTTCCGAGCAAGCTGCTCGTCAACAGATTGTGTAATGTGATACATAGAACTCTTTGTCCTGTCTTTTTTGTTTGACTGTGTCGTTGACACTTTTCCTCTTTGTCTGTCCATTATAGACAGTTTTGTGCCTGTTCGTCACACACACACACACACATCTTTGAATATGCTCTTAAGCAGGCAGGCATCAGGTAGGCGGAAACGTAGCCAGGTTGGCAGGTAGGCAGGTAGGCGGAAAGGTAGGTAGGTAGGCAGGTAGGCGGAAAGGTAGGTAGGTAGGTAGGCAGTAGGCGGAAAGGTAGGTAGGTAGACAGGTAGGCAGGTTGGCAGGTTGGCAGGCAGGTAGGCAGATAGGCAGGTAGACAGGTAGGCAGGTAGGTAGGCAGGTTGGCAGGTTGGCAGGTAGACAGGTAGGCAGGTAGGCAGGTTGGCAGGTTGGCAGGTAGGTGGAAGGGCAGGCAGGTTGGCAGGTAGACATGTTGGCAGGTAGACAGGTTGGCAGGTAGACAGGTTGGCAGGTAGGCGGAAAGGCAGGCAGGTTGGCAGGTGGAAAGGCAGGCAGGTTGGCAGGTGGAAAGGCAGGCAGGTTGGTAGGTGGGTGGAAAGGCAGGCAGCAGGCAGGCAGGTAGCGGAAAGGTAGGCAGGTTAGGCAGGTTGGCAGGTAGGCGGAAAGGTAGGCAGGTAGGCAGGTTGGCAGGTAGGTGGAAAGACAGGCAGGTTGGAGGTTGGCAGTTGGACTAAATGTAGCAGGTGGCAGTTGGCAGGTTGCAGGTAGGCGGAAGGTAGGTAGGTAGCAGGTTGGCAGGCAGGTGCAAGGCAGGGTTGGCAGGAGGCTAGAAGGTAGGCAGGTTGGCAGGTAGGCAGGTAGGCAGGTAGGCAGGTTGGCAGGTTGGCAGGTAGACGGAAAGGTAAGCAGGTAGGCAGGTAGGCGGAAAGGTAGGCGGAAAGGTAGGCAGGTAGGCAGAAAGGTAGGCAGGTTGGCAGGTAGGCTGGTTGGCAGATAGGCAGGTAGACAGGTTGGCAGGTTGGCAGGTAGGCAGGAGACAGGTTGGCAGGTTGGCAGGTAGGCAGGTAGCATGGCAGGTAGGCAGGTTGGCAGGTAGGCAGGTTGGCAGGTTGGCGGAGGTAGGCAGGTTGGCAGGTGGCAGTTGGCGGAAAGGTAGGCAGGTTGGCAGCGTTGGCAGGTTGGCAGGTAGGCGGAAAGGTAGGCAGGTTGAGCAGGTTGGCAGATTAGGCAGGAAGTTAGGCAGGTTGGCAGGTTGGCAGGTTGGCAGATAGGCAGGCAGGTGGCAGGTTGGCAGGTAGCAGGTTGGCAAGATGAGCAGGTGGAATGGTAGGCAGGTTGGCGGTAAAGGCAGGCAGTGTGGAAGGTTGGCAGAAAGGCAGGCAGGTAGGCAGGTTGGCAGGTAGGCAGGTAGGCAGGTAGGCAGATAGGCAGGTAGGCAGATAGGCAGGTAGGCAGATAGGCAGGTAGGCAGGTAGGCAGGTAGGCAGGTAGGCAGGTAGGCAGATAGGCAGGTAGGCAGGTAGGCAGGTAGGCAGGTTGGCAGGTAGGCAGGTAGGCAGGTTGGCAGGTAGGCAGGTAGGCAGGTAGGCGGAAAGGCAGGTTGGCAGGTAGGCAGATTGGCAGGTAGGCGGAAAGGCAGGCAGGTTGGCAGGCAGGCAGGTTGGCAGGTAGGCAGGGAGGAAGGGAGGCAGATACAGGTAGGCACATTCACAAACACATTAAATTTATCTTTATACTGCTGTCGCCGTCGTCATATTTGTCATTAAATTTATCGTCGTCGCCATCATCACCATCATCATCACAGTCGTCATCTGACACAACCACCCCCCAACCACACCACACCACCACCACACCACCACCACCACCAACCACCACCACCACCACCACACCACCACCACCACCCACCCACCACCACCACCACCACCACCACCTCCTTTACTTCGTTCTACTCCTATAACCCATCCTGGGTTGAGGGTTTTGTTTATCTTTTCATGTCAGAGTTGTTTTACTAAAAGAACAACAACAACCCAACAACAACCCCACAACATTTTAAAGGTTTTACTGTTCTGACAGACGCAGAAAGAAAGGCGATAGGACTTTGTCCTTGTCATACGAGATGACGAGAAGAGACATGAGAAGAAACGGGACACTTTCAAAGGTAATTGAATCAACGTCTCTCTCTGTTTCACAGGAAACTCAACCCAGAAGGTCATATTCCTCAAATCATTTTGTAAAGGTCTTCTTCTACTCGTGTCTCTCTGCCTAGTCTGTTTTTGTGTGTGTGTCTGTCAGTATGTCTGTATGTCTGTCTGAGTGTCTGTGTCTTTGTGTGTCTGCGTTTGTACCTTTCTTTCTGTCTTTGTATCTTTGTGTTTTCTTATTTTCTTTATTTGTATCTTCGTATTCGTCTTTCTTTTGCTTAATTCGTTCGTTTATAAACGTTTACAATGTGCTGTATTCTACTGTGAAAGGAAAAATAAACCATTCCCTTAAAACATATCAGTACACACACAACACACACACACCACACACACACACACACACAACACACACACACACACACACACACACACACACACACACACAACCCCCACGAATGTCACGTGTGTGTGTGTGTGTGTGTGTGTGTGTGTGTGTGTGTGCTTGCTTATGTGTGTGCTTGTGTGTGTGTGAGTGTGTGTGAGAGAGACAGACATACAGAGACTCAGACAGACAGACAGATAGATAGACAGACAGACACACAGAGACACAGACACTCAGAAAGACAGAACGAAACAGACACATACAGACATTCAGAAGACAGACAGAATAGAAAAAGACAGACAAACAAATAGATGACAGACAGACCGAGACTGATTGACATACAGACAGAGAGAGACACACAGACAGACAGACATACAGACGGACAGACAGACAGACGGACAGACAGACTGAGGTCTTGACCAGATGCGGACATCACAAGAAGGGGGTGGGGATGGGGGGTGGGGGGTGGGAGGGGAGAAAGATGAATTGTGCAGACACATGATGACATCGCCCCTGTGTCTAAGCACTGTCAGTGTCTGGTGTCCTCCCTCCCTCCCTCCCTCCCTCCCTCCCACATCTCCACCCCCACCCACCCACCTCTACTGCCCCCTCCCTGCCCCTCCCTGCCGCGCCTATACTGTCTTAGGTTTCAGAGAGGTGGGGAGGGAGGAGGAGAACGATGTAGATCGACTGTATAGATTGTTGTCTGGTAGGTGTGAGTGTGTGTGTGTTGTGTGGGGGGGGGGGGGGGGGTGAGGGTGTATCGTGTGTGTGTGTGGTGGGGTGGTGGGGGTGGGTGAGGGTGTTAGTGCGTGTGTGGTGGGGTGGTGGGGGTGGGTGAGGGTGTATCATGTGTGTGTGGTGTGTAATGTGTGTGGGAGGGGATATATGTGTAGAGTGTGTATGGGGGTTGTGTAGTGTGTGTATGTGTGTGTGTGTGTGGTGTGTGGGGGGGGGGGGGGGTATGTGTGTGTGGGGGGGGGGGGGGGGTTGGATGTATGGGGGGTATGTGTAGTGTGTTTGTGAGTGTGTGTTTGTGTGGAGTGTGTGTGTGTTTGGGGTGGGTGGGGGTGGGTGGGGGTAGTGGTGTTTGTGAATGTATGTACACACACACACATACATACATTCAGGGTAGTGTGAATGTGTGTGTGTGTGAATGTGTGTGTGTGTGAATGTGTGTGTGTGTGAATGTGAATAGGTAAAAAAGGTAAAGGAGTCCAATAACCTATAAGGTCGTAGGGGAGCGAGGCATCAGAGACCTCACTTCTCTAGGGCCAGCATATTGAGCGCGGCGCCCATCTCCTCTCCCTCGCTGCTTTACCTTCCCTGACCCTAAAGAGGGCAGGTACCCATTTACAGCTGGGTGAACTGGGGGAACTGTACTGAAGCCAAGGCGCGCAAACGGTCACCCATCCAAGTGGTAACCACGCTTGACGCTGCTTAACTTGGCTGGGGTAAGCGAGTGCTCCAACCACTGAGCTATCCCGTCCCCATGAATGTGAATGGCATGGGGAAATACGGCAGATTTTAATTGGATGGTTGGTACGTGTAAAGAGGAGAGGGTATTGCAGATCCTATGGATCTCTTAAAAAAATATGACATTACAACGAAAGACGAACCAAAGGACTCGTGGCAACTCTCTAACTATCAACAATCGCCAAGAATTGTCGAAGATTGTTTTGGACACCATCAGATCATCTGGCCTTAAAAAGCAAAGACTCCACAGGAAACATGCCAAGTAGTCAGAAGAGTCAGCAGACAGAATGGTAGGTAACATCTGGACAACTCTTTGATTGTTCCCAGTGAAACAAAGTTATTTGTGGCTGACTGTATGGTTCAGAATCAAGTCTGACTCAGTAACTTACGAACGAATTAATGTAGAAAGATTCCATCACCATCTAATTAGCAAACGTATGATGAAAATAGAACCATCGTCAACGCATCCAGAAGTAGCATAGCAGCTCTAGAACCACAAAATACAAGTCGAATGTTATCTGCTCACCTGCTAGGAAGATTACTCAGAGAGTACACACACACACACACATACACACACACATACATGCATACACATACACACACACACACACACACACACACACACACACATATATAATACACAAACATACATACACATACATACATACACACACACACACACACATATATATAATATATATATATATATATATATATATATATATATATATATATATATATATATATATATATATATAGAGAGAGAGAGAGAGAGAGAGAGAGAGAGAGAGAGAGAGAGAGAGAGAGAGAGAGAGAGAGAGATACTGACGTTGCAGTACTACTGGCCTTTTTGTGCTAAAATCAAAGCTAGTGCCGGTTTCACTTTGGCTAAACACATTCTCCAGTCTCCATCCAGTTTGTCCACGCAGAACACTTGATGCACATCACCACTCAGCCCTAAACCACAGCCGATAATTCATATTTCAAACTGTGCAAAAAAGTTTACGTTCCTATGAGATTCTAAACTGAGGTCCCGTGTGCAACAATCATTTACCTCTCGGCATGAAGAGTTGTTCCTGGCAAAATTCTGTGTTAAAAAAGCCACTGTGATGGGGAAAGAAATACACATTCAGACAGGAAAAGAAAGAAATAATGGGTAGCGCTGGTCTTGCGCGCTAAGCGCTCTCCCAGGGAGAGCAGCCCGAATTTCATGCAAAGAAATCTGCCATGACTTTAAAGTGGTTTACAATACAATACAATACAATTCAATAAATACAATGCAATACAACACGATATCATCCAAAAGGGCCACACCATCTACAACAAACGCTTGTTTTATTCATCACCGTCAGCTTTATACACAATTTC